>JAEIFK010000455.1:3682500-4060000 GCA_018901825.1 Drosophila funebris | reverse complement strand
GTTAAGCATTCGGTATTTGAGTGCGGAATTAACGAATCACAGTTAAGAAGTCAAATTAATTTTAATTTTTATACCTAATTAATAACTTTTCCTTTTGTTAGCTGCAGTTAGAATACATTTCTAAGGTTTAAAGTTAAGAGAGGGTTTAAATTATTCTTATAATCTTTTTTTACTTCTATTGTTTTTTGTAATCTTTAATGATTTCGTTCTTTGTTTCTTATTAATACAAATTTATATATTTAAATATTTAAATAAAATATATATGTTTCATTGATTTAATTTAATTTTTTGAAATATTTTGTGTAAATTAAACTCTCTGATTATCACTCTGAAGTCTGCTCTATTCCTTTATAAATTAAGTACTCTTGCTTAAGTTCTTTGTTGTTGTCTTATACATTTTATACATATTTATTCAATTTACTATTTGAATAATATATATGATAGAATTATAATTCTATTTCTTACTTTCTTTCTTTCTTTTCTACACTTTTTCTCTGATTATTGACTGTATCTCGTTTCATTTCCATTGAACGTTTACTAATTCCTTCTTCACTTATTTCTTTTTTAATCTTCTCTATCATATATTCTCTGATCTTCATTCTAAACTATCTTCTATGCCCTCCTACATATATTTAACTGCATCTCAGGTGATTGGGCCCTGTTTGGTCTGCTTATACCCTCATCTGTTGGTTTGGGCAGAAGCAGACCCAGGCTCGACATGGATTGCATTGCATTGGATTGGATTGGATTGTATTGGATTGGATTGGGTTTGTTTGTTTGTTTGTTTGTTAGTTTGCTATCTTTCGACTCGTTCATTCCTTTGTTTGTTTTGCTCCGCTTTTGGCGCGTGTGCAGCAAACTGTACCAAGATCAACAACATCAGCAGCATCGACAACAACAAGGAACAGAACGTGAGGCAAGCATATTGCACCCGAAGAGCAGGGGCAAGTGAGTTGCTTGGTTAGTTGTTCAGTTAGTTAGTTAGTCAGTTGTCGTTGACTCAATTGATGCACAGAGCGGACTCCAGAGACAAGAGCAAACAATGACGACAACGACAACAATTAACAAGAACAACTATGGGTAAACTGTACACGACAACAGAGGCAACAACAGACACATCCTGTCTTCACTCCCTTCACGTCTCTCTCTCTCTCTTTCTCTTGATCTCTCTTCATGTTCCATAGGTAACATTAGTAAAAGTTTCCGTTGTTGTCGCAACAAGCAGCATAAATTGCAGTTGTCATTACCAACAACAACAACAACAACAACAGCAACAACAATAACAACAACGACAACAACATGGATGGCAAATTTATGTTTGCCTCGTGCCCAAGTCAAATATTATACTCGTATCTCGTACCGCATTGTGGCATAAGGAAAAACCACTCGACTGACAGATAAGTTGCACTGCCGACGCCAATTGACTAGGCCAGACCTCCTCCTCTCTCCCTCCCCTTGCACCTCTCACACTCCTCTATCCATGCGCAGTTGCTAATCGTCAGTAGAAAGTATGGACAGTCATCGTGCAATGACGCGACTCCTCGCCAGACGCCTTTAAATGGCAGCTTATCAATGTGCAACAAATGACAAACAGAAAGAGAGAGGGAGAGAGAGGGAGAGTGAGACAAAGTGAGAGATAGAGGCAGAGCCAGATTGGAATTACAGTCAGACACAAAGTTGAAGGGGCACAGTTCGACTTCGAGTTCAACTGAAATCAGGTAATCAGATCTTATCAAGGACAACCGAATGAGGCAAGTCAATAAGGCGATTAGCTAAACATTCAACAACAAACAACAAAATCCTTGAGGTTGCCTCATTTATAAATGCATAATAGGAAAAAGGAGACCCTAAGCTGGAAAAGATTATCCGAGTGACAGCAAACAAATCAAAAGCAAAGGCAAAACCACAAAATTAATGCGCTTTGTAGTCCTCCTTGATACAAATGAAACAGACAATGAAATAATAAAGAATGTCCACTTCGATTTGTTTACTCAGACTCCAATTGGATTAATAGCACAGAAGCAGCAAAAATTATAAAAGTTATATAGTTAAGACAACTTGAGAAGCGAAGAAGTTTGTCCTATGAAAATTGAATGCTTCACCGATTGTTTCTATGGCCGCTATATGATATAGCGATCTGATCTAAATCAATCTGATCTAACTGGGAAGTAAAGAACCAAGCTAAATGCGTAACCTGTGAAATGCGTTATGATAACTCAAGAAACAACAAAGTTTTTCATACTAAACACAGCTATATGATATAGTGTTCCGATCAGCATGCAACCTGATAGATATATTGAATACATAATAGTATAAACTATTTGTAGCTTGTTGTGATTATTATTTAATATAAAATATTAATACTTTTATACTTTAATTGAGCATTTCTCGTTAGTGTTATTTGCATGGCCATGACTGTAGAGGGAGAGAGCGAGTGATGTAGAGAGAGTGAGAGAGAGAGAGAGAGAGAGGGAAATAGTAAGTAAAGCGTAATGAGAATCCCATCAGTTAGATTAACAAGTGACATTGTCAATGAGGCAGCATAAATTTGAGTGCCGCTTGTTGGCCAAGTCATGCCATTGGGCCATTCGGTCATTCAGTTGGCTAATCGCTTCACTAATTAAAGAGCTTGGGCAATTAAAAGATCTCTTAAAACAAGAAAATCACAGCTCGATTGCAAGTTGAGAGTCCCAGTTGGCGCATTCTGCAATGACAATTGTTATGCGAATAGAGCTGTTGCTCTGGAGGAGACAGCGAGAAGAGGAGAAGAGGAGAAGGGGTGAGGAGTGTGTAAGCTGAAGAGAAGGAGTGAGGGAGGAGGTAGCAGAAACAGGAGACATGTCCAGGCTGCTTTGGGGTGCAGCTGCTTAACCGGTTTGGCGCGTGTCGCAGCTTACTACGAGTTGAGTTCTCGTCTGTGTCCCCCTTCGTCTGCGTCTGCGTCTGCGTCTGCGTCACCGTCTTCATCTCCATCTCCATCTGCGTCTCTTTCACTTGGATTGGCTTTTTTTTTACGTTTCTGCACAAATGAATTAATTAAAGAAGCGGCTTAAATGACAACGACGATGACGGAGGGCCATTAACATTAACGGAAAACAGCAACTTGCAACTTGCAACAGACAACAGGCAACTGGCAACTGGCAACTTGGAGTTAAAGGAGAACGGCAGCTGACAAAAGCACGTGGAATCTTGATATACACTAAAAGTATTCCTTGCCCAAGCGTTGACGTTCATCTGGTTTATTTCTGCCACTGGAGCCGCCATCTGGATCGATCATCATGTTCTCCAACATGCGCTCCTGCTTTGGATTCAACGCAGCCAAATGAATGTCACGCGTGGCACGAAAGTGTCCACAATTGTTGAGATGTTCGTTCTCCAAGCGAATATAATTCCAGATGAAGCGACTGAGGGATGCATTTCAGTTGAAGCGTAGTGGGAAAGTTGGTTCACTTCCAACTCTGTCCAACTCACCGCGTGATCTCGAGTATGCTGGCAAAGGTCTTGATATTGTAGGGCGTTATCAATTTGTGGTAGAGCACAAGCAGCTCTACGGCCCAAAAGAGACGCAGAAAGAGATTCTCAATGATGACAAAGTAGTAAAAGGGCTGCGGATAGACGAGCTTCTCACGTAGGAACAGATGCTCCCCCCGCCAGATCTGAAAGATGCCAAAGTCCTTGACGACGTCCCACGAGTAACAATAGACGCTCGACACAATATAGCTGGTGATGAAGAACCACGTATAGGGATTGCTAAAGGTATTCGCATAGCCATCTGCAAAAGACTGCCGGAGAATGAGGGGTCAAGGATCGAGTATAGCCATGGGAAAAATCATACCATCCGTGCGCCCACGCATTGTTGAGAAGAACACAACAAAGAAGGTGGTCGAATATTTGCCAGCATTCATCAGATAGCTAACGGACTTGGAGCCGCTGTCCCTAAAGCGTCTCAAGCATTGGGCGAATCGAAACCAGGCGGGCAGACATCTCGAGATGGGCACAAACATATCCTCCTCGAAGCAGAAGTCCACGTCCGTGTAGCGCAGCCAGCAGACGGCATAGAACCTCACGATGTAGTAGTAATCGGCCATGCAGTTCACCAGGGAGTTCATCTGATCTCCCATCCAGAAATCGGCAAATCCCACGTAATGCAATGGCGCCGTTATTACGCGACCCACCAGACGTATGGTCCACCATCGGGCTGGCCAATTCATGATGGGCAACGGATTGATCAGCAACGTGATCATGATCAACGTCAGCGCCAAGGGAAATACAAACGGATCTCCCACATTGATCAGATCATGGAACAGGAATCCCAGTATCGAGAGCGTCCACAGCATGCCAAAGGTGCAGGCAATCTCCAGAAATGTTGCTGGCTGCAGATGACTGCGTGGATCAATCTCAAAGATGAGCACGTGATTCACGCCAGCTCGTTGCCAGCCGGCTACGTTGGCGGCCATGAAGAAGTTAAAGATCACCCAGGTGAAGGGTCCTCGATAAAGGCGCATGAAGGCCTCAATGTTACCCGTGATCGGTGGCCTCCGGAAGTCTATGCATGAACAGGCAGCTGTATTTTAGTTGAGGTTTCTCTTACTTTCTGAATATGTCATATTAAGTTATCGATAAACCATTCAATCGATAACTCGATCATTTATCGATCATCTAGAACCATGCTTATGAATTCATTAAGAGCTCAATTCGAATTGGCAGCATTTATAAGCACGATGTAGATATATCGCTGTTTTTTATCGATTCTTGTTATGTTTAGATCTGGACGGACAACTTTGGAGCTTAGTAAAGCACTCCAAGGATGTAAAATCGATTAACGATAATAGTCACAATTTGTTGAACGTGTAATCCTGATTAAACCTTAACATAGATATAACGCGTGAAATATTATCGATCAATAATTTATGTATCGATGTTTTCTGATTAAGCGTGCATGGGTAGCTGTATCGCATCGATAAGATATCGATATTGCGTTATCGATATTATATCTCTTATCTAACCAGTCACGAATAGGGAGGAACATCAATACAGAGTCGAATTAGCGCATTTAGTGTTATCGATAGTAGTTGCATATATCGAAAACTATTATTTTTACATCCCTAGAATGTAGAAGTGATCAAAGGGGGCAATGCGAAAGTGACTCACAGCTGAAGAGGGTAGCAAAGGCCAGCATAATGAACATGCCCAAGGCGAGACCCGCTCGGAAAACCATTCGAGGAGGCGTCGGCTCTCCGAGGGGCGGCACGCGGAGCTTGGTCATGGCCCGGGCTCGATCTCCGCCAGCAAGGTAATGGGTATAGAGCTCCTCCACCTCGACAGTCATGCGCTGGAGAGGCCGCTGATCGGTGAATGCCGAGTAGGTGACATGACGCTCGAACCAGGTGGCACCATGATTCGATTTGAGATACTTGTCGTACTTCTTGCAGATCTTGCGAAAGCCCGTCTCGTTGAGGGACTGAAAGTTCTGGATGAGCACAAGCGTCAAATAGAACTCGCTGTACGCATTGCGCAACTGTCGCTGAGTCATCAACTTGCGGTTGCTCGACGTGCTCGGCATGCTGACCGCGGACATGCGTTGCGAGTGAAGGGAATGTGAGCTGGTCGTGTGTCCAGGTGCTCGTGCCGTCGCCAACAGCTGCAACTTGAGAGTTCCATGCTTGCGACGTGCCTCGGCCAACTTCTCCAAAAAGAAATTGTTCACCCGCGTCAACTCGTGCTGACACTCCGCAAAGAACTGCTCCTCGAAAGCTGCGTAATAAGCTTGAAGCTGCGCTGCGGTTGTCCCATCTCCCGTGGGAGCACCGTCCACACCACGTCGTATCAGTGTCTTCAGATCCTTGTTATTTAAAGGGGGAAGGGGAGTTGCAGTTGGACTGGTTTTGTTAGGCTATTGCGGCTCACCGTATATCGCATGTACTGCTGACGCCATTCGATGGTCAGATGCGTTTCAAAGGTCTTGCCAAATTTCATCGTTGGCTCGAGCCCCACGAGCAGCACATGCGTGGATGTGGCTACTGTTTGTGGCTGAGGCTAGCTGAGTTCAGGTCTCGTCAGATTCAACAAATTCTGACATCTTTCTCATAACTGAACAAACAACAAAATACTTGTATGTGTAACAATTGACAGATTCAGGAAGTGGAGAACGCTTTGATCTTTTCCTGAGCTGATTCGCTTCTATGTAGATTGAGAAAGTGTTCTTATGAACTTATCCTTATCGAATGCGCAAGTCAGGATGGGAATCAACTTGGTAATTCATACAAAAGTATGACGAGAGGATCAGGGTTAGAAACTCAGTGACTTCCTCTCAATATATGGAAATGATGGGATGAACAATATTAGTTTTCATTAAGGAGTCAGAGAAGGGGCAATAACGAGAGAAAGGGAATATAGGAAATATTAAGAATTGAGAGATCTGTAGCTATCTGAATCGAATGAAAGGATGACGAGACATCTGCTCTATGTTTGTGGAGTCATCAGTTAGTGTTGAAGATCTGCACAGATCTCTACCCCACTTCAAAGGTAGAGTAAGAAGAGTAAGAAGCTTTCCTTATCAATCCTCAATCTCTGCTAATAATAATTAAATATAATACATATACAAATGAGACGAGTTCGCAGTTCTAGTAAGAAAACAATTCTCAGTAATTTCAGTTGTCTAATCACTCGCTGAACATTCACGGGGTATTCAGACTGCGCTTAGTGAGTCAGAGATACTGTGAAGAACTGATGTGATGACCCTTCTGTAGACCTTCGCCCAATGGTTCATTGCGGTTCACACGCCCGCAAATTACTTTACCAGAACGGCACAAACGGCAATTTTTTTGTATTTCTTTTAAATTTGTTTCTCTTTTTTTTTTTTTTGGCAAGTAACTTCCTGTCTGAAGCCAAGTGAGTCATTTGCCACTTCTACAACTACTTCCTTTTTTCTCTTACTTTTTTCCTCACATTTTCCTCGCCTTCTTCTTCTTCTACTTCTCCTTCTTGTGCCGTTGCTTTTTCACAGTCTTCTGCTTACGTTGACTGTCCCAAATTATCGCTAGGCATCGCTGACGACGACTGCTCGCGTCTTGACAACGACGACGACAACGGCAACTACAGTTACTGCACTCTTAATTACACTCAAGTTAATCAAATATAACAATTTATTTGTATTTCATTATGGTAAGATCGTCTATCTGGGCTTACTGAAGCCTTATTATCTCTTTAGTTGTTTCCAGTAGAAATCATTGTGTTATTTCTTAACAACTTTGCATAATGGAATGTTTCAATTGGGGAATTATTCCCATGGCAAGTACGATATATGATATCAAATCGATTGCAAATCCACTTGCAATGTACAAATGTATCTTAATCTATAAGCTTCTTTTCACTATAAAATGAATGTGCATTCTTCTTCTTCAAATATTGTAATGGAAAGAGAGTATATATCAATTTCGCTCTTCTGACTGATCCAAACTCTATGTATCTAACAACTAAATGGAAATTCTATGAATTTGTTAAAAGAAAAAGAACTTAATATTTCTGATCTTCAATAAGTTTTTAAATGTGCAATTTAAGTATATGCTATAGTCATCACATCAAGCAGATTTCTATATAAGTTCTTACTCATCTCATCAATGGTAAACAAAGGTTATAATGGCTGTCAGTAAGCTTATGTAAAAGGCATATCCAACATTATCAACAGTTATCTGTTAATGTCCAGCAACTTTGATAGACTCGATAGAACAGACATTAAATGTTCTTAAGATTTAATCATGATCGGAACTCGGAACTGGTAACCTAAGGCAAACCACATTTTTAGACTCACACAAATTCCCCCCGATAAGATTAATAATAATAATTAAGAATTAAAAAATTAATAATAATAATAATGAAGTCAATGGTTCTGATCTACAGATCATGACGTTGTTGAATCGACAAGGGAGAATTCCATTCGTCTACAGATCTAATGACAGTTACAGGGCGTGAATAACAGTAATTGTTGTGTGTTATCATTTGGAACTATTATGATGAAGGGGAAAAGAAATTGAAGTTGCGAATCGGAATTTCAGGCAGACACTGGGAGGCACTTGTAAGGTTGCTCAGCCGCCTACGACAAAAGTGCCGCTAGAAACACAGCAGCAACAACAGCAAACCACAGGGCGCAAAAAGTTCTCAAGAATCATACTTTGTTGTTGTTGATGTTGATGTTGTTGTTGTTGTTGTTGATGTTGCTGTTGTCGTTGTTGTTAGTGTTAATGTCATTGGCTTGCGATCGCGTTACATGAGAGATGAGAGATGAGAGATGCGAGATCCCGAGACGCGAAACCGAAACAGAAACAGAAATAAAAACAGAAATAGAAACAGAAACATACATCATTCTTTCTCTTACAGCAACAGTGAGAGCTGCAAGTGCAGTAATCGGAAATGCTCGACTAGGGCATACCCTGTATGCAGCCTTAACTCCTGGTCATCTCGAAGCTGTTTGTCAGTAACTTAGTAACTCTTAGCACTGCTTCAGCAGCAGCTACATACAAATTGTATGCTCAACTAAGAAATATCCTATGTTTTCATACTCTATATACACAGTAATGCGGTATGCGCAACTTTGAGATGCCCTATGTATCCAGCTAATGTTTAGATTTATCGTAATTTCTCCCTGGCACATAAACATTTTAAACTGAGACTACTAAGATACAATAAAAGAGAAAGCTCGACTTACAGATACCCTTTTTATCATTCACAATTCCCAATTCACAATTGTAAACTTGTCTAGTCGAGCGACAATAACATTTTCAGCTGCAGAAATCGATACTGTATGACAAAATGTTCGACTAAGAGATACCCTATAAATATTCACAAAAGCACATAGGGTATGAGATTCCTATAAATTCTCTAGTAGAGCAACAATAAAATGTTGTCGGAACTAAGATAGTTTTAGAAAATAATCGACTAAGAGATACCCTATAAATATTCAAAAAAGCACAAAGTGTGTGAGTTTCCTATAAATTCTCTAGTAGAGCAATAATAAAATGTGCAGCTAAAGAAACTGATAAGATATTACAGAATGATTGACTAAACGATACCCTATATTTAGGAATATTATTGAATTAAATATTTTGATTAGAGTAAATATCTGATGACCTGCAAATATTTAGCTGTTCCATAGTTTATAGCATGATAATCCCTCCATTATTCTACCAGCTACAGGGTATGCTTGTTCTCGCTCTTGACTTCACTTGCCGCTGTACTCGTTCGGGAGGGGGGAACTCAACTTAATGGCGCGTGCCGGCCGCAAAACATTTTGCATGACTTTCGATTGGGAATCGAGTAGGAGCAGAAGTCGGATCAGGAGTGAATAATCGACTGCGTGATAATTTATTACGATTTTTGGCTTTGGTTTTTGGATTTTGCTGTTGGCAACGGGGCACAACGATTAATGTTGAATTGTTTTCATTGTGACGGATCGAGAGAATTAATTAACGAACCGCAACGCGCATGACCTGTATCTCTGGGGTATGAAAAGGTTTCGAGCAATGACGATGATGAGGACGCTGATCTTGATGATGGTGATGATGATCACATTTAGGTATGAGTGTACACTCCCTATCGAGTAACTATTTCTAAAATATTTCTATGCGAATCAATCTTTCTGTGGCCTGAAGCCTATGAAGGTAAAAACAATTTGCTTAGAGTGTTTCTCCATTTCATAGTATTTCACATTTCACATTTAATCATATTTAGATTCGGGTCAAAAGATGCCGCCCATAAACACATTCATTAGACACCAAAGATGGGCAATTAAACGGGACCCCACATGTCTGCATTTGCCTGGAGGTCAAAAGAAATACCAAACAGTTTCAAACCAAAAGAAAGGAGAGACAGAAAGTAAGAAAGTGAGAAAGATACAAAGAAACAAAGAATGAAAAGCTCAAACACTTTCAGTTGGACGCACATGGGAAAAAAGCGCGTGAAGAGATGTCTATCTTTAGATCGGATGATCAGAAGTTTCGGAAAGGGCACAGGAAGCATTTCCCTTTCACACCTAATCACAGGAAGAATTCAATCGCGTCTTGTGGTTGCGCTGCTTAGGCACTGCAGTTGAAGATGCACTTGTCCCAAACGGAAGTAACTGGCATCTGGCAAGGGAAGAAACGAAGGGGGGGGGGGAGGGGAAGCGCTACATCCGATTTGCCACCCAGTGGCACTTCCGTTTCTGCGATCGTCAGCGTCAAGCAACTGCAAATTAGCCTTTTGCTTATGCTAACAATTTTCATTGGGGGCTATCGATATCGGTTCTAAAGAGACTCGACTATCGCTTCTTGACTTAACTCGACTCTTGACTGTGCGTGCTGCTTGTGCAACTTCCGTGCAACGCGTTGCACTTGCTCCACTTGGTAAATTGCAACAGTAGCAGGAACAACAACAACAACAACAACAGTAGCAACTGTAGCGGTAACTGCAAATTACGGCATCAGCATCTATAATTACAAATGTCAGTTTCAAGTTGGCTCAACTCCGCTCCGCTCGGCTCTTGGCTCTTGGCAATTGGCAATTGGCATGCGTAATTGGCTAATTGAAATGAACGATTGACTGATTGGAGGATTGCCACATCCGATGCAGGTAACAACGCAACAAACGCAACAACAAACAACAGCAAAACGAATCGTTCATTAATCATTTAATCATTTCCCAAGCCAGCAGCATTGAAGGTGCTTCATCTCCATCTTCAGTTCCATCTCCATCTCCACCTCCACCTCCATCACCATCTCCATTTCCATCTCGAATGCCCATACTTTGTATTGTACTCGCTTTTTATAAGCATCTTAACTGTACGGCTTGATCCCATCGAGGGTGGTCTCCCCTCCCCCACCTTGACCTCTGTGCCCCTTCCACAAATTCTCAATTCGTAGGCGGACCACACAGGCAACAAGTGTGAGGGGCAAGCGACTTCAACTCGCCGCACAAGACACACATCAACTTTTTCCAATAATCGCACATTTCACCAGTGTATGGAAAGTGATGGAACAAAAGATACCCTCGTCTAAAAGGAGATTACTCTAGATTAACTTTAGTTATTGGATATGCGAATCAGACTCAGCTGATTATGAAGTCGTTGCTGTAAAAGTAAAGCAATAAAAGTAAAAATAAAATCGACGCTATACCCTGTAATAAAGCAGGCGAGGAAGACACAATGAAGCATAAATATAGATGTGGGGATTGCGATTGGAATTGATGGCGCTAAAATTGCAACAGTTTTCATTTTCTATCCAAGAAAGTAAGACTGCATGAATCGAATATTCCATTTCAAAGCTGAATTATCAACAAGTCAGTCTCTTTATCGATAGCAAAAGCTACAGGGTAACAATAGAAACTGGAGCAACTGGCGAATATTTCTAATGATAGCAACATTTGCAGCGGCACCTGAATCAATGAGAGCCACAAAATTGGCGCAACTGATGCTGGATTATCATTATTATTAAAGCTGCGATCATTACGATAACGATAACGATTACCATTACCATTACTCGTAATTGTCATGAAGCATTAGGCGAAGCAAAGCAAGATCGTCAGATCGGGAAACGGGTGCAGGAAGTGTACATTCTTGGGTCAGCAATTACACGAAAATAAAGAGGAAAAATGTTGAATAGACAATTAGAAATTTGAAATTTGTAATGCTGCCGTTGTCGCTTTCACCTCAATGCTCGACTTTTGATGGTCCCAGCTGAGTGGAGTTTTCATTGCTGGCCGCACGGAAATGCTTGTAAATGGAAATGCCATGAAAACAGCGCGAGCTAATTGAAAAATTCAACAACTAAATCAACAACACAATTAAGGCAACAACAGGCGCAAACGGAAGTTTAAGTTCTGATTTGAATTTTGATTTCATTTCGAATTTGGAAGTGAGTTTTGTACTTTTTTTTTGTGTCTCAATTAGAACTGGATTGAAGTGAAGCGACAAATGACTTAATAAGAAGTCTGCATTTTGTAGATCATTAGAGTAAAGGGGGGAATCAGGGGAGGAGGGAGAGAGAGTCAAGAAGTGGCAACGATAGCCGAGAAGCTATTGTAGTTCAGAAGTGAAGCCTTAGATGGATGCAAATGTTCTGAGCTCAGGCTCTTTAGCAATGTGAAACAATTCAGTTTTAATTAACTTAAATATATATTTTAAAATGAATTCATTTAAGGATCTTAGAATTATTAGCAATAATTCATTAATTAAGTTATTTAAGCAATAAGGCACAATTTGTGTAGAGTGCTTATATCCATAAATCTGATTCGATATTGGATTCTCTAGCTGAATCCGAGGTAGAGTCCTTCACTCAAAAGCGTTGAGTAGCCCAAGACAACTCTTCGCCCAGCGAATAGACTTTTCACAAGGGAAGAAGAGACAGTCACGAGTGGAAGGACATTTGTAAATTCTCGCAGACATCAAGAAAACCCCAACAAAAAATCCACTCTTCATAAGGAAGTTGCTTTGTCTTTCTTGACTTTTTTTCTGGAAAACATTTTGATGCAAAGTAATTATGCTACGAGAAGAATGAAAAGCGTACAAGTTGCAGTTGATTGATAGTTTGAGGTAAGACAGATGCAGGTAAGACAGATGACATGTGCTTGATTCCGAGCTACATTTTATAACCAGATGCTTAGTTGTACTCTATGACCTGAAGACAAGGTCATAGACTGTCGACTGTCAACTGTAAATGGATAGGGAAATAAACCCATTCGATGCAATTTATAATTCAAATCTTGCTTATAAACTCAACTCTTCTGTTAATTTCTCAGCTGAAAACTGCAACTAATTGCAGCGGCAGTAAAGTAGCTCATTAACCACACAACGTCAGTTTTATTGGGCACTAACTAAGGTAACTAACAACAATTTGAAGAAACCAAAAACAGGGCCAAAACACGAATATTCTTTCTTGATGGGTTTCAACTTTCACAGACGACGACAAACTAATTAAAACATTAATTGAAAATGCGTAGAGTCCAAAAGAGTATCAATTTGAACAAAAACAACAACAACAACAACAACTGTAGTAACAGCTATAGTTACTGCTACAACAACAAGAACAACACTTTCCATTTTGGCTACCGTTTCCACTAATAAAGACGCGCATTTCCACAAAAGTGCCCTAAGTCTAGCCCTAACAGCGGCCACAAAACAAAAGACTTAAGACACGAACGTCAACTTGTTGTCTGTTCAAATAGAGCGAGCGAGAGTGAGAGAGAGAGAGAGAGAGTGAAAGAAGGAGTCAGAGAAACGGTAACAGTTTTTAAGGTTCATTGAACATTGGACAACTGTGGACAACTTTCGAATAGTCAAACTCGGCTCACGTTGTTGTTGTTGTTGTTGTTGTTATTTGTTGTTGGGTGCTACAATTACAGCTGCAAAGTTGTTGAAGTTGCGACAGTCCTGACATTTTGGCCATGAAAACTGACCATGATGATGACGATGAAGTCGTTGATGGTGATGATGATGAAGATCTACGTCTGTTCATAAACTTGCTAAACAAAATTAAATTACAGTCTGTGAGCAATTGAGACAAAGAGAGAAAGAGAGAGACAAAGAAAATATAAAGGCGATGCATAAATTTACATAAGTTACTCAACTCTCTGTGTGCATATGTGTGTGTGTGTTTGTGTGTGTGTGTGTGTGTGTTGATTAAACATGCATTTGTTAAATTAAGCATGTCCATGGCAAGACCAAGACTCACAACTTGCAACTCCAAGTGCAACCCCCAAAGTGGAATCTTTCAAGACAGGAAGACCAAATTGAGCTCCGTCTCTGCGTCTGTCTCTGCCTCTGTCTCTGTCTCTGTCTCTCTCGCTGTCGCAGGAGACACTTGCCAAGTGAAGAACAATTGCAACTTCTTCCCAGGCAACGCCGTCAGCCGTAACCAACGCAGTTGACTCTCCCGCACACCCTTACCCCTGCTCTAACAAATGGGTATCATAAGTTTATGAATAACTCAGCTAAATCATTGGGTTTTATGTTGTTTTTCCTAAGAATTAAATAGAAATCTTACAAATTTGATATGGCTTAATTGTTATAAAAGTAGTCGCAACCGTAAGGGTATTTGCTAGTCGTTAGCTCTTAAAACAACAATCTATTGCGTTTGACACAAACTCTTCTGTTCAACTTGTCAATGAATCTGGAATTTGATCTACTATTGTTGAGGAGTCTATAAGAGTATTTGCTATTCTACGTATATGATTATAACTTTAAGTTGAATCCTTAATTTCTGGGCAGCTGCCACAACGTGTCGTGGCCAAAAAATCGATTGCATTGACAGTTGCAGCTGGCTTCTCGCGTATGGACAATGCCTTTGGGGCACGCACGAGGCACCTGCCTGAACGTGCAACAAGTAAATGGCAATGAACGAACTTTACAAGAAGCAAAGGTCCGCATATTTTATACCCTTGCAGCGCGTTCAGCTGATCGTTTAGTCAGAGTACAAGCAGTCAGATGCACCATCTGTGAGATTCGTTAAGATATCTCAAGGAAAGCTTAAACTTTGCCATACTAAGTGTTGATATTTGACAGAGCGTTGCCATTATTGCTATATCATATAGTAGCCCGATCTTTTCTTTCTGATTTTATATATATAATAGCGTATATGCATCATAATTTGGCTTGCACTCAGTGCTGATATCAAGTTAATATTAGCTGGCAGTCAAGCAGAAAGCCAAACTAAATGGCCAGAAGGTGTCTGTCCCACGTCTCAGATCCCTCCAAGTGCACTGGCTTATCGTGTGAACTAATCTAACCCCAGTTGCAGACACCAGCTAAAGATACAGCTAGAGGTACAAATATAGATATAGATAGAGATACAGACACAAATAGAGCTACAGATACACATACAGATACAGATACAGATACACGAAGTCAAAGCTGTGAAATGATGTGCGAGTCTATGAGCATAATACACTCCCCTCATTCCCCCTCCCACCCTCTGTTTCCCCCCTCCCCACTCCATTTCCTTGCCTCTTTCCACTTCTTTTCCTCCCATTTCCCATCATTTAAGTTGAACTGATTGTTGACCGTCTTCGACTGAAACTGAAATTGAAGCCAAAGAAAATGTTTGTTGTTGTTGCTACTTTATTACACCACAAGCCCAAGACGAAGAAATTATCATAGATTTCGTGTTGTTGTTGTTGCTGTTGTTATTGCTGCTGTTGTTGTTGTTTTTGTTGTTGTTGTCAAGGGTCTGCTCTGCCCGTTGCAGTTGACTGCCTGCTGTCTGAGACGCTGGCAAAAGAAACACATTAAAAGCATATCAAGTGAAATCATCACGAGTGTTCTCAGCGTTTGTCAGTTGCCACTTGCCACTTGTCTGTTGCAAGTTGCAAGTTGCCAGCTACCAGTTACCGGTTGCATTAGCTACAACAATTGTCGAGCCGCCGAGCGGAAGCGTCAGCCCAAAAAACTCTTTCAAGTTGTTCGCCGTCTAGTTCCAATACCCTGCAATAAAGCTACACAGTAGATCATGCCCTGAACTCAGACAAGATAGTGTACAACATTTTATTCAGCCATACTCCCAGTATTATTGTGATATGTATGGATTGAGCTGCAAATGACTTAAAGAGGACCCCATCAGATACAATTACAGGGTATTTCTACTTAGATACAATTGCAGGGTAACTGCTAGTCGAGCACCCTTCTTCAGAACATTAATGTGTATACAACGAGCTGTAAATGCCTTAAAGAGGACCTCATCAGATACAATTACAGGGTATTTCTGAGCGGATCACTATTTGCTGTACTCCTATATACTCACACCCTTCTCTATGAGTTAAATGTGTATGAAATCTACTGTAACTGCCTTAATGGTGACTTCTTTAGTTACAATTACAGGGTATCTCTTCGTCGAACACTCTTTGTTGTGATTTCAATCTGCCAACGAACTCTTTGCGAGGTCTTCAACACTTTCGTTGGGGCCTCAAATTTGTGTCATGTCAACAAACAATCAATGACAAAAATGACGACTACAACAACAACAACAACAACAACAGCAGCAGCAGTAGCAGCAACAACAACAATGAGGCTGTGTCTGTCAGTTGTCAGAGGGGAAGTTGGGAAGCTGAAATCTTGAGGCTTGGCACAAGCTTCATCCACATCCACATCCACATCTCCAACTGCAACTCCATCTCCATCTCCATCTAAGTCGATTTTTGTCTGCAGTTTGGCCACATTTGCTTGGCATTGTTTGTTGTTGTTGCTCGTGTTCGTGTGGCAACAACCAAAACTTTGGGGCGTGTCAACAACAATAACAACAGCAACACTAACAACAATAACAACACTTATACGTATGCGCAATTAGTTTGATGTTATGTTACTTTTTTGTTGGCCGCACCTCTTAAGGCTCTAAACAGAATTGATCAGCTTGTGCCCCTAAGTAAACCCCCCTACCACCCCCCTTCCTCCCACCCCTTGACACTCTCCCCACAAAGCAGCTACTAGGCGTGTGCGGCGCCATTTTAATAGGCAATCAGTTGCCACAGTTAACCATAAAATATATATATTCGATACTTGCGACTCGATACTCGACTTGATCCATAAAAACTCGAATGGGAATGGATCGTGATTTAAGCCAGAACCCTGAACCAATTTTTATGGCTTACTTGGCCAACGTTGCACTGGCCAGCATGAGTCATCGACTGATTATCGTGCCTAGCAGACAAAAGACAATAATCGATAAATCAAGCAGCTGACAAATATCCAAAGAACTCTAATTGAAATTATGCTCAGAACTATAAATTAGTAAATATATATTTGTAAATGTGATATCATAGTAAAATGTAGTTAACACTTTGCCACAAAGCGGCCTAAAAGAGAGTCCTGCTCGACTTCATGATATATATATATATAAAATCCCTCATCTTCCTCATCAATTTGACTGCATTCGGTTCGCTGTTTCTCTGGAGAAACACGGGCTAGATACAGCCTGCTTGGTTGGTAAGTTCTCTTATATTATTAGAGCCTGTATTGCTCTCTATATGGGCTATTAAGGATAACAAACAAAGCAGTTAAAGTTAAGTAGTTAAGTAAGTTAAGTAGCAGTTATATAAAGCGAAGACAAGGGTTGTAGCAACACCAAATAAGCGTAGTGAATTATAGACTAATTCCATGATTTTATTGGTCTTATTCGACAACATTTTGAACCGAATGATTAGTTGAATCCCATACAAAATCCCATCCAGCCTGCAAAGTTCAGTTCATTGTGAATGTTGACATTCGTTGACATTCGCTCTGTTGAATTGCACTATAATTAGTATATAGTATTAGCTGTTGTTCTGTAGTCGCCAAGAATTCTTTTAAACAGCAACAAATATAGTAACTCATTTATAGTTAACTTATCAATTTCTCTCTCTCTCTTATTTTAATCAGCAACAAATATTGCTACTCATTTATAGTAATATTAACGATTTTACTGCTATGTACACTCAAATGCCCACACAGATGAAGATGTTGGAATAGTCTGTCCTGTTGCTGTTGCCAAAATAATTTCATTACAAAATTCTCCCAGCTCCGCAGCCAAGGCATCCTCTAATGGTTCCATTCTGCATTAACTGACCATAATTATCTGGCAAGACATTAGATATGTGCTCTTCCTAGTTTATACGTTAAATGTTGCTTAAGACAATGTTTATTTAGAAGCAGTTAAGGCAAATAGTCCATAACATCGATACTTTCAGAAACTTATCGACACTACAGTTGTCCAACATTTCTGGCTACTCTATCTCTCTCTCGCTCTCTCTCTATCTCCATCGCTCATTGTTGCTCATCAGTTTAGCCTCAGAAATCTATTACAATTCCCATCTTTTGGCTCTTAACTTAGAGCTTCCCAATAAAAACACAACTGCATTAAGTTATATTCAAACTCATGGAATAAATTGTTAAGTACTTGCTTTATAAGACGATTGTGATTAGGGTTATGGGTATGGGGTTTAGAGCACTTGAGAGACGTCCCATTTCTTGTTGGCTTAGACTAATTGTGGTATTAATTGAGTTTTGCAGTTCTTTGTTTAAGATTCTCTTGAGTTGGAAACAATCATAAATATATACAAATTTATGCAACTGGGTGGCACTTTTTCTGTTTTTCTGCCCCTACCTGTTAGCTCTAGTTCCCTCTCTAACTCTCCCTCTCTCTATCTCTCTCTCTCTCTGTAGTCTGTTCCTTTCGCTTTCCCATGCAAATGGCAGAGCACATGAAACTCTTCTCCAAGTGGCCCCCTTTTTGTGGGGCAAGCGATAGAACATGCAACTGATATTTATAAGTCGCTGTGAAAAAAGTCAAAGTCGGCCTGCCCTGGCATTGGTGCCCAGTTAGTTGCTTCCTTATAAGGTGGCTTCGCATCTTGGCCTGAAGCGGCGCCCACATCACAACAATGTTGACTCACAGATTGCCCACAAATTGAGCAACAAATTAACACGATTCCAAATTGAAGGTTGGCCCCCAAATGAATTGCTGAGTTGAAAAACCAAAGCAACAACCATTTGAGGCCATCAACAACAACAGCAACAATAAACACAACAACAACTCTGACAACAACAACATTGACAGCAAATGCCAAAAATCAACTGTGTGAAATTTAACTAGCAAATTGCTGAGAAGCCAATTGCTACAATATAAATTATACCTTTCTTGTTTCAAGTGCGTTTTGAATGATTTGAATGTTGTACAAGTGTTGCATGAATAAACGCGCTGTGAGTGTGAGTTCCAGTCAGAGGCCTCGACTCATTAGTGATAGTCTTCGATTCGAATACTTTCCCAAATGTATGAGACATTGTACAATCATCAAGATCACAAAGTTATTATTTAAAGTTAGTTACTCGATCCACGAAAGATCAAAGATCAAATGGGCTGGCTCTTTCTCTTGTAGCTTCTAAGATTAACAGGTTCATGTACATAGCTAGATCGTCTATATAGAGAATCGATTTGAAGACTCACCTGAACGGCACAGTTGAGGAAGCAGTTGTTCTGGCCTGGTCCATTTAACAGACCCTTCGATGAGGGCTCCAGTGTGGGCGAGGTGAGATTATTGGGAGCACGGAGCAGCTCCAAGAGGCGACTTCGCTCCGCGACATTCTGCACGGCGCCGGCGGCAAATGGTTTCGGTGGCGTTGCATACTGAAGAGAGACGGCAATGGGCGTGGCAGCAGAGGCGATGCCAACACCACCACCACCACCACCAACAGTGGAGGGGCGATATAGCGTGCTACTGATGGGCGTGCCATGGGTGGCCATTGTGCGGCTCCGACTGCGATCTATGGCTGACATTCAATCTAACAATCTCACAATGTCAGTGGCGAGCTCAAACTGGCATGGCTGCAAGTAGAGTTGAGAGTTGAGAGGGAGGAAAAGATTCGGGTGTTAGATATAAATCACAACAACAATACGAATATGACAACATAATGCGAAGACACCCGCACCTCCACATGCCCAAAATGCCAAACAAAATACCTAAACTGAAACCCAAACCCAAACACAAACCCAAACCCAAGCTGAACCTTCTCATCACTGCTGCCGTGTCGCTGGCAATTAGCCTCGTCTTCATCATCTTCGTCTTCGTCTGCGTCTTTGTCTTTGACTATGAGAATTCCCGCAGCCAAAAAGCAAAAACAACTCACAAGTTTATAAACATAAGTCAAGCTGCCCGTTTCATCTTCATCGTCATCGTCAAATTCATCTCCATCTCTGACCCCAAAAACCGGAACGAGCTGCGAGTTCTGCGAGTGAAAGTCAAAAACACACATCAGAATGCCGAACGCGTGTAGCAAATACCTGTGTTCAAATGTGGGCCACAAGAACGGCAACCAACTTTGATTATGCAACTCCCTGCATACCCTGTATACTGACACAATGTGGCAATGGGAAGTATAACTAAAATATACACTTTGGAAAATGTGCTTAAGCGAAATATCTCTTTATATACTTATACCCTTATATGAAGCCCCTTATACCCTGTAGCCTTTAAAGGGGTATTCCCGTTATACTCTGAAGCTTTCATACCCTGTAGGAAATGTGGTTTAAGAAGAGATATTCTCACTATGCCCAGTAGTTAATGTGACAAAGTGGATATCACTTTGATCTATATAAAGTATGCCATGTTGAACAGTGTAGTACCCATTTGCTATACCCTGTAACACATGTAAAGACGAGTTTCCCCCTATAGATGACCAAGCAAAGAACGAATGCTGCAAGACATACCCTGTAATCAATGTGGCTAAGAGTAAGCTAATAATATTAGCACTATGCTTACACAACAACATACCCTGTAATTGATGTGGCTCAAAGCAGTATTGCCATGTAATTAAATATTTCTATATGGAGTTGATAAAAACCAAAATGCATTTAGTAAAATTATAACTGCTTACAGGGTATTCCCAAGTCGCGCACTCTTGCCTAAAGCATTCTTAATTGTTTTAATTGTCATTGCAGATCGCAGACTGAGAAGCTATTTAGCAAATGGCAAACAGCTTCCAAGCTGCGTCTCAAAACGAAAGACTTGGGCAACAAACTTGACGCTCACTGAAAAGCCTTGGAAAAAACTGAGATGAGCTCAGCTTGAGTTGGTCCCATTTCATTTGGCCCCAACTGCCCAAAGTGTTAGCAATCTTATGTGTTGGATGGGTATAGTATTTACAAAGAGTCTATCTATAAGTTGGGAAGAAAAACGAAAGACTTAGAGAACAAACTTGACTCTTATGCACTCCATCAAATAACTGAGATGAACTCAAGTTGTTTGACATTTGCTCAATCTCCATTTTGTTATAGTACAAGACTTCGTTCTTGGAAGAATAACCGATTGATTTTGGAGTAGCTTATCTTGGATTAATTGTATCTATCAGTGGAAAAGCGAACTGTTGAGGGGGAGTGATAGGGAGAGGAGTAAAAGCGAACGGAGTTGGAGGCTAACTGAATGCGGCAATTTTATGCTTCTACTAATTGTTAAATGGCTAAATGTCTGTGGCAATGGTGCTAATTGCCACATGCTACCATGGGGCACAAAGTCCGAGCTGAACGCCCTAACCAAATAATTAGCATAAGGCCAATGCTTGGGTTCTGTTCGGTTTGGTTCGCTGTGGTTCGTTTCGTCTCGGTTAGATTAGGTTCTTTGGGTGGGACCTGCACCTGCCACAAACGTTCGACAGTTAGAGTTGCCAGCGAAGTCGCTTGTTTTGCATATTAATCGAGTTTTGTCAGTTGGACTCACGAAATATGATGTGGCAGGCAGTGGAAGGGGCAGCTGCTGAGGTTGTACTTGCTGTTGGGAGGCAGTTACTGGTCAGGCATTTCAATTGCTGCGGTCAATTTGTTGAATGGCTCGATTCTTGCGTGAAATGCCACAATTTGAGGCAATTTCAGAGGCTTGCAACAAGCCGTCGCTTCGTTCGAACAATCAACATTCAACGCTGTTCGCCTGTCAATTCGAATTTGATCTAGCGTTAACTCATGCACGTTCATGTCTACATGCCACATGTGCCATGTGTGTGTGCGTGTGTGTATGTATGTGTGTGTGTGTGTGTGTGTGTGTGTGTGTGTGTGTGTGTGTGTGTGTGTGTGTGTGGGGGCTTCATTTCGGCACCCTGATTAAAATTCTTCATAAATTACAGCAAAATGCAGACATAAGCTTCAAATTTACGCATAGAGGCCAAGCGGCGATTGGTTTGTGAGACTCTGGTTGGGGTAATGTGTCTCTGAAATTGTCTCTGAGACTGAGACTGAGACTGAGACTAAGGCTGCCTCTCTGTGACTACCTCTGGGTTCTGTCTGTGAATCCATCTCTACAACAATCTGAGGTTCTGTGTGACTGAGTTGCCATCCTCTTAGTCTCATCTGCCGCAATGCAAATGGCGGCTGCACAAACTTGTTGTTTCTGCTGCTTTCTTTTTCAATCATTAAATGTCCACTTCTGCTTCTTCTTCTTCTACTTGTTGTTGTTGTTGTTTCTCCCGTGAGAAAGTCGCCGTCGCCGTGAAAATCACTGCAGCAAAAGCTTTGGAAATATATAACCAAATATGCGTTTAGCATATTTAAAAACAACTCAACTTCCTGATCAAGCCTATATATACTTTATGGAGTTTTGCCACGCCTACTTTTAATGCGTTGCACATTTCTTAACCATATTACAATCTGCTAAGCAACAAGAATTATCAACCAAAAATATCACTTGAAGTTAATCAACAATGAATTGAATCAAGTTGAAAAATGTCGAAAATGTTGTTTCGTTTCGTCTTCTATATACACAACTGCTATTTGATTGACTACATCACTGACTGACTGAGTGATTGACAATCAAAAGCAGACAGACATAAATAGAGAGCTTTTGCAATGCAATGACAAACATTGCCATAGGGTTGATCGACTTGAAGATACTATGCACGAATAATCAGTCTGCGAATTGCACAAGTTTACATAAGAAAGAGTATAGTTGTATGACTATCTCTCTCCTCACTCTATCTCATTCTCTCTCTTTCTCTCACTCTCTCTCTCTCTCACTCTGTCTCCCTCTCTGTGTATCTCTCTCTCTCTTTCTCATTTCATTGGCGAGGCCACACAGCGCGGCAAGATGAGTTTGAAATTGGACGCTGCTCATCAACTGGACAAAAGTCACGCAACGAATTTGCGACAATTACATAAGACTAATGAACATTCTGCGACGCCAGACTAAGAAGCAACAAC
This sequence comes from Drosophila funebris, assembly GCA_018901825.1. Taxonomy (NCBI): domain Eukaryota; kingdom Metazoa; phylum Arthropoda; class Insecta; order Diptera; family Drosophilidae; genus Drosophila; species Drosophila funebris. Next base: position 4,037,327 of record JAEIFK010000455.1, on the reverse strand, counting down.
GACAACAACAACAACAACAACAAAAAACAACCACAACAAAGCAAAGACAATGCCCAGCGATTGACCAAATTGTTTAGCCAGTTATTAAGTTGCTGTTGGACTTGGTTTTTTTTTTTGAAGATGCTGGCGCCAGCATTTCCATTAACCATTATGTGTGTGTAAGTGAGTGTGCGAGTGTTTACATGTGTGTGTGTGTCTGTTTGTGTGTATTCATATCAGCCAGCAGCAGAAGAAACGTGACATACAAGCAAATGCAAAGCAAAAGTCGAGTCGCAGTTAAGAACGCAAGAGATAATGTGCAGTGAGTGCATATGAATGCATACGGAATGAATGCACTCACACTCGCAATGCTATTCAAATAATATGAATACATTTGTATTTTGTATTTGTGTATCAAGCAGTATCTCTTCTGTGTCTCCCTCTGCCTCCTCTTTGTCTCTACTCTTTGCCGTCCCTCATTCTCTGCCTCTGACTGTCTTCCTCTCTGTCTCTCCAACTGTCCCAGATTCTAAGTGTTAAGTGTTATCGATTAATATTACCTCATACTGCTATCGATTAGGATTATTGCATACTATTATCTATCAATGTTATCGATATCCATATAGTAGTTTGAGAATTTCTGAGACATTACTCTTCTTCTCTCTTCTGTCCTCTCTGCTTCCTCTTCTCTCCCTCCTCTTCTCTCCTTCCTCTTCTCTCCACCCTCTTCTCACCACCCTCTTCTCTCCTCCCTCTTCTCTTCTCTCTCCTCCCTCTTCTCTTCTCTCTCCGCCCTCTTCTCTTCTCTCTCCTCCCTCTTCTCTTCTCCCTCTCTCTTCTCTTCTCTCCTCTCTCTTCTCTTCTCTCTCCTCCCTCTTCTATCCTCCCTCTTCTCTCTCCTCCCTCTTCTCTTCTCTCTCCTCCCTCTTCTCTTCTCTCTCCGCCCTCTTCTCTTCTCTCTGCTCCCTCTTTTCTCTCTCCTCCCTCTTCTATCCTCCCTCTTCTCTCCTCTCTCCTATCTCTTCTCTCCACCTTCTTCTCTCTTTTCCCTCTCTTCCCCCCCGATCTCCCTCCTGCATTCCCTCTGCCTTTGCTCTGTTATCTTCTGTCTGTCTGCTTCTGTCTCTCCTCAATCCCCTGTGTACTGCCTCTTCTCTGTCTCCCCTTCGGTTGCTTCCTCTGACCCTTGTTTTCCTTACGTTTCTATTACTTGAGTATAAAGTTATCGATCTCCATTATCGATATACATTTGGAATGGGTTAGCAATAACATTTCTCTTCTATTTCTCTCTGGCATTCTTGAGTGCGGTGTCTCCTCAGTCTCCCCTCTGTCTTCCTTCTTTACACGCAACTCCTGCCTTTATTCATGACTAACAATTACAATTGCTCAATCCCCTGCATTTGCCATTCCCCCTCTCCTACCACCCTTCCTGCTCGTTGCTTCATCTGGGCTGTAGATGGAGATGGAGGCATCGAATTGCTCTCGAAACGATGCCAAGAATGTTGAGCACCTGTTGGCATCATTTCAGCCAATTGTTCTTGTTGCTGTTGTTGTTGCTAATGTTGTTGCATTGGCAAACAAGTTGGCAGCAAACAACGTTGTTGGCGACCCTGAAATCAATGCAGTTCTCAGTGCTCAGTGTTCGGTTCTCAGTGCTCAGTTCTCTGTATTGTGCATTGTGTATCGTGCTTTTGTTTTATTTATCGGCACGAAACGTTTGAACGTTTGTTGAGCTAGTTGGCTTACAGAGATTGGGCCAACAATTGACCAGCTGTTGCCGTTGCCGTTCTTCTAATTTGAAGCCCACGTGCCGCTTTTCTGCTCCCTAACTCTATTTAATTTGACAATTTAAACTGTGGTCGCCTTTTGCTGGGGCGGATTTGTCAGCGCATCCCACACAGAGACACACTTGGATCTTCTTTCAAAAGACGCCCACACCCTCGACCCCCATCACCGTACACAAACCTCAACCCAGTTTGACCTCAGTTCATTGTCTTGAGTTGGTCGGCAAGACTTCAGCTGCTTCATCTGCTTGTAGTTGCATTCCTGAAGGTGCAGAAATCAATTTGGCACTGTTAATGCGATAGACAACAGTCCCATTGCTCCTCCTGTTCCTCCTCCTGATGCTCCTTCTGTTCCAACTTGAGATGCGGCTCTTCATCAATCTGAAGCCTCGCTGATTGATTAGCTGTGCATGCGTCGCAGCGACGATGACGATGACGATGACAGCAGCTGTGCAGCTTAATTGCAATTGCAACTGTAGCAGCTGACACAAGACAGAGCATTGCTCGACTGTAGGACACCCTATAATCAATATAACTAAATACAAATTATAATAAAGCAAAACATTTCAGCTCGCTAATCCCACAAGTTCCATTGTCCCAATCAATCTGATAGTGCAATATAGCAATTGATACAGTCTCTTCCTCTTCTGCCTTTGTTACTTGAATAACTTCCGTTATGCAATTTTCAGGACACATCGAGACGAGGCCAGGCTATCTTCTTCTGTCCGTTACACACAATTGCACAAAGCTATAATACCTAATTGACAGGGTATACAAATTATTGAAATTACTTGCATCTTCGACATCAACTTGATCACACTTTTGTCACTCCCGAGTCAAGTTGATGTTAAAGCAACTATACCCTATACCCTATGAAATTTTACAGACAACAGCAGCGGCAAACAAGAAAAATGGTTGTGTTTGTGCGGGAAATGAAACGCGAAAGCGCAACAATAACAATAAAGCAAGCGAAGACAGCTGGGAGGAGATAGACAGGAGGAGGAGGCATAGACAGGAGTGGCGAGGAGAGGAGAGGAAAGAACAGGACAACCGCGAAATCGAGAACTTGCAGACAATGGGCACTTCTGACTGACAGACAGCATAATTTATAGTTTTGCGACTCAAGCTGTCAACTTTAGTACAGAGGCTCCACGTCGAACCTCACATCCAGAGCCACACAACCACAGGCAGTCCTAGTTGCACTCCCAGTTGCAGTCGGGAAAACTCGGCGCCAATCAAATGGAAAACATCGTGTGAGGCAGCAACTCGCTGAACGTTGACCACAGCTGTCATAACGGAGCAATTTTAAAGGCATTCATCCAGCTGCTTCGTTCATCTGGCGATCTTCTAATCTGTTGATCATTCGATCTACAGCGAGCTATGCAAATTGCTAAAGTTGTAAGTAGGCAAGCATCTGCCGCATATCGTGGCCATTAGCAACACCTTTAAACCAGATAATTATGGCCAAAACTATAAATCAGCCTAACAAGATACCAAGATACCAAAAAGCACACACACACGCACACACTCTCATCAGATACTCCAACTAAAAGATACAGATACGTTTACAATTCAGTTTATGGTTGTAGGCGTCTATGTTCATTTTACGCATGGCAATAACTTTTTTATTCTTGTTTCTTTTCTTTTATTTTGGCCACAACTCTGAACACTGAACACTGAACACTGAAGCGAGGCATGGCCTGAGATACATTCCACGCATAAATAAAACTCACAAATACACACACACACACACACACACGCACACACATACAATTGTGTACAAATTCTGGCTTTTGTCTCTTCGGACCGTTTGCGGCTTTTAGCCACGTGCTGTTGCCTGTTAGCTGTTGGCTGTTGGCTGGCCAACGTTTTTAGACATTTTATGGAAATTAACATTTTTTAATGGGTTTCTTCTTTTCTTATTTATTTATTTTTTGTTTTTCATTTCGCATACTCTTACAGCGGGTATGCTGATTTAGTGGGGAAGTGCGTCACTGCTAGAAAGACTCAGCTGAGTCTGAATCTGTAATTCAAGATAATGGTTTATGTATTTTTTAAATTTATTTAATAATACAATATTTAATATATATTTAATTTAGAATTTAATATTTAATAAAGCAATATCAATCCAATTGAATTTATTTATTTTTAAATTAAAGCTAAGTACAAACTGTACTTAAGTTTTCAAATAAATTGAATTCATTTCTAATCATCTTTGGGTTCAGCCCAATTGTCAATCAAGCTAACCTCGAGCTAAAGCAATGATCAGCCTTATCTTTAATTTATTTATCTTTTTATATTTATTTTATCCTTTCTATAATGTATAAGTAATTCTCATCTTTCTCAGCTTTTTAACAATAATTGCAGCTGATGTGCAAATCGAAATGAAGATTAAATTATTAGAAAAATTTAAGTAAATTCGATTTAAGATGAAACAAACTAAAAATTACGTTTCTATTTAAATAGATTTATATTTAAGCTCAAGCCTTTCTATATAACATAAATACGAAGCTTTAAAGGGTATCTAAGCAACGGCGAACTTCTTGCTCTCACTAAACCTCGCGCTCGACTCATTAATTGCTTTCGGAAAGCCATTGGACTGCATAAGAAATATGTTGATATCAAATACAAAAGTATATACAAATACAGGTATATAGAAGGGGCAGGGGGATACGATATTTTCCAGTCTTAAATTCGTTAATCTTCAACGTAATTTGGTGGCATGAGTCGGCTGCATTGAGTCGCGTCGAGGCGGCATATCGAAAATGCAAAGAAAATCAACTTTAAAGTTGCGTGCAGCATCGTGGAAAATGAACGTGCAACCTGAACGAACAATGAACAAAGATCCCAAAAGGCATTTAACGGATATTATACAAGCAACAGGTGGATGCAGAGTAAGACAGAGAGAGAGAGGGAGAGAGAGACTGAACAAATGGCCAATGGCATCGGGCATCGGAAACTAAACAGAAAGGAATGCTGAGCCAGAAGTCCAAGCTTTGCGTGTGTTCATTTCTATGTTGCAATCAGCTGTGCTTTACAAATCTCTAGAGATTTGCTTTTGAAATGTGCGAGAGACAAGCGACGGGCAAATTTTATATTTTAAATAAAATAAAATAAATAAAAAGTGCTTTACATTGGAATTCTCGCATAATGCTTCAGCTAAACTCACAACATGCCACAACCATAGCTGGGGAATATGTGAATCGACTGATGTGAACAGCATGGGATGCGCTTCTCTTATCACTGATCGCTTATCATTTGGATCTGCGTTTGCCACCATTTCAATTAGTTCGCTTGAATTGAAAATCTTTGATTTGTGAGAAATTTAACGCTCAAGAGGCGCAGGCGAAGTTGCTGTTTGGGGTTGCAACGGCAGCCACTTGATTGGATTGTGGGAGTGCAACTCAAGTGGAGACAACGAGCGGCAGAGGGAGAGGGAGAGAGAGAGAGAGAGGGAGAGAGGGAGAGGGAGTCAATGTATCGTATCTCAATCAATCAATCTTCAATTTAAAATCGATTAACAAACCAAAAGCAAAAGCAAAAGAAAAATAGAAATAAGAATCCGAAGAGAACATTCCCAAATTTGCTTCGTCTGCTCCTGCCAGCTGAGAGTTTGGGATGGAGATGGAGAGAGAGAGAGAGGGGGGGGGGGGAGGTGGAGAGGTGGAGAGGGAGTAGGAGCTGGAGAGGGTTTCCATTTGGGTGTCTTAGTTGAGATGTTGTTGAAATTCAAACGCCCCAAGTGCTGACCGAGCATAAAACTAAAAACACGCAATGCTGCAAGATCATCATTGTTGAACATATATAATTACATGATCATGATGAATGATAATGATGATGACGAAAAGGAGGAAGATGATGATGATGATGGGGATGAGGATGAGGATGAGGATGAGGATGAGGATGAGGATGAGGATGAGGATGAGGATGAGGATGAGGATGAGGATGATGAAGTTGCAGATGCTAAAGTAGATGAGAATGAGCAAGTTTAAGATGATGATGATGAAGTCTGTTGATCAGAGCAATGAAGAAGTTCTTTTGAGCAAGCTTCGATATCCTTGCCAAGTTCACTTCTATGTACATATGTCCGCTATATGACAGACTCCAAGTTATGTTAGAGACGCAGTTGCTCCAAGTTTGAGCACGATCAAAACTGAGACAAGATCAAAAATATAAAGGCTTCACGGAGTCTGCCACGCCTCTTTAAGTGCGATACACATTTCATAAAGAGGTTATAATACTCTATGTAAAACAAAGATGATGTTGCTCTGACTTCTTTAGTTGGAAATGTTAAATTTCATGAGTTTTTCGCTATCGCTTCTTCTCTTGTTTCTGCCCATTTGGAGGATGGACGCCCACGACAACAGTGTGGCAAGCTGGCAAGCTGGCAAATGGTTGAATCTTTGAAAGAACTAAATGACGATAGCAATTTATATAATTATATTTTGCACGAAAAAGAAAATGTAAAAAACTAGACAGAAGTTGGGCTCGTCCGGGAGTTGAACCCGGGACCTCTCGCACCCGAAGCGAGAATCATACCCCTAGACCAACGAGCCGTGTTGAATGAGGTCACCAATCTACCCCAAACGAGTTGCAACTAGTCTATGCTCAAGTCAATTGATAGGTAAACCTTGATAAGAAGTTTTATTTATGAAAACTCAAGAACTAGTAACGTGACTCAACTTGACGATCGCTATAAAGACCAGAGGACGGCAGCCTTTATAGCGATCGGGCACTGTTGTTTTTACCCCCTCCCCTTTCCAAGATTGTAATTGCAACATGCGGAATATGGGCCGTGCTTTTTCTTGTTTTTAGCCAGAAGCTATCACTGACCCGAACTGAACTGAACTGAGCTGAACTGAACTGAACTGAAAACGGCAGCCATATAAGAATGATATACATATACCGACACACACATGTGTGTGTGTGTGTGTGTGTGTGTGTGTGTGTGTGTATCTGCCCCCACATATGCTGCATATTCAAAGATCTGTTTATTGTTTACACTGGGCGCTGAAACGAACCGACGTCCGTCTGCTCATTTTTATGCCAGAGCCATAAAAGCAGTGTATAATTACACTACACACCACAACGAAGCTCAGATACACTTGGATTTTTATAAGATATCTCCGTAGTAAAGTTCACATCGAATAGATTCTCGGATAATTGTTTCCAAGCTGCCTCTGGCTCGTATTCATCATCACAACGAAGCTCAGATACTCTATATGTAAAGTTATGATTATTATATGGACTATAAATATATATATAATGAATATAAGATTCAATAAATAATTGTACAGCTCAATGGATGCTTCGATTAACCCAACACAAATGTGATCCATATCGTCACAACGCAGCTCAGATACTCTTTACTTTTACTAGCATTATTAAGAGGGATTTGCTGAGTGAAGATCAGCTGGAATATCCAACTAATAGTAAATAATCAATGAGATCAACAAATGTTTGATATATTACAAACATTCCAAGCAGAGTGTTTTCTAGCAGTACAACGACACATATATACCCTGCAAATATGCAGATTATGACAAGTAGAGTTCTTAAGAATAATGAAGATCAAATAAATTACTTAAGCACAAATTGTTAAAATAATAAATAATAATTAATTGATATTAAAAAATAAATAATACGTAATTAAAAATAAATAACAAAAAAGTTAAGAAACATTTAAATATTTGAAAATAAATAATAAAGAATTCTCTTCGATAATATTAAACTGCTTAATCACAAAGATCACAGAGATTATTTAATTAAATAGTGAATAAAACAGCGTTATATAAACGACTAAATCAGGAAATATTTCGATTGCATATTGCTTTTGTTATTACTGATTGCTTCAATGGAAATCATGTAAAATATTTAACTTAATTCTATAAAACTACATCAAATGTAAAATGCAAATCTGAATCTGAATTCTGTAAAAAGTGTTTTGTGCCAAGTGTAGGGAAATAATTGTTTCTCTAGTCAAGCGCAGCACGCGCCGCGAACCGATGATCTATCAGATTTCTCGATGCTATTATAGCAACAACAACAATAACAACGACAACAAGAACAACCAGAACAGCAACAAAATGAACAGAATTTTGTACCAATTTTATTAGAAATTTTATTGGAAACAAAGCGAAAGAATAAAACGGTATGGGGAGGGGGTTGGGAATGGTGTGGGGAGGGTAGGGGGAGCGTTGCAGCTACATCAGCATTGTTGTTGTTGTTATTGTTGGTGTTATTGTAGCTATTGCTGCTGCTGTTGCAGATGCAATTGCCGAGGCTGCTGTTGCAGCTATTTATGCACTTGATGGGCCGCCTCCTCCCTCACCTCCTCCTCCACCTCCTCCTTCTATTACTCCTCCCCCCTCGTACTGCCCCTGTTTCTTGTTATACGTCTTCTTATTTAACTTGCTGGACTGCCTGCTGCGTTGTTGTTGCATTTTGTTGTTGTTTATAGTCATTTACAGTCCATTTGTGGGGCAGTTGATGCACTGCGTTCACAAACCTCCAAGCGAAGTGCAATGCCAGGCAGACTTCTTCAATCTGACTAAAGAGTCCACTTGTGGATATATGTACTTATATATCCATATATGTACATATATATGTATATCTACATATGTAGAGTCTGCCAAGCAATGATGTATCTATACATCTGCCTATTTATACATCTATTTGTCCATCTTTTGATCAGCATATGTATCTTCCTATATATCCGTTACAAATATATCTAAATGCACATGTAACTCCCTATATATTATTCATTTGTTCTCTATAATTATCTATTCTACCCACCCACATATATTCCCATCTACATACAATCTATATAATCTCTTTAGTTCTTTTAGTCTGCCTATTAACTTATATATACGTTATGCAACCCATCTTTCAATCCATCTATCTATCTATCTATCTATCAATCAATCATTCTATCTAACTATCTATCTATCTACATATCTATCTATCTATCTACGTTAATAACAGTATTTAACAGTGTTATATGTACATGTATCTGCGTATCTATCTATTTATCTACCTATCTATCTAAGCATCTATCTAACTATACATTTATCGAAGTTTCTCTTTATCTTTATTTATATCTCAATCTGTCTCTCTCCTTCTTGATCAATATCAATCTCTTTGTTTATATCTATCTCTTTCACTATATCGATCTCGCAATCTATCTCTATCTCTATATCTTTCTCTATCCCGGCCTCCGTGTTGATCTCTATCAATATTCCGTTCTCCCTCGATGTCTCTTTCTCTCTCACACCCTCTCTGTCCGTATAACTCTCTTGCTCTTTCGCCATCTTCCCGTACTTGGGTTCAACGTCTCGTTGAAAGCGTCTCACGCAATTTGCGCTGAACAATTACTGAATTAGCATACCCCTGCCCACTGCCCACTGTCCACTGTCCACTGTACCCATCCCCTCCTCCATTGTAGCGATGCCGATGCACGCACTGTTGGGGGCTCACTTAGAGAATTGCTCCAATTCAGGAAAGACAAGAAGAAGCATGACAACAATGACAACACTTTTATACACAAACAGTTAGTTATAGAGCTAATAATAATTACAACAACAATCAGAAACTTCTCTCATGCTTCTCAATGTGGTCAAAGCTGCGACCTGCTCTTTCCACCTTATTTCCCTGCACCGCCGCTTCACCATATATGTATCTTTGCTCTCCTCACTTCTCCTCTCCTGTGCCTCTCTCTCGATCCCTTTTCTCACTCATTCCCTGCCTCTTTGAACTGCGTGTGTAAGCAAATGATGTCTGAAACTATGATCCAAGTATCTTTGGTCTCGGTTAATGTCAATGATTGGACATGTGAAAGTTGATGTCGTCCAACTCACCCTCTCTTCCTTCTCCCCCTCTCTCAAACACACCTTCTCTGTCTATCTGTCTCTCTCTCTCTCCCTCTCTCTCTCTCTCTCTCCTCGAGTAATTAACAATCTTTTGGCGCGGCAGCATTTAACGGCAGTTTCACACTCGAAGCCAACCTCATCGATTACCCAGCGCGGCAAGCGGAGGGTGCAATCAACAGGTTGCCCCTCCCCCTTGCCACTTCCCTTCGCCTCTCTGTGCCACCTTTGGGCAGGTGAAAATCGTTGCTGCGTAAATTTTACGCAATTGAGGACAACAAATTACACGCACTGCAATTTACTGCAACGGCAACAGCCACAACAGTGGGGTGGGGCAGGCCAGAGCGGCAGGGGGGCAGTTAGCCAGTCTGCATGCCTCAAATTGAGGTTATGAGACAAGTGTCCAGTCTACGTTTTAGGCTCGTTCCCCTAACGAGTCTCTCGATTATGCAAATACAACGAATTTCACTTGAGCTACGCATCTAATCGAGAAACCGAAGCCATATCAAGACCCAAGATGAACGGCAACAGCTGCACTACGAAATACCCTGTAATCCAAATGAAGTAACCTCTCCTTCTCTTATGTTCTAAAGTTGTTGTTTAATCAGACAGTAACAAAATATAAATCAAGCAAAAAGAGCTTTAGAAGAGAGTGATGCACTAAGAGATACCCTGTTATTCAATCTAAATTTACATCTTCTCTTACATAAGACTGTTGTTCAATCAGACAATCACAAAATAATAAATAAGAAATCGCTGTAAAGTAGTGTGCTGTACTAAGAGATACCCTGCATTTACTCTATTCTTCTCTTACATTTTTTAGATGTTGCTCAATCACACAATCATACAACATATACCAAGTATAAGCAAAAAGAACTGTTAAAGTGAGTGATCCACTACGAGATACCCTATAATTTCTTATTATTTTCAATCATATTGTATTGTAATATTAAAACAGTATAACAGCTACAATACGAGATCCTATGTAATCCAATGTACTTGTCTGTCATACCCCTCTAGCTCGCTTTTCCGCTACAGGGTATTGCAACTAAATCAGATCTGATCATGAAAATGTTTGACTTTGCTACCAAATGACACAAGACGGTTGGTTGCACGTACAAATGTATGAGCACAAGATGTCTATCTTTATGTACGGATTGAATATCATACAAGGCAACAACAGCAACGACAACTACAACCATAACAGCAACATTGGCACGCAACATTGTTGTTGCTGTTGCTGCTGCTGTTTTTGTTTTTGTTGTTGTTTTGTTTTTTTTTTTTTTTGGCAACAATTGTGACTGTTGCCGTCGACGTTAAGAGTTGATGACCCCGAAACCCCAAAGAAGACGTCGAAGAAGCCGCAGCAACATCAACAACAACGACAACATCACGGCAAACATCATTACAACAGTTTGCCAACAATAACAACAACAGAAGCAAGGCAAGAAAATGGCCGCAATATCATTTCGAAAACTTGGCCAAAACGAGACAAGATCAATTGACCAAAAGCCATAATTAAGTAATGAGAACTTGTATATGTAGCACTTTCCCTATAAGCAGACATCAATTTGTATCGTGTGAAAAAACCAAGCAGTTCCAATGAACTGAAGTTCGCATAATTGATTATTGCAGGCCTCTCTTCCTAATGGGATTAATATATTCCCATTGCAATTTGCCATTTCCCCTCACCTATTAAATTTCCCTTTAAGTAAGTAATGAGTACTTTCCCTATAAGCATATAATGCGTCAACATTACTTTGAATCGTAAGAACGAACTAGTTCCAATGAACATAATATATTCCCATTCCCATTTCCAATTGTCATTTCCCATCCTTATTAAATTTCCCTTTCAGGGATAAAATTATCCCACAAGCCATATCTTATGGACTTACCTTGCTGAACCGAAGTTGTTGTTGTTGTGCTGGGCAGGCGCAACAGTTGCGGTTGCATTTCGTGAAGGCCTAAACAAAGTTGGCCGGAAGCTTTGGCTGGCCACAGGATATGTTATGGTGGTGAGGGTTAAAAGTTTAAATGAATTCCCCTCCCCACACTACTATTGCAGTAGCTGCGTCTTACACACATACACGCATACAAACACTCGCGCACATAGAGAGCACAAGAGAAAAACGAGCAGAAGAGAGCCACAATTTGTATATCGAAGAAATTTTAAGCCAGACTTTTGGTTATGGTTTAAGCTTTGGCCTCGCGGCTTGGCCAACAACGTTTGCAATGTTAAGGTGACTATTTTTCACACGCTTTCACTTGAACATGAAAAAAACATAAACAAATTTGGTTTAGTTGCATTTTGTTATTGTTATTGACGTAACTGTTAAAGTGCATTCGATGTGGCAACGCAAAGTTTGCAAACTCAAACAAAAAACAAACAAAAATTGTCAGCTTAGAACAAACGATTGACGATTTGTGCGCAAAAACAACACACAAAACAAAGCGGCACAAACAAAAACGCACAATACACGCGAGAATCAAAACAACAAAAACAATGTCAAATCAGACGCACGCCGGCCGCCAAAAAAAAAAAAACATCAACACACACACGACCGATCCGTTCGTTCCAAGTGCGATAAAACAACTGTTTTTCGTATTTCGAACAAGTGGCAAGCGTAAGTTGAGTGAAACTGAGAGAGAGAGAGAGAGAGAGAGCGAATGAGGCGGTGAGCGCCACATGTTGCGTTCTCTGATGAATGAAAAAACCAAACAAATACAATGTTGCCATATCGATAAATAGAGTTGGCGCCAACATATGCAAGCGTTGGACGCCATGTTATTTAACAGCTTCCCATTTTAAATTTGATTACAAATTCAAATAAACCTTTACAATTTAAAGTTAACAACTGAAAATATTAAATAAAAACTGAAAATAGTAAAATAAATTATGATCAGAACAGTAAACATATCGATATTTTTTTCGATTTATATTTTCTTATATCGATGTTGCAGTCCGAATTGTATAAATTAGTTAGGCTTGCAATCGTTAGAGCGCGCCACAATTACATTTACTACTCACACCCAGAGAGAGCGCTGCATATGCCAAATGGCGCTAAATGCCGCTAAATGCCCTGAACTAAAGGAAAGATCGTATTCGAAACAAAAACGTAATGATAATAAAGACAATTTTTATTTATTAATGAAAGACGAAAAAAAAATAGTTACAAAAGAGTTGGCGGCTGAGCAACGCAGTATATTGCTATCGAATACTCATTTTCTTATCGATATTATAGTTTGCATAATGAGACTTAGTTGCAGTTAATATTGCTAGAGTGCGCCGCAGCTGCACTGCTGTGAACGTCCACAGAGAGCGCTACATGTGCAAAATGGAGCCTTAATAATGGCAACTAAGTGATCGTAATAATATTAATGGGAATTTAAAGTTTATTGACTAGATTATTAGGGATTAGATAACCAATGCGACCACTCTTGAATCTCATTGTACAACGTCAAGCCTGGACTCTGTGTGTCTATCACCTGTGAGCCACCAATTAGACCATAATCCTCGGTCAACTCACCCTCTGCCACGCCACAAGCTAACAGCTTTTTGCAGGCAGTCAGCGCTGCTTCCGAAGGAAGATGGTCTGGAAATAGAGGGGAATTTAGAGAGAGAGAGACAGCTGTGAATCCGAAAGGTAACTCACCCTTGTAGTTGCCAATGAAAGCAATGCCCGTGCCATTGGCATTGTAGCCATAAGTATGCGCACCTCGAACGCCCCATCCCGTGCCCTCATAAACAATGCCATCATTTCCAATAAGAAAACTGAGTAAAATACAATTGATAAGTGATAACAGAGAGAGAGAGAGAGAGAGGTCTGTGACAACTCACTTGTAGCCTATGTCAAAGAAATCCAACTCGTTTTGATGATAACTCTGGATATTCTGCAGTATCTCAGCGCATTGCACAAAGCCGGAGCACTCGCCAGTCACCGTATGATGAATGACAACAAAGCGAATAGGACGCACCTGATAATCGATGCTGGAAGCGGGCTTACCGCCCCATTGTCGCTTCAGCTTCATCTGCGGACAGTCCACTTTGGGCTCCTTCTTTTGCCCCCCCTGCCACGCCCCCACTCATTGTGAGAACAACAAAGATGGCTAGAAACAGCAACGCTCTTAACGTGTACATGATGAAGTATCTTCGCTCCTACGATCTGTTCTGGCGCCGCTCTCGATGATAACTGGATGCTATCAACGTCGTATTCTGTTCTTATCGCATCGATCGACCGGCCAATTTATACTCGTCTCAAGTGACGCAAATTGTTGCTAAGGCAGTGAGCGAGGAGAGGGGTGAACGGACGCGGGGTATAGAAACAAGTTTCAAACTCGACTTGTGTTAGGTTTCAGGTATTTCGATTGTGTGACGAAATGTGTAACACTTTCGATTAACAGACATATAGAACACAGATTAGAGATCAGAGATTAGACAGTCACAGCTTAATTATTATTTTAAATAATCAATTAATCATTACATGAAAATATTCAAATGTGAAATTTACGACTTTAAAATTTGTATAAATTCATCAAATAAAATAATAATAAATAAAGAAATTCAATAAATTAAATAAATAATTTAAATACATTAAATAAATTAAAGAAATTAAATAAATAAAATAAATTTAATAAATAAATAAATAAATTTAATAAATTAAATAAATTAAAGAAATTAAATAAATTAAATAAATTAAATAGATTAAATAGATTAAATAGATTAAATAAATTAAATAAATGAAATAAATGAAATAAATTAAATAAATTAAATAAATTTAATAAATTTAATAAATTTAATAAATTTAATAAATTTAATAAATTTAATAAATTTAATAAATTTAATAAATTTAATAAATTTAATAAATTTAATAAATTTAATAAATTTAATAAATTTAATAAATTTAATAAATTTAATAAATTTAATAAATTTAATAAATTTAATAAATTAAATAAATTTAATAAATTTAATAAATTTAATAAATTTAATAAATTTAATAAATTTAATAAATTAAACAAATTAAATAAATTAAATAAATTTAATAAATTAAAGAAATTAAAGAAATTAAATAAATTAACTTAATTAATTAATAATATTGAAACCATTAACAATTTTAATTAAAATAAAGTAATATTTAAAAAATGCTCATACATTTAAGTTGATCCAAAATTTGCGATAAATCGTAGAGTAGTTATAAACACAATACATTGAAGACTTGCAAGCATCTAGGGTATTTGAGCATCGGTGCAACTTAAAGTTGATATACATCTATTTTTTTTAATAATCGTTTATGTTTATGGTTTCTTCTTACATGTACATTATTTGCACTGACCGGGAGTCCCAGTTTAACGGATTTCTTGCCAATCCCGATGAGTGATTTTCATTCTTCTGGATTTGATATATGAAGATTCATCGCAAAGGTCTTAAAACGCTTTTACTGGTTCTGATTCACGTCAGATTCGCAGTTTCATTAGCATTTCCGATCATTAAGTTGAAGAGTGTAAATTCCCTTCCGGATTAATGCAAATAATGGATATTGTGTAAAAATGCTATTCATTTTATATTTTTATTTGTTTTGAATAGTTTTGATTGATTTATAAGGGATTTAAAAAGTCGACGTCAATCAACAATCGAATAACAACAATAATAATAATTTCTGAACACGTAAAAAGCAGCTTTATCAGGAAGCATGTCACAGCAAACCGAAATCAGTTAATGGACAACTCATTAACAGCCGAAATTGCATCGATAATATAGAAACAAATGTATATTATGAATATATTGGTGATCCGATTATTTTTAATGCAAATGAAGTCACCTAACTACAATTAAATGATTAGAAAGTTCGCAAACAGCCACAATTTACAAATGCTAATGCTAATACGAATCTAAGGCAATTATTATTTCAATACTAATGCTAACGCTCATTATAATGCTAATTCGATTTTAAAGCAATTCCTCTTTTAATGCTAATGCTAATGCAAACTCTAATGCAATCGCTAATGCTAGCATGAGCATTAATGCTAATGCTAATGCTAATGCTAATGCTAATGCTAATGCTAATGCTAATGCTAATGCTAATGCTAATGCTAATGCTAATGCTAATGCTAATGCTAATGCTAATGCTAATGCTAATGCTAATGCTAATGCTAATGCTAATGCTAATGCTAATTCTAATGCTAATGCTAATTCTAATGCTAATAATAATCAAATTAATCAACTCTCAATAATTTTCAGTGCGAAAGTGGCTCTTTGCTCCACTGTGCGTCCTCCAATTGGCCGCAAGATCTCTCAGAGAGAAACCCTCAATGTGGTCTCTCTGTAGTCCCTGACAACCACGGAAGCTCGGAGAGAATCAAATCCTGCGCAATAAAAGCGTGAGAGTCGCAACTGAAGAGGTCTACAGGGTATATAGGGTATACAGGGTGCTCGCCTAGACGCTCCATTGACAAGTCCACAAATTGGCAATGGGTTTAAGCGGCAGCGGGCTAATAGCAGGTGGCGGCCGGCATGAGGGGAGAGAGGAGACCTGCGGAGATGGGGAGAAGCACATGTTCGATTATGGGCAAAAACGCGACCGAGCAGAACCAGAGAACTCATGGCTCAAATGGACGGAGAGCAGAGCTACGGGCGCCGTTAAACGGTTGTGCTAGACAGGGAGGAAGAGAGAGGTAGAAGAGTGGGCAGGGAGAAGAGCGAAGGGGAGGGGGTTCATCGATAGTGTTGTTGTGCTTCACTGAATGCGCAAGGGTAATGAGAGGCATTGACTAAGCCAACGACTGCGACATCGACTGCGCCGTGGACTGCGACGTCGACTGCGGCAGCGAGACGTATCCTTTTGGGCCTGGCCAAGAAAGGTTCGACTTCATTCCGCGGCCAAACGCAGCGCGAGACGGAATCCAAACGCGGAGTTTTCCAAACTCGTTCACTTTCCTCATCCTCCTGCTCCTCCTCCTCGACTTTGAACTCTGCGTCTCTGCTCCTAAGCTTGTTTTTTGTTTGTTCTGTGTGCGCGACACGTGAAAAAAAAAGTGGGAAAAACTCGTGGTAAAAGCTCGTGAAAATTCATAAAAATCGAAGTGCTAAAGCGCAGTGAAAAACTGCAAGGAAAAGCCAAGAAAGGCCAAGAAAAGTCAAGAAAATAAAAAGAAATTCACGAAAATGATTGTCAACATGAATGTGAATGGAGGCAGCAACAGTGCTCCTCATCCTCATCCTCATCCTCATCCACATGCCCAAGCACATGCTCATCCACAACCACATCCACTTCCACATCCTCAGCCCCATCCTCATCCACAGACAAGTGAAAGTGTCGCCAACACAACATTGCAAACTCAATGCGATTTCAACTTTCTCAAAAGGAAATACGAGTCACAGGTGGAGTTGCCTTTGGGGCAGGATTACGATTCGCAGCTGGCTGGGAATCCGTGGAAGAAACGTCATCTGGACTATGATGTGGCTGCCAGCGGGGATATGTGCTTCCAGCTGCAGTTGGACACCGGCAACACAACCACCTCCAGCTCCGTTGGCGGCTCCTCTTTCATCAACGATCTCTTTGCCTATGACAGCAGTCTCCTGGTGCCGGCTGCCTCCTATTGTGCCCCGCCCACAGCGCCACTGGAGGCAGATCCTGGCGGCTGGCAAACGGGTGAGCTGCTCGAGCTCGATCATCGCTACAATTCCGGCTTGCAGACAGAGATTTCCCAACTGAATGCAACATTGCCACCGCCTCCTCCGCCGCCGCCACCGCCGCCGCCGTCTCATGCAGCTCAGGGAGCGCCAGCGCAGTCGAATCACAACAGTTTCCTGGTGCCGATTCCTCAGAAGCCGCAGCCTCAGCTACACAATCGTCCTGCCTCCTGCGGCAGACGCAACTCCGAGTCGGAGCCGGATTTCGAAGACAAGAATCTCTCGTGGTTGCTGAACTTCAAATTCGATGAGTTCCCACATCTTTCGCCCGATGTCGGTGGCGGTGGTCAACGTCTAGGCAATGGACCCGCTGCCGGACTGGAGGCAGCCACGCCCACTGCAACTGCTAACATGGCCAGCACCTCACCCTGCAGCTCAGCCTCTCCAGCATCCGCCTCCAACTCGA
This sequence comes from Drosophila funebris, assembly GCA_018901825.1. NCBI lineage: Eukaryota > Metazoa > Arthropoda > Insecta > Diptera > Drosophilidae > Drosophila > Drosophila funebris. The sequence goes on along the minus strand of JAEIFK010000455.1, from coordinate 4,019,606 downwards.
ATCATTCCCTCAACTCCAGTCAGAGTTGCCACACGACGCTTCTCGATCAACGTGATCGTTCCCCCAAGAGCTGTTCCAGCACATCCGCATCAGCAGCCGCAGCCGCAGCCTCATCCGCATCCGCATCCGCATCGACAACAACAACAAACACAGCAGCAACAGGAGCAACAATAACAACGCCAACTAAAACTGGTCGCAAATTCGAGGAGCTCGTCATGGAGGTCACCTCCGAAATGGATGCCAATGATATGATTGTCGCGGAGCATGTTGTGGTCGAGGACACCACCTCCAAGGCGTGAGTATAATCTGAATTTAATCTTATTCAAATTTCTCAATCTCTCCCCATGAAGGGAAGTTAAACAACCAAGACTTCTCTAGGAGATTAGCTGCTCTCTTAGCAGGTGCTTAGTGACTTTGGTGACTTGGAAAGAGATTAGGAAAGAAATTATTCAAATGAGTTCTACTTCGATATTATAAATTCCTTTACTAACTTTTTTCAATATCTTCAGAAATATTATTTCCAGAACTTAATTTTCTTATAAGTCGGATTTGTGGTGACTTAAATTGACTTTTAAGTATATACACTCATATATATGGTGATATATCTATCTATAAACCTCAAGCCTTTCCTATTCCTCTTTCCAATATGATTCTCTGTCTAAAGTATTGAAAATATTCGAAGACTTTAATTGAAATTCCATTCTCATTTTAGGTTTGAAGATTATTTTCCATAGTTTATTATAAGAAATTAGTTTTACTTTATTTGAATGGTACAGATATGATTTACCAAGAGATATTTAAATACTATTACTATAGATATTTCAGTATATAAATATTTATATACTGTTTTATATTTAAATATCAATATTCAGTTCATAAATCAAGAAATCTTCTTATAATGATATTCTCTTTACATTTTCGAGAATCTATCTTTCCCAAACTCTATTTTTTTATAAGACTACAATTTTCACTTAGATCCCTTAGACCTCATACATATATATAACTACTATGTAGTATGTACATATATCTCTAGCCTCTTCTTGACCTCCTCTGAGGACATTTTCCTACATTTTAATTAATTCGAATTTTACTTGTCACTTGAATGTTGTTCTACTAATTTTAAACACACAATTATTAAGTTATTAATTAATTAATTGAAAAATTATATAATATAAATGAAATATACGCAAAATCCTTATTTTTAAATCGAACTAACTTAATGACTCAACTGAAAATTGCTTTGTAAACTAACTTTAACTATAGTTCATTAGATTTCTCAAGACAAATTCCTTTCGTATTTTGAAGCACTGAAATTAAAGTTTAATTAACTCTTTATATATGTCCAAGCTTCTCTGTATGTACTGGAGATTATATTATATTATAGTTTTCATAATTTTTATATTATATTTTAATTTTAAAAACTATAAACTTTGCATTACCATAGATTTTCCATTTGGGCTTAAACAATACACTTTCCCATATATATTCAGACTGCATTTTCTTACTTCCATTAATTTCTCATCGTCTTAAGAATATTTGCTAGAAATTGGGAAACATTCTAGAAATATATAATATTGTATAAAGATCATAAAGCAAAGTAACTAATTAGCATTTGCAATATCAGATTTGATGGCCTGTAAATAGGTACAACAACTTCAGTATTTGTTATTTTTTCAATCTTAAAAGTCTCACAATCTTTATTTGAGTCTTACGCTGATTGTCTCTGCAGTTGCAAGATTCTCATTTGGGAACTTTCGTGCGAATCTTTAGATTAATTAAACATTTCTGTATTTTCTATTTGCATTTCTCGGCTGATTCTTTGTCTCGTCGTGTGCTTTATGCGCCACCAATCGATGTGGACCACCCTCGATGGTACGATGAAATGACGAAATGATGGAACCACTGAACCACTGAACCACCCAACCAACCAACCACCGCAAAACAAGCAGGCCAAAGAAACCACCGTTCACATACACGGAACTCATCGAATACGCCCTCGAGGATAAGGGTGAGCTGACGGTGTCGGGCATATACCAGTGGATATCGTAAGTACACACCACCCAACTACCCAAACACCCAACCACCCAACCACACCCACCCCCGATTGCTGCTTTAGGGCGGTGTAAAGGAAGGCAGCCATTTTGTTGCCGGATGCAATTAAAGAAATCTCAAGCATTTTCTTTGCATTCTTGTTGGCCACTTTTCTTACACATTGTTGTTGCTGTTGTTGTTGTTGTTGTTGTTGCTGCAAAAGTTTATTTACATTTTTATTGTTTGGTTAACAACCAACAACAGCAACAACAACAACAGCTACAAACTGCAACCAAAAGTTGCAGAGCTTCAATAATTTATTACCTGTTAAATTTCATTCTATTGTTTGTTCACTGTCGTTGTTGCTTGTTGTTGCTGTTGTTGTTGGTTGTTGTTGCTCACAAATGAGCTTGCAATTGTTGTTGTTGCTCAACAAGTTGATAAACACATCAAGATCTGCCGGCTTCACTTTGCAAACAGACCACAAAATGGCTAAACAATTTTTAACTCAATTTACAATTCAAATATTTATGTCGAATTTGTTGCATTTGTTTATCAATTTTCCGACAGGGTAAATGAATGAGGGAAATTAAGGAAAATAGTAAACAAACATTTAAATTTATTTTTTACTTTAAAATATTTTTTTTTTAATTTTATTAAATTACTTTAAATGATATTACAACTGAGGCCTTCTTCTGCCTGTTACATACTTCTTGCACTAAGTTAATATATCCCTGTACAGGGTTGTTCATTTGCTAATATTATATTCATATAATTTTCTTTTTTATACCCACTAAAAATGGACAAAAAGGGTATAATAATTTTGTGCAAATGTATGTAACAGGCAGAAGGAGGCATCTCCGACCCTATAAAGTATTAACATTCTTGATCAGCATCAACAGCCGAGTCGATTGAGCCATGTCCGTCTTTCCGTCCGTCCGTTCGTCAGGTGCTTAAAAAACAGTATATCAAAGCAGTCCTGAAAGTATCATTAAGATCGATTTATAAATAAGAGAGATAATCAGAATAGAAATGTTGTATTGAATCTCTGGCGCTTTGCTCTTTGCGGGCAAAACATGTGTGCAAGCGAGACAGCGAACGACTGCGTCACAAGCATATTTAAATGAAGTCTCGTAACACTCAGCTTCTGCACGAATTCATAATTCAAAAGAGTATTCTTTAAACACCTTCTATTATAATCAATAAACTTATTATCATAATCCTTTTATTATAGCAACCTGTACAGGTTTACTTTACTTTTTACTCTTTAAATAAACATTTTTTTTTAATTTATAAATCTTAATATTTTACTGTTAATAACTCGCTTATGTCATAACACTTTACACTTTACATTAGATTCTGAAATGCTTAAGCTTGTTCTAAACCATGTACAATTTGTCAAAGTTTTTAACTTGAAACTAATTCCTAGTTCCCTTAGGCTTACGTCACCCAAAACTATGAAATAACTGAACCGATATTCAAGCAAAAAGTCTTTATTTTCAACTCGGTTTGTCTTCATTCCTTCATTCATTCCACGCTCCCAATGTTTTAACTTGTAAGAACACTTTTCAAATTTACAACAATTTCTTACTTCAAAGGAATTTAACATTCTTCAAACTGATTTATTGTCATATGACTTTGAGAATTATCTGGAATCAAAAGAAATTCTAGGCTACTTTAACAGTATTAAGAGTTGATCGAAGCAAGAAGTTGTGGAGGTATCTATATCTATCTATCTTATAATTCAAAATCTGTCATCCATTAGTTCTCGAAGGTCTCTTTTATATGCAGGTTTTTCAAAAGCGACAAAGATTATTTGGCTTCGATTGGCGGCGAGTTTAAGTTTGTTGTACGACAACTTTTAATTGGATTTTGTTTCTAGAAACGCATCACTCGCTCTCTCTCTCTGTCTCTCTCTCTCTCTCTCTCTCTCTTTCTCTCTGTCTCGCTTACTCTGTATCTCTCTCTTTACCTAGTTTCGAATGGGGAAATCCCTCCGAAAAGCAAATGCATGTTAAAGTATATAGACTACATTAGTTCCACATTTATATATCAAATTCAATGACAATAATAAAAAACTTTTAACACATTTTTCAAGGTTCATTAATTTGCTCTCTACCCCCATCTACCCGTTACTGCTTCTCCCCCCCTGGTGGGCCACAAATTGTCAAAGTTGTAGGGCGAATCGCAGCCCACGCAAATGCACCTGTGTGCGGAAGGGGGGAAAGGGAAAAGGGTAGGCAAATGTAGGAGGGGAGAATCACTGTAAATATTTGAAGCCACAGCTAAAATGTTGCGTGTAAATACGCTATATATATGTAAATGTACACCCCTCTTGCCGCTTCCCGCTGTTTCCTTCCCTTCTTCACTTGGGTCCCAACTCGGCAGCAATTTATGACAGTTGCCCATCACCTGGGACTTTGCTACTCCACATGCTTCGGCAACCTGTTCATTAAATGTAATGAGCGAGCAGACCAACCAATTTTCCTCCCTTTCTCCTACTGCCTCCTTTCCCCACCTTCCATCCGAGCCTTTCCTCTTTGCCTTGCTTTAGCATTTGTTTCTGTTGCTCGAACTTTTCATTAACCATTCACAAATTTACTTTGCGGCCCAAAGCGATTAAACTGGGCAGCCGGGGAACAGGTAACTTTGAGGGGGGTTAGTTGGAGCTCATCAAGGAGGGGTTAGGAAAGAAAGTGGGGGGGGGCAACTTGAGGGTTGCACAGGGCCGCGTCCTCGTCCGTTCAAGGCAAAGGCAAGAAAAGCGCATGCGCAGTCAACGAAGTCATCGCTTGAGTCGCCCACGCGACTCTCCCCCCCCCCTCTCTCTCTCTCTGTCAGTCACCCCTCCTGCTCAGCGTATGGCAATTGCCCATGAAATTTATACGCTGCACATTGCACACACACGATAATTATTAATTGCCAGGGTTGCCAACGAAGCACCTTTTTTTTGCAGGGTTAAACGCTTGTCGCATTTAGGGGAGGTTCACAGTTCACAATTCGTATATTTCTCCGCGTCTTTCCGGCCTTTCTACACCTTTTACACGCCTCAATGCATCAGGATCAGGTGTTTGACAAGCGCACAACTCTGCCCACAACTCCCAGCAATTACTTTGACCTGCCGTCCCAGAAAGGTCGGGCCACCTCTCGAGTCTGATCCGTCTCGGAAGTCACAAGTTCAATGGGAATTTCCATACTCCACCCTTTACTCCCTGAATTGCAGTCGAGGGAATGTTCTTCCGGTCAATTTGAATTGCATATTGAGTGTTTATTAGATGTGGATCATGCTTCATTGCACAGTAGACAGGACACAGGACATACGGCACAGGACATATAGGACATACAGCACTTGCAACATGTGCATGGCTCATAACTTCAACTGAGTTGCAATGGGAATATCCATTACTTATATCTATATCTATATCTATATCTATATCTATATCTATATCTATATCTATATCTATATCTATATCTATATCTATATCTATATCTATATCTATATCTATATCTATATCTATATCTATATCTATATCTATATCTATATCTATATCTATATCTATATCTATATCTATATCTATATCTATATCTATATCTATATCTATATCTATATCTATATCTATATCTATATCTATATCTATATCTATATCTATATCTATATCTATATCTATATCTATATCTATATCTATATCTATATCTATATCTATATCTATATCTATATCTATATCTATATCTATATCTATATCTATATCTATATCTATATCTATATCTATATCTATATCTATATCTATATCTATCTATCTCTCTCCCTCTCTCTCTCTCTCTCTCTCTCTCCCTCCGCTCTTGTCCGCACTTTAAGCTGGGCAGTCGAGCAAGTCAGCGATTCTCCTGCCTTGTTGTGGGCGTGGCGAGTTACGCCCACAATTTCTATTTAAAAAACTTATATTTTATTTACACAAAATGAAGGCAACTTCTGATTTGACTGCCAACCATAACAATAATCCATAAATTTTGCAAAATTACAGAAAAAAAAAATAAAAACATTTTTGGCGATAGGAAACGGGGATGAGAAGAAGGGGGAAGGTAGCGGCTAGGGGGGTAGCAGGGTGCAAGGAGCACCGCAACAATTTATGAACTAAGTTGTGGCAATACAAAATATATATAACTATATATAAAGAGAGAGAGAGAGAGAGAGAGAGATAGACAGAGCGAAAGAGAGAGATTAAAGAGGAAGTAAGCAGAAGTCAGAAGTAGTTGCCCAGTCTGGGAACGAAGTCTCGGCCTCGGCATCGCCGCCATGTCAAAAATGAAGCAGCTCTCTTTGTATGTGTATGTGTGTGTGTGTGTGTGTGTGAATTGGCTTGCGTGCCAGGCACGCCCCGACACGGCACGGGCCAGAGCACCAAAGAGCCAACCAGTCCGAGCGACCAGCCTATCAGACAGAATGCTTTATGAAGACCCAGTCCAGGGCAAAATCCCTGCCCTTCCCTGCCCTCCTTTGCCTAACCCATAAGCGAAAAGAACAGTAGTGGATACAGGGAGGGCAGCAGTACAATTTCCGAAGCAACTCAGAGCCAATCCAAACTCCAACTCAATTGCCGGCTCAACAAATAGACCAGGCCAGGGGCTGGACAACACAGCAGAGCTGCAGCAGCGCCAAGTAGCCAATGCAGCAACCCCCAACCTCCTGCGCTCTACCCACTAGTCCCCCCCCTTTTCCCGCTTCCACCTTGCAACCCTTCCTTGTTTCCTTTGTAGGGCATGCAACTCCGGATGCCACATTCGACCATTCGCATTGCTGACGAAACTGAAAACTGAAAACGAAACAACAAATACAAAATATTACAACATAACAAAGAAAACTTAACTATGGCACGCCGAACATTTGATACCCTTGCTGAACAGAGTAAATTACTTAAGGAGCTTTAATTTGAAGTATTGCTAAGTAACTTCTTAAATAATATTTGGGCGTTTGGTTTAGATATATTGAGAAATATAAGAACTATTCTCTATCTATGTTCGACCGATGTAAATCAAACTTAGTCTATATCAGTCTATCGTCCGATACTTCCCATAGCAGCAAAAATACATAAGTCCCTGTACCCTTTGGGTACTGGGTCTACTGATCCGATCTAGCACCGATCTACTGATCAGCATAGATTTAAAACTAAAAGATTATAAGAGAGAATTAGAGAAACAGACTTTGTGAAAGGGTATAAAGGCACCTGTGTGTGTGTGTGTGTGTGTGTAAGAGCTGTTATTATTATGCCCATTACCCAGAGCTGTGATGAGAGGGGAGGTACAACTATTCCATCCTTACTAACGATGCCGTGCATTTCGACAATTTCAATCGAGGCCCAAAAAACCGAATGTGAATGCGAATGTGAATGTGAATGTGAATACGAATGCGAATGGGGCGCAGTCAGTCATTCAATTCATTGACAATGATGACGATGTTGATAGTGGATATTTGATTATTCTACCTAACCAAACCTGCCGCCCGATCCCCCCTCCCGTCTCCCCTTTGCCACCCCTTCTCTCTCTTCAACTCTCCTCAAGCAACGTTGACAATTCGTAAAGTGCGAGGCACATTTCCTCTTCTAAATACTTGCTCGTGTGTGTGTGTGTGTGTAGACTTTTGTGTATCACTGTCTAAACGCCCACGCCTATCGATTGACTGTCCGGGGCATGGCAAGGTAGGGTAGGGTAACTTCGGGGTAGGGAACCCGACGAATGTATGATTAAACCATGCTAGACATGCAGCTCCTCCATAAACTACACAACATCCATTGACTCGGCCGGCTCTCAACTCCATATTCTCCGATACAGTTACAACTACAGTTACAGCTACGTTTATTTACCGTTACCATTTTACCGTATTTAGAAATTTACAAGTGCATTGAGTGCTTCGGGATTCCCCATTTCACAGCGGGAAGAGTCGGAAGAGCAGAGACAAGGAAACAACTTAGGCACGGATTGAACACAACTTTCCACATTTCTACTTTCCACTTCAATTGCCCCGTAGAGTATTCAGCCCTATCAACAGAAAGTGTTGACTTTCTTCTGTCTTCTTTCTCCTTGCATGGTAACTCTCTATTCATCTGAGATTGATATAATATACGGATTGCCTTCACTTCCTTTAGATTAGGGGAACATCAATTCAATTATCAGTTTTTAAGCATTGAAAGATGTTTTTATACATCTTGTGTTTACTGGGGTCCTACATAATGTTGATATAATACTCTTAATAATATAGAAATATAATATAGATATATAGGGTGGTCTATAAACATTTTTTATTCCTCAAGTTGAGCTACGAAATATTGTAGAAAACAAATGTAACTATTTACCTATTAGAATTAGCTATAATCTAGTTGTAGATATAATATTACTTTATCCCATAGGACCAATCTTACTTTAAGAAAACCATCTGGAACTAAAAAATAAATCTACCCTCTCAATTAATTAGTTCTCTGTGAATGGCGATAGAAATACAGTCTTGGATCAATCTAGGAACAATCTAAGAACTAAAGAAAACAAACTTATTCGGAAAAGAACAAGCTATCATTCTAATCTTAGGTTACTCGTTTTTGACAGATAAACAAATAAGCTTAAATTCAAAATACAATGTAGAAACAGAGAAGATAGACAGATAAATAAATATATATATATATATATATAATGTAATATATTATAATATATAACATAAGACATTAATCATATAAGTGATAACTAACAATTTAATAACTAAGCTATGTATATTGAATTACATCGTTCATGTTCTGAAAAGAACAATCTCCTATCTTCGATTATCAATCCCAAAAGGGAAACTTTTTATTTTGTAATTTATCGATCCAAATATTAAAAATAAAATTAAATGCAAATATATTATTTTATAACTAAAGAGAGTTGCAAAATTAAAACTTAACTATCGTATTCGGAAAAGAAAAACCTTCTGTCCTATATTGTTATAACTTTGAATATATTTGTCTACTTTCCATCAAAATTCTAAGTGGGAATAAATCAGATAAATATAATATATTATTCATAGATTAGATATATACCCAGAATACTCAATACAATCTGTTCTTCTTAGATTAGTTGCATATTAAAAACTGAATTTGGAATGAGATACACATTAGTTTTCATTTAGAATTAGTTATCAAAGCAAAGAAGTTTGATATATTATTCTATATACATTAATTCTACATAATACAAGTATCGAATTCGTCATATAACAATCTCTTAACTAGAATTGTTTTAAATAAATCGAATGTTATTTAAAATACCAAAGGTAAACAAATGAAATAAATAAGAAAACACTTTTATGCCATGAATATTCATAACAATCTCTCATATCAAATGGCTAAGTTTGAATGAGAAACAAATAAGTTTGCATTCAAATTCGATATGAGAACAAAGTAGACCAATCCATAGACATAACTGTGTTCACATTCACATTCACATTCATATTCACATCCATGTCCATGTCCATTTCCATTTCCATAGGCACATTCAAGCCAATCCATTCCATTTCAGTCAGTCATCCAGACCAAAGGGGAAAGACAATTTGAAGTGCCATCTTTCCTGGTTGCACATACTACGAATATGTTTTCGGTTGATGCGTCATGACGTCTGCGTGCATCATAGATATATGAGAAAGTGTGGTACAACCCGGGTGGTGGGTGTGGTTCCGTTGTGGTGCTGTGGAGTAGACAAGCAGTTGTGTTGACGAGTGGAGCCCAAAATGACAGTTATCAGAACATTACGAAGCTATCATTAAAGCTCCTGGCAGCGGCCTTTCAACTTCAGTCAGACACAAGCGTGGGAGTAGTGGGCCGCATAGGGAAGGTGGGGAGAGGGGATAGTCAGTCGTAGTCCTAGCCGTATACACACCATAGATTTATGCATCCCATTTCATTTCGTTTCGTTTCATTTTATTTCATTTATGAGTCGTCAATTTACCCAAAAAAAAAACCTACACTTAGAGAGTTGACCGACTGCAAGATACTCTGGGATTATGTGCGTTCTGCTACCCATTCCAAGTGCTACTGCTTGACAAGCAGTACATTTTGTGTACTGCTTTCTCTTGAGCCTTGCTGTTCCTACTTGACCTGATACTACTAATTCATGCATAACTTCTCTATTTACTATGCAATCTTTCTGAAAATTTGAGGATAGCAAGTTAAGTTGATAAGAAGTGAGTTAAGAAAGATAACAAATGCAAGTCTCTTCTTCTTAAATGCATATCTGCAATTCGGTTTCTGCTCTATTGTGCAGCTCACACTGGCTCTCCCTCTGTAAGTTATACTTGTGTAACTTCTCTATCAATTATACAATCGTTATGAAATTTTCAGCATTTCAAGACAATATATTAAAAAACAATCTCTTATCTTTTAAAATGCATATTTGCAATTGAATTTGTGGTTAAACAGGAAGGAAAGAAGCTCAAATTGTAGCTACTCAACTCAATTTCACATCAGTCTTCTTCTGTCTTTTGTAGACTTCCACACGAAACTGTGCTACCTGCTTTGGGCTGTTTACAGGGTATGCAGTAACTATATAGATATGGGTATACATATATTTATTTGAAAGGTATATAAAGCAGCGAGATGCGGCCCACAAAGGGCGGGTGAAGGGAGTCGCCTCGCGTGTTGAAATACAAAAATATTTTGGATTGCTTTTTAGCTGTAGCAATGGAGGGACTTGTAGGGGGATGGGAGTGGGTTCGGTACGGGGGGAAGGGGGCAGCAGTTAACCAATGACATAGCGGGGGTTGTTTTCGGACCTGGCGCGTGTGCGGCAAATCGAGCTTCTCTCTCTCTGTCTGTGTGTGTGTGTGTGTGCCGTAATTTGAAATACTTTCCATTTTGTAGCCTAGCACCTCCCACTGCAGCCGCACCCCCCGCACCCCTGCCCCCTCCCGTCCGCTCTTTTTCGGTAGAGGTTTGCGTTGGTGTTCAGAGTGAGAGCGCGCTTGGCACGCGATGTCCTTTCCGGTCGACGTAGTTTCCTTTTACATACATGCTCCCGGCTAAGAGGGGGGCTTAACTGTCCCTTCCCCCCAGCCTGGCTTCCACCACTCCAGCATTTCTCCATCTTTTTTTATATGCACGTCCAAATCGCCTGTTCGTGACTGGCAACAAAAACGACGCATAATTTGTGCCACTGCCGCTGTCCGTGTCCCATGTCCGCTTACGTATCTCTCCCCTCCCCTCTCTCTCGCTCTCTCTCTCTAATTCTCTCTCTCTCTTTCACTCGCTGTGTGGCTGCCGCAGTGGCGTGCCATGACGTGTTCCTTACAAATTGCCTGCTTGGTTGGCGGCTTGTCGTGCGCATGTTGAAACTTTAATTGCAACTGGTCAAAAAGTTTTAATAGTCGTAACTTGGCCAACAACCGGGGGTAGCTTCTGACCAACTCCAATAGCCAAAACGCTACACAGCCAACTAGCCAATCAACTAGCCCACACTTCTGACCAATCAGCGTGGAGACAAAGAGACTCTCTCAGTACAAAATGAACGAAAGATCAATCAAACATTATATAAATTATGATTATAATTATAATGAAGCAGCCAAGGGATTCAATGGTATCTAGATACTCTCACAATTTGGTGCAAACGATGGAACTTGAAGGTCAACCCGCTGACAACAACAAACCCATGTTTCTCACTCAAAAAATCTCATACCAGATAACCCTGTAATACAGTTAGATGGTGTTGCCCTGGAACAACCGTCCCAAGCTACATATCTTGGTATTTGGGCCGCCTCTTAAGGCTAAGGTAAAACAATATGGTCAATGAATGCAAAAGCTACGATGGTTCTTTAATTGTTGGAGCACCCTGCCACTAAAAGATACCTCAATCTACATACGGAAGAAGAGTAGATCGGGAGACACATAGACACATATACAGCGATAGATTATTAAGACACCTCAGCCTGTTCGCAAGAGTCCTACTCCCAAGTGAAGAATAAGAATAAGAATAAGAATAATGAATATATAATGAAGATATAAGCGAAAGTTGAAAAAACAATTATGGCATAATGATAAACAGTCAGATCAGTCGAGTGCACCCGTCAGTATAATACCCTGTACCGCTCTAGGCAACTATAAGAGTTAGAGAGACCAAATTCGGCATAAAAGTTCCTGTATACCGTCCGCAGATCAAGTTTATTTCAAATTATGGATACCTCCCCGCCTTCCCCCGCAAATCGATCAAAACACATTTCTAACTTAACAGGTGGTTAAAGAATACTATTCTGAAACACATGTGAAAGTATCATAAAGATCGGTCCAGGATTAAGCAAGACATTCAGAAAAGAAAGTAGAAAGAAAAGATTAGAACATTTTGCAATGCAATGAATTCATTGCATGCTCATAGCTGCTACCTTCTGCAAGTGTACACATTCTCGCCGAAAACCTGAGTGCTGTGTCACTTCATTTGTCTAACTTGACGATAATTATGTTGCAAGCCGAAATAATTACGTATTTACTATGATATTTGTAATGTTGGAAAGAGTTTGTCCTTCAAGATTTTTGCATTTTAAATATTGCACTTCAAAAAATGTAAGAACTGTGATGTACTGAACGAGTTGTCGATAATAGAGTACTATTATTATAGAGAACTGTACAGGGTATTATACTGTCGCGTGCGCTCGTCTGATCCGCTTGTCTATATGTATAATTATTACTGAAGGGCAATATATGGATAACTTATTTGTATACCCTGTGTTCAGTAACAGTGGATATTACAGATATTATAGCAATATATATATATATATATATATATATATATATATATATATATATATATAGCCGATTGATGTCTGTCCGTCCGTCTATCTGTCAAATCAAAGAAATACGAGCGCTATTTTAAAGCTATAAGCCACAGAAAATAGTCAGCCTAGCCTCGATGTGTCCTGGGAATTTCATTAAAATTGAATAACAAACCTGTAATTTATTCAGATAGCAACTTTACACAGTATTTGGTCGAAGGAAGTGGAAGAGAGCCTGAGTACATACGTGGGTACCTAAGAGTCTGGGTACAGGGTATCTTATAGTCGTGCCGGATCGACTAAAGCGTGCTAACTTGTACAAATGTGTATTATAATTAAGATTTTTATACTATTACACTTCATCAACAACTAAACAAATCAGCAAACCTCTTTCTCTCTACCTGCCTCTCCCTCTCTCTCTTGCTCTCGCTCTCACTCACTGTTTCCCTCTCTGTCTATGTCGTGCAGTGATCGCTTTCCCTACTACAAGTCAAACGATGATCGCTGGAAGAACTCGGTGAGGCACAATCTGTCCATCAATCCGCACTTTCGCAAGGGCGTCAAGGCGCCCCAAGGAGCTGGACATTTGTGGGCAATTTCTAGCGGGGATTCGGCGGAGAATGTGTTGGCCTGGGAGCATGTAAGTTGGAGCAGAAGGTAAATTAAGTAAAAGTTGATTGCAACTTATTATTAACTATTTGTAGAAAAAGCAACGCTTGGATTTGTTTTTCAAAATGGAATCGATTAATCGGGAACGCATTCAGCAACATCAGCAACAGTTGCAGCAGCAGCAACAACAGCAGCAGCAGCATCAACAGCAGCAGCAGCAGCAACTGCAACAGCAACAACACTGCAACTCACCACAACAACAACAACAACAACAACAGCAACAACATCAAAGTGCCTCAAACTGCATCTACGATGAGGCAGCAGCAGCTGCTGCCGCATTGACCCAGGAGATGTTGCAACAAGCAAACACAAACGAAGCGACGTCAGCAGCTTCGCATCCACATTCACATTCACATCACAATCAACATCATCAACATCATCATCAACAGCAGCGTCTGCTGCCCTTTAACGATCTGCTGAGCGATGAGGAGCTGCGCAAGACGGCCGGACAGATCCTCAATGGCATCCATCGGGAGGTGGAAGTGCAGTCGGTTAACTCCATCATTAGCACCTATCAGGATGTCTTGCTCGACAATGGTGAGTTAGCCGTCAATAGATCATTGATATGCTATGGTTAATCCCAACTTTTCATTAGAAGATTATCTCAATCCGATACACAAGGATGTTGTGGTCACTGAAAGCGGACTCCGACAGCAGCAGCAGCAACAACAGCAACAGCAACATCAGTCGAACAATCTCGGTGGCAGCCTCAGTCATTCACAGTACTACATCACAGAGATTGATCCCATGGAGCTGGGCATACAGATGTCCCATCAGGTGGAACCCTCCGAGGAGGAGGTTCTCTTTAGCGATGACTTTAATCTCAACTATTTTGGCTATAATCCGGGCAGCGATATTGTCGCTTGACCTCGCAAGCATTCGTCGACGCCACCCGCCCAGCAACAAGCGGTTCCCGTTGCGGAACCAGTTGGGGAACCAGTTGCGGAATCAGTTCCGGAAGCGGTTCAGTTGCAGCAGAGCAATCATAGTACTCATAAGCCAATTCTAAATCAATACTAGTCACACTTACCAATGTAACTCGTCGTCTAACTAACTTCAACTAACCACCTTGTGTCCCTAACCTTAACACTAACCTTAACCCCATATTGACCCTATCATTAACTTTACTATAACCTTACCCTTAATCCTAATCTTAGTCCTACCCCTAGCCCTGATCTTAGTCCTCACCTTAATCCCAACCCTACCTTAACCCTACCCTACCCCTGTTCCGATTCCCCTCTTGTATAGTCTAGTCTTCAAAGTACCAACCAAACAAATATACGTTTTTTTTTTTGTCAATTTATATTTAATCCTAACTATACTTAGTTGATCGATGCATAGTTTGTAAGTAGCTTCTACTTAGTTTTAAGTCGCAAATCGAACATAACCTAGAATTACGCCAGATCCCCCGACTTTCGATCCATGCAAGAATTTTTACTAGTAGCGTATTATCAATACAATCTCTCACACATACATAAAACAACATACATATTACATATATTTTACATATACATATGTATATATATATATATATATATATATATATATATATATCTGTCCTATATCTTCTAGGAAATGCTAATACTAATCATAGTTCGTATTTATACTATATATTGTTTAATCGTGTAGCATAACGGCACTTACTCGTACAACTACTGATATTTTATGAACATATATATGCTATATGTACTACATATATATATCTATACATATATGTTAGTATATATGTACATATATAGAGTATATAAAACTAATTTTTTTTTATTTAAATTTAATCGTTTATCGTTGTCGACAATTATGTACCATGGCAGCTATATCGATAACGAGAACGATAACGATAACGATATAGTACTCTGATCTACACCAAAATTTTGTCAAATATGTTTAGTAGCGCGATCTTAAACGCAACTCAATAAAATCTTGTTTAGTCAACTTTATAAATAAACCAACTTACAAAAAAACAACTTTCTATGCCAGCTTTATGTTAAGTGAGGTTAGGTTAACCAACATCCGATGACAGCTATACGCTAAGTGAGGTTAAGTTAGGTCACATGGTTATTTGAAAGGAATTGAACCGCATTAAAATATAACTATTCATGCATTCTAAACTGAGTATATAAACCATCGGAAGAGACAAAACTAAATAATAATCAAATCTTATAATAGCATATATATCCTTATGTATAAAAGAGACCATCGTTTCTATACATATAACATACAATTATGCCATATCTAACTTACAAATAAACCAAGTTTCTATGACAGCTTTATGCTTAGTGAGGCTAGGTCCGATTTTATAGTTATTTAATTTCTATCGAGCGTTCCTATGGCAGCTATATGATATGGTGGTCTGATCTGAAAGAAAGTTGGTGACGATGTTAAGAACATTATTCAATGCACAGTCTGTAAAATTGGTTGAGATATCTCAAGAAACATGAACGTTTTTGCCACCAAACGTTGATATCGACGCGATCGTTCCTATGGCGGCTATATGATATAGTGGTCTGATCCAGCTGGTTCCGGCATACGTACTGCCGGCAGTAAAGCAAAGACGCTGTACCAAGTTTCATTAAGATAACTTCAGAACTGAGAGACTAGTTTGCATAGCAACAGAAGGACAGAGGGACATGCCTATGACGACTCAGCTGATGATCGCGATCAAGTATTTGAACACTATATGGGGTATGCCATGCCTAAAGGATGCCCATCTACTGCTCCTATATATAAATTAATATAAACTCCAGGTTGCTGCATTATAAAAATAACAACTTCAATTTGTAGTTTATTCTAAAAAAAGTTTTTTTTTTATTTATTTTTATTGTTATTGTTGTATTTATAGTTTAATTACTACCGTTTGTCAATGTGCACAACGCGGAAATTGATTTTATGCTTAATACATTAAATATCGGTTGAAGAAACTTTTCAATTGCTTAAGTTATAAAATCTGATAACACGGGTGTACTTTTTACGCTATAGATTGACACAGGAAAAAAAAAGAGGATTATATGAAGGAAACTAACTAGATAATCGTACATAATGTTCTATAAGTACCGCTATCGATACGTAGATATTGGTGTGTATATATAGATATAGATTTAGATATTTCAAGTTGCATACATGATGGGGAAAAGTGTCGCCTGTCCTCGTCTAAGAGGCTCTGAAGGACTTGTGTATCCTTGGATAAGCATTGATAAAGTTGATACCAACAAATGAAATAATTAACTAAAAGTTTCACAATCAATTTTCGGGGCTCAATCGTCGCTGCCCTCGAACGTGGGACTGCTGGGCGAGTACGCCGGACTTGTGGGACTGTAATGGGATGGTGCCGTCGGAGAGTACATCGGGGATGTGGGTGAGTAGTTTCTCGCCGTTGGAGTGTAGGTCGGCGAAGTCGGGGAATATTTGGTGCTGCTCGGCGAATAGATGGACATGTTGGGCGAGTAGCGGGGACTTGTGGCCGAGTATGTGGATCCAGTGGGACTGTATTGATTCGACGGCGAATGCTGCGGCGAACTGGGCGAATACAGCGGCGATGTTGGTGAATATTTCGGCGATGCCGGTGAATATTGTGGTGATCCAGGTGTATATTGCGGCGAGCCCGGCGAACCATCATACGATGGCGACGGCGGCGAATATGTCGGTGAGGTCGGCGAATATTTAACACCTGTCTGTGAGTATGCCGGCGATGCCGGCGAATAATGCGGCGATGCTGAATAATTGGGCGACGTTGGCGAATACGAAGGCGTAACGGGCGTATAATTGGGCGACGTTGGTGAATATGACGGAGAAGTTGGCGAATAGCACGGTGAAGTGGGCGAATACGATGGACTCGACGGTGAGTATGATGGCGACATCGGTGAATATGACGGCGAATTGGGGGTATTCCCCCAGTTCGATGAACTAGGCGAATACGCATTTCCTGGGGAATACATATTGCTGCCGCTGCCTGCAAACGATGGACTCGACTGGAAATTTGATGTGGGCGAATAAACAGGCGATGAGGGCGAATATCCAGACGATGATGGTGAATATCCTGTCGATTGTGGATTGAAATTGGTTGTAGCCGAGGCGTATCCTGGACTTGCGGCCGCATAAAGCGGCGAAGTGGGTGAATAGTTTGGACTCGATGGTGAATAATTGGGCGACGCGCCACCTGGCGAGGAGGCCGTGTAGTTGGGCGATGTTGGCGAATACGATGGCGAGACACTGGGCGAGGCCGGGAAATACGGCGACATCGATGGTCCCGGCGAACTGGGCGAAGAGCCGGGATGAGCTGGTGACCAGCTGGGCGACATGCCCGACGCATCCGAAGCAGCTGAGGGCGAGAAACTTGGTCCACCCGGCGTCATGGCACTCACTAGACAGAGAGATAGAGAGAGAGAGAGAGGGAGAGAGTTAGAGAAGTTCACATTTCAGAGAGAGATAGACACTTACCGTGTCCAGGTGGCGAGAAGTAACGTGGCGTATGACAATTCGCCCAAGGCGTCATCGGAGGCGTCATGCTAGGCGTGGATCCACCACCAATGAACATAGCAGCACCTCCAAGCATGCTGCTGCCCAACGAATTGGGTATCTCAATGCCAAAGCGACACTTCTCGGCATCGAGCAGCAAATCAAAGCAACCCGTACCCATTTTGGGCAATTGACCCATGATTATGTTCTCGGAGACGCCACGCATAGGATCGGTTTCGGCATGGGCGGCTGCATCCATCAATACATCGACAGTTTCCTCAAAGGAGCAACGCATAAGGGCGCCCGTATCCTGACGATTGATGCCGTGACGTGTGATAGCCATCAAGTGTCCCTTGGCCGTCATCACATCGCACAGCAGGGCGAGATGGCGATAGTTCACGTAGAGTCCATAGAACTGGAGCACAGCATTCATTTCCTTTTCGACGGACTTACGCACCGCCTCGATGCCCAGCACTTGGAAGATCTCGCAAATGTCGTTGGAGGATGTGCGTATGGGATCGACGTCACGCTCAGAGAGCACCTTCATCATTGAGGTGCCATCAGTTTCCAGCAGCCACTCGCCAATGGCCTTAAACTCGCCCGTCTCCGTGATCACGATGCGTTTCTTGCTGTCCGTTTGGGGCAGATGCATGTACACCTTGCCAATGGCTTCGATACCCTGCAGGGTCATGTCCGACAGCATGTTGGCCTCGATGCACCGCAGGAACATGTCATCCTCCATTTTGTCCACCGCCTCATCCTCATCCTGGAACTTATTCTCCTCGTTGTTCATGATACGAATGCGCAGCACAAGTTTGTCCGCATTGTCATCGTTGAAAATGCAATTGAGATCCTCACCAAAGCCCACATTGATCTTCTCGGCAATCTGTTCCATGGTCAACTTCTTGTCCGTCATCCGCTTGCGATCCAACTCGATGCGCAGCAACCAGGGCGAGATTCGTGTCGGATCAAAGTCGGGCATTTCATAGTAGACATTGACGAACTCCTGATCCTCGGCTATCACCGTTCGCTGTGGATCCGGATCATAATAGATGGCTGTATTCGCTGTAACCTTGCGGAGTGTCGTATGCTCCAATCGACACAACACATTCTTTGCCTTCTCCGCATCACGAGCTGCGCCTCCCGTGAGAAAGACGGTGAGGGATGGCGCCTTGGGTTTCTTGGATATGTTGATAATCTCCTTGAGTCTGGGCACACCCAGAGTTACGTTCTTCGACGAGACACCAGCGAAATGGAAAGTATTCAATGTCATCTGTGTGGCGGGCTCTCCCAAACTCTGGGCAGCCAAGGCACCCACCATTTCACCAGGATTAGCCTGAGCCTGCTGGAAACGTGTCTCGATCTCACCAATCAACCACTCGAACGCTTCGGTGGACAGACGAAACTCCTCGGCGACGTATTTGGTGCAGAGGGTCGACCTGATGAGGCATTGGAAAAGCAATGTGGCATTCTCATTTGCCTGCTTCGAGATGCGATCGTTGCCCGTGACAATGACACATCTCTCGAGCAATCCCTGGACGCCACGAATGACACGCATGGGCGATAGATCCGTGGGCAACCGCTTGTTGATGTGAAAGATCTTCTGGACATTCCAGATCATGCGTTGCAAATTGCAAGGCAAGACGACCTTCGAGTCGCCATTGGGGAAAATTGTGCGCAGATTATCACGGTCCGTGACGAGTTTATCCCACTCTGATTCCAGCTCCTGGATGGCATCGCTGCTGTCCGTCATCTCCTTGATCACATCGTCCGTGAAGACCTTTCGCATATAACGCTCATTGCTCCAATCGAACTTGAAGCGTTTCTCAAACACTTTGTTCGACAATTTGACGGTGGGCATATTCTGGAACTCGACGAGTTCACCACAAAGTCCATCCTCGCCATAACGCAGCTGGATGAGCTGTCCGACAGAGTTACGCACGGTGCCATCATAGTTAACCATCACGGACTCCATAGCCTTTATGAGACGTCGCTGAATGTAACCAGTTTCTGCTGTCTTCACAGCGGTATCAATGAGACCCTCACGACCGCCCATGGCATGGAAATAGAACTCAGAGGGCGTCAAGCCGGCCAGATAGGAGTTCTCCACGAATCCTCTGGACTCGGGACCGTAATCGTCTTTGATGAAATGTGGCAGAGTGCGCTTCCTGAAGCCATATGGAATACGCTTGCCCTCCACGTTCTGTTGGCCCACACAAGCAATAACCTGGACAGGAGGAGAAAGAAAGCCGAGAGAGCGGAGAGAAAGATGTGAGTCAAGTTGAGAGAGATGATGGTTCCCTTTTGCTCACCTGTGAGATGTTAATGTTCGAACCCTTGGAACCAGACACCACCATCGCCTTTAGATTGTTGTATTCTGTCAAGGATTTCTTGGCGGAGCCACCAGTTTTGTCACGAGCATCGTTCAGTATACGATTCACCTTGTTCTCGAATGTCTGACGCAGTGTGTTACCCGGCGTTGGTTCCAGCTCCATGTTGTGTGCCTTTTGAATGACATTGATGACATCGTCTTTGGCTTTCTTGATGGCCGTTTGAATCTCCGTGTAAGTCTGCGGATCGGCAATGGTATCGCCAATGCCAATGCTGTGACCCTCGAGCAGCAGCCAATTGTTGATCACCGTCTGGATGTTGCCATAGAAGCGTCCAGCGATGTCGTGTCCCAACTCAAGGAAACAAATATGGAGCAGGGAGCCGGCAGAGGTTCCCAGTGTCTTTTTACACAGAATGCCCATGATGAGTTCGCCATGCTCGACCATGACCTTGGTATCGCCGGGCGATATCCATTTGTAGGGACCATCATCCTCCTCATCCGGATGGGTTGAATGGGTGCGGATCATGTTCACGTTGCCGGGTATGATCAGCGAGAAGATCTGTTTGCCAGTCCAGAGGGGTCGCGGTTTCAGGATGCACGGCTGGGGCATCTTGCCATCCCAGGTGGGCAGGAACATCAGCAAATTCATCACCTGTTCGCGGGTTATAAACACATCACGTTTGGTCATCTTTCGCACCGCCGTCAGCGTGTCCTGCACAATGCCCATGACGGGCTTGTTTGCCTGGGGCGTAATGATCTGACGTGGAGTAATGTGAATGTTCTCCACCTCGGCACGCGTCTCCATCGACTGCGGGACATGGAGATTCATTTCGTCACCATCGAAATCGGCGTTGTAGGGAGACGTACAGGACAGATTCATACGAAATGTGGACCAGGGAAGTACTTTCACACGATGACCCATCATACTCATCTTGTGAAGCGTCGGCTGTCGATTGAAGATCACAAGATCATCGTCCCGCAAATGTCTCTCCACTTTGTAGCCACATTGCAGATGCAGATCCGATGATTTCGGATGAAACCTCAGATCGATACGCTCCCCATTGTCTCGGACAATGTACTTGGCACCCGGATATTGAGAGTTGCCTCTCCGCACCAGCTCCTGCATGCGATCGATATTGAAAGGTGTCACCAGCTCCGGGAACGTCAAGTTCTGTGCAATGGAACGCGGCACGCCCACTTGGTCGATACGTAAATTAGGATCGGGGGGTGATGACAGTTCTCGCTGAGAAATCCACACGTTTACCCATCAAATTTCCACGGATACGACCTTCCTTGCCTTTGAGACGGGCTTTGATAGCTTTCAGTGGCTTTCCGGACTTTTGCATGGCACGTGGCATGCCTGGCATATCGTTGTCCACCAATGTGGCCACGTGGAATTGCAACATCTTGATGTTCTCCTGGATAACGTGTGCAGCAGCTCCGCTCGCTTCGTTCTTACGCAGCTCATTGTTCGCCTTGATGATGTCCGCGAGTTTGTGCGTCAAATCGTCCTGGTTCTTAGCGGCACCAAACATGACGACCGCTGGACGGACCGCGAGTGGAGGCACGGGCAACACAGTGACAATCATCCAATCGGGACGGGCATACTTGGGATCCATGCCGAGTATAAAACACTCCTCGTCTGTTATGTGCTTTAGGATCTCCCATACCCGCTCCGCAGATACTATGATCTTCTTCTCCTGTGAGTCCTCATTGACGTGCTTCCACTCTGCCGTCAGGTCAAGGCCTGTCCTTCGTATCGAGGGCTGATAGTGACCGCAACCGCCGTGTCCTGGCTTTTTATTGGGATCAACCTGCTGATTGTCCTTGGTCAGATCCATGTCCTCGCCACCCTCGCATATCGTCTTGCCCTTGCACAGATCATAAACGTAGGCGAGGCGTTTCCTTGGTTGTCCCTTCGACTTCATGACAATCTCCTTGATCTTTGGATTGTGAGGAGACACCAACATTTTGGAACAATAAAAGCAGACGCAGCGCAGGATCTTTATTGTCTTGGTTATGAATCCAATGTGAAAGACGGGTTTGGCCAGATCAATGTGGCCAAAATGGCCAGGACATTCAGTCATGTTGCCGGCACACGTCTGACACCTTGAGGTTCGGTCAATGACGCCCTGTCGAGGGTCCATGAGGCCGCCCAGCTTGGGACGCCCGCCTTCCAGCGTCTCTGCAAACTGTACGCCGCCCTCTGTGACGGACATGCGACGCTAAGGCATTGTGAAGGGAAAGGGAAAATGGGAAAACGCATAATTGAATACACTGTTATAGATTAAGGATTCAGAGAATATGTCATGAATCATCGACCACTTCGCATATCGAAAATCGCATGCATTTTGTTTATTTGTCTCTGTCGATTGATTTTCAATATGGCGTCGATTTCACATTTTTTTTGACACCGAGTACTTACAATTTCATCAGGTGATAAAATACCAAACTGTACTCGCTTCACCTGGCGCAGAGGCGCCTTGGAGTCCGTTGTGGTACTCATTGTGGTGACAGCGGTCGTGAGGCGAGGAGAAGAAGTTCAAGTGCCCACCGTGACGTCGTCACAGTTTTACCCACAAAATTGTTGGATACTTTGCACGCGTGACAAAGCCACAGGGCAGTGGAAAAAGGCAAAGGATCGGATCGCGGCTAAATTGTGCGGAAAAAATAGTAAATAAACATGCGTTTATGCTTAATGCATTTTATTACAATCGTTCGCCTGTTGAATACACTTTATTGGACCTAAATGCTGCTAATTCCGCGTTTTTTTTATGCAGACGCGAGCAAAGCAGACCGAAAAGCGCACTAAAATGTATAGTGGGAGGGCGATTTGCCGTAAAACGCAACTCTGCGCAATTCGCGTTATCGATGTCACCACCCCTGCAGACGCATAGTACACAAACAGCTGATTTGCATTTTGTAATGGTATAAAATAATATATATTCGACAATTTGCGTCTTGTCACATATTGCTTATTTTTTTCTGCATTATTTTGTTTTGTTTTTGGTGTTCAGAGCAAAACACTGCGACTGCTTTGGCACAAACAATGAGACTGAGAGCAGAGAAAAATCGAACGAAATATCGATATGAGTATTGAAATAACTATCGTCCAAATGTTTTATCGCCTAAGCAGCAACTATCGTTATTCGCATATTACGATTACGACAATTAAAAACTGTGAGAATTAAACCATGAATGAAGCCGGCGTTGCCATCGACGCAATGGCAGCAGAGAAGCAGCGAAAGTTTCGGATCCAAGGTAGATTTCTATTTACTTTCAATCATACACACTACATGCCATAAACACTCGTCATTTGTAATACATATCCCTGATACAAAAGCTGCTGCATTCATGGGACTTGTAGGTGGCATCTCCGCGCTCTTTGGTTTTTCTCGTACGCTGGCGACGGCCAAGAAAGCGGACAGCAAGGTGCTCCAACAGCAGGGCACACGCCAGGGCATCATACTTATGGACGAGGGCTCAACTTTAGCGCTGCGTGCCCTCGGCTGGGGCACACTCTATGCCGTCCTAGGCACTGGCGCCTTCTGTTACGGCATCTGGAAACTGAGCGGTGCCAAAGACGTGAGTTTGAGTAGCATCCATGTCTCACTCTTGCTCCAAGTCCACTCTCTCTTTGTCTCTTGCAGTTCGAGGAGTTCCGGTTGAAAATGGGCAGAACATTGCCGCGTATAACCAAAGATGAGCCACCTAAAAGTCGCACGGACTTTGATGGCCTCACAGATCTTATGAAATACTTGGCTGCCTGGGCCAAGGAGTAATCCCCCAGATGGCCATAGATTAGAACTTGTAAACACACTTAGTTAGACCATAGAATAAATATCAATCGTCAATTGTTTGTTAAAATTCAATTTTATAATCGTAAGTTGTACCTGTTTAAAATAATACTACAAAAAGTGTATTCAATGTATAGATTCGCTCTTAAGATCTAGCCAAGTAGTCGCCTATGTTATTCCTCTGTATGTTGTAGACATGGTATTGACAGCAATCCTTGACATCCTCCTGCAAATCTTGCATCTCGTCGAACTCTATTAGAAAGCTGGAACTATCATTCATGAATGCTCCGAGACCACGTATAAAGGTCTGCAAATTGGGGCCTTCATTCAAATACGCTTGCTGATCCTGGCTAGGTTTATAGGATGTGGACGTAGTTCGCAATGCTCCAGGTCTGGGAAGATTCCTTGTGATAAACGATTCCCATGACTGTTTCTCCCGCACTACATGCTTCTGGTATGCATCCACAGCAACGTCAAGTTGCTGGCAGGCAGGTCGTGCTTTAAAATAAAAAAATATTATTTATTAACATATTTCAATTAGATGCATATTTGCGCGGTTTTTACTCACATTCTGTCAAGTCTAAAGTTGTATTGAAAATGCTGCGCCTACGTTCGTTGTAGGCTGGTTTTGCAGTCATTGTCTTGTGCAACTCATCCGCCACATCTTCTATGTCAATATCCGAAATATCGTCGACATCACTGAGACGTGCAGTTGTTAAATTTAAAGGATTCTCTTTTTCACCCGAATTGCTTGTTGCGGCTTCCATTTTCAAACAACGCCATCATAGTAAGTACAAGGTAACGCAATATGCGCAGTCGATTTCACAGAATGTGACGTTTATCGAAATTGTGGCTTGCTTGTGGCATCCATGGTGTCGGCAGGGTAGAAGGTAACGCAATATGCGGAGTCGATTACAAATAATGTGACGTTTATCGAAATGGTCGCTTACTTGTGTCAGCCATGATGTCGGCAGAGTACAGGGTAAGTCGATTACATATATTACGATATATATCTAATTAAATTGGAGCGTGTTTATTGCAGCAATGGTGTGTTCGCAGAGTGTGAGTTTACAAAATATGCGCAGCCGATGGCAAAGAAAGTGACGTTTGTCGAAATTGTCGTTTGCTTCCGGCGCGGCTTTCATTTTCAAACAACGCAGCCATGCAGAGTACAAGGTAAGTCGATTAGAAGGAAATGGATGTCTATGAATTTTTGGCACTTCACAACACTACTTAGTTGAGATGTATTTGAATTTAAAAATTAAATTTAACAAAAAGCTAAAATACATAGTAGTCGCTGCTATTTGGAATGTGATTTCATTATTCGGAGCACCGCTCTGGCGCTCAATTGAAGAAGTGCTTTCACAAAAACAGAGGCGTGCTCCGAAAAAAACGAAATTTTTAGATTTTTTCGCATTTCATGAAATAAACAGAAAATTTGGAATAAATTTCATCGGGCGTTAAATGTAAAAGAGACAACAACAACAACAACAATATTTTCGACATGATTTACGAATTTATTATTTTGATAATCGGATGGCTTTACCCGGCATTCGCGACATATTCCAGCTTGAGCGGCAATCAATACTCGCAATTGTCGTGGATGAAATATTGGATTGTGTTTGGAATCTTTACGGCCTTCCATTTCTTTACCGGATGCCTGGAGTCGCTGGTGCCGTTCTTTGCCGGCTTCAAGCTGTGTGTACTGCTCTGGCTGCTGCCTAGTCTGGGCGGTGGTAGTCACCTGATCCATGATGAGTTTGTCGACCCTCTACTCAGTCGCAACAAGATGATGATACATCAGGCATTCAATGGCATCTCGGACATGAGCAGCGCCTTATTGCGGGAGATGGTGAAGATCGTATACCATCTGCTGGTGGATGTGGTGGAGCAATGCTGGCAGATGACACGCAATGCGGATGATATCCATGTGACGCCACGTCTCCAGGCGGCCATCAATGATGTGATTGCTGAACTGCGCGCCGCTCGTCAAGCGGCGACTCGTCATTCCCATGCTCATTCGCATCCACATGCCTATCCTTATCCCTTTCCCTATTCCCAGCATCATCCTCATCCTGAGCAGCAGCTGCAACAGCAGCAGGAACAGGAGCAGCTGCAACTGCAGATGCCGCTGCCACTGCCGCCAATGGGTAATGAACCCAAGCCAAGCCCAATTTCCAATCCCATGGCCAATTCAACGCCCATTCCCATGCCAATCGCTGATCCCATTGGAGCAACCATCGCCACTGTGCCCAATCTGACCGACGATGATATACAGCTGCGCATCCTGCTCGCTGAGGCAGCCAGTGCCATGAGGATGCAGTTGAGCATGCAGTCCGCCAATCAGGAGCACCTGGCGCCCATCAACAGCTGCCTGCGTCCAGTGAAGCCAAAGCGTGGCAAGCGCAACAAGGAATCGCAGCTGGAGCAGATGGAGGATGTGGATCGCGTCTATCGCGAATATCGTCGCAACAAGAAGCAGCAGCATTAAAATGAGACAGTCACCTTACACAAGGAGGATTCACAGCTGGCACACGGATTAGTTTCAGATTTCTCTCTGTTTTAATCAGTTTTTTTTTGTGTTTTCAAATAAATTAAGCTGTTGTTGCCCCCCAAACGAGTTGCTCGACGACTTGGATGTGGATGTGGATGTAGATCCCGGTGGGGATGTGGATATCGTAGCTTGGGTATTGCTCTTGGTCTGGGCTAGGCAGCCGCCTTTCGTTCTCGCTCCCTTTCCCGCTCCCGTTCCCTCTTAATTATGGGCAATCTTGTCCAGATGAAGCCGCCAGTCCGCTGTGTGGAGATATATTCATCCACATCCGGTAGGGGGAAGGGCGTCGTGCGGTCAAAGTAATAATTGCTCGGTGCATGCATGATGAACTCCAGATAGCAGAGCTTACGCGACAGCTCCTCATCGGGACCTGGCCAATGAACAAGAAGTTCTTAATTCCACAAGGTTCCACAACAGTTGGTCTCACTTACCAATCAGATACGTGGCGGGATCGAAGCCATCCTTGGGATCGGGACTGTCCTGGGTGGGTATCAGCCATGTGAGGAATGCGGACTTCTCGCAATAGGCGTCCACAAGCAATCCTCGTATCTGGGCATAGTAAACATTCTGTTCGCTATCCACGATGCTCACAATGTCCCCAATCTGCATGTAGCTGCCCTTGTAGAATACACTCTTCACGAATCTCGTGCACGCCTGGACACGTGGCGTCTTCTGTGCCGGCCGCTTGAACAATGTGCGACGATTTCGTGCTCCGCCTGGAGAGGCGCCAGTTCCACCTGTGCCGAGCTTGCCGTGTGCCTTGCCAGCGGCTCCTGACATTGTGGAGGCACCCCCCATGGCCAGCAGCGCCTCCACCTTGTCCATTGTATCCATTTGTGGCGCCTCCGCCTGCTGCGCCTGCTCCTCCTCCGTTGTTCCCACGTCCCGTTAACTTTGCCTTGAAGCGTGTGCTTCGCGTGCTCTTCCTCAACCGCTTCATGATTGTTGGGGAACGTGCACCGTTCAGGCTGCTGCGTGTGATTTTTCCTGTTCGCTGCGGGGGGGCGTGGCACGCGGACGCCATCTTGCTTTCCCTGACTTCAGCATCCACTTCGATTTCTATTGTTGCCTCGGCCTTTATCGTGGCCGCGGTGGGATTTGGCACCACGCTTGGTGGCTTCTCAGTACAGGCAGGAGGCTCCTCTGGCTTCACTTTGGGCTCCAATTGGAATTGAGTTTGTTGTTGTTCCTCCTTCTCGGGGGATTCAAATTGCTTTGCTATCACTGCGGATGTCTTTTCGTCCAGCTCATCGAGGTCATCCAATGTCTCCGTTGTGGTCAGATCTGTATCGATCTCCATTTTCACACAATCGTCTGTCTTCTCCTCCTGCTTCTGCGTCGCGTCCAAGCAAGAAACGCAATCTTTGCAAATTGCATCGACAGCATCTGCTGTGTTTGTCTCTTTCTGGCATTTGCTGCACTTTGTGACTGTTGTGCAGCCGGAAGTTGAGGACATTATTGTTTCGATTACTTATTGCAAAAACCACATACACTCAATTTATATTGATTGATTTTTCTTAATTTAAATAATAAAATTTGTTAATGTTGTCCAAGCGCTGCTGTTATGCTCAACTGAAATGTTGCTGCTTAAAAGAGCTGTTGAAGCGACAACAAATGTTAGCGCACTTAACAGTGCCATTTCGAGTTAAAATTTACAGTCAGTTACAGTTACAGTTACCGAGAAACAATTTATTTAAGTAACAAAAAAAAAAAAAAAAAACATTAATTCATACTTTGTGAAATATTGAACGCAAACAGTGGAACTATACGAATAGCTACTGTTTGGGCTGCTAACATGTCATAGCGCTGCTAATGCACTGTTGCGCAGTTTGCGCAGATTTGAGATAGCATGCTTATCGAAGCTAGAGATCGATAGGTCGGAGTCATCTATCGAACGGCCACAAGATAAAAGAAGAGTGCGCCAATTGTCATTGTAAATTCTGTTGTATAGCTGGGAGGTCGTGTGCGCAGAATCGGTCGGTCTAATTTGAAAATTGTTTTTTTTTGTAGTGCGCGCGTGCCACGATTTACTATTGCACACATACACAGTCACAAAAGCAATATAAATTATTTAAATCATATATTTTTTGCAAGTGCGCGCCTAACTAATTGCTAACAAATACATGCACACATTCAATACACGCAGAAAGATTTTCGACCAGTGGCCAATGCAAAAGACGAAAAGAAGCAGCAGCAGCAGAAATAACAACAGCAACAACAACAAACGCATATAATGTAGCAGAATTCTTCTAATGAGTGTGACGAAGTGACGAAGAACACAGTACGCTTGAAAAGAGAGCTTACAAACACACACTCACACACACACACACACACACTTACACATACACAAACTCAAATACAAATACAACGGAAAACATATAAAGTACAAACGTGGACAACGTCGACAATAACAACAGCGGCCGAAGTGGTAGCAGCAGCAGCGGCAGAGGCAGCGACAACGGGAACAGCAGCGGGAGCGGAGAGAGCAACAGTTAACTGAAACTAGGGAGCAGCGAACAACAACAACAAAGCAAGTAAGTGATGAATAAGCCATGCAACAGGTCTGAAAATTATTTGTGTACAGGTACATGATATCGATTACCGATAACTATGATCACAGTTAAATGTCATTGCCAAAAATAAATATTAAAAAAAAAAACAACAACAACAACTACCACTACAGTTCCATGTGCCAGTTCGCAGTTCACTTGGCAACGCCAACAAAAAAATAAAAAACAAAGAATAGAGCGAATCGACAACTGTAAACCATACCAGTCTAGGCGAGTCAACGGAATGTGCCGCAGTGCGAAAGAGACATTTGCATTTGTTCGGTTAGCCGGCAATATAATCCACAACGATATCCACAACTACATATACTTACTATATATCACATTTACTGCAGTCACAATTAGTTATTTGCTTGCACGTTTCAATCTTCAGCTTTGCATTGGAATGTGCTCATTATGAACATGAGCTCATCAGTGTACTGAGATCTCTCTGTGGTTCACATAATCCTTTATCCACACTCAGAACCCACATGGATATTTGAAGGCACCTGTTGACCTTTTCCATTGTGAAGCCTTTTATTGTTCTTCAAATCTGATTGGATTTCAGCTTATGTTTTTGATTATAAGCAATTATCAATGCTTAATTCAAAACTATAATCTACAATCCACATCTACTCTGGGTACTTTTTGAGGCACCTGTTGAAATCCTATTACAAGCAGTTTGTTGTTGGAACCAGCTGTAGAACCTGTTGTTCTTCTTATTGTTCCTGTTTTATGTCTTTGATTGGTTTGGGCTCGATTTGAATCGATTGGAATCGATTTCAATTTATTGTATTAACGGTGCATTCCCCTGCCCAGTTGCATAACTTCTATGTTATGGATAACGGTTTGCTGCGCGGGGGCACGTTGCGTCTTTGTGCCTTCGTGGAACATTTAGGGAGCGACCGAAACTCAAATTGGTCTGCAATCGACGCGAATCAACTCAACTCAACTTAATTCGATTCGCATCGCAATTGAACAGCAAGCAGCGAACTGAGTGCTATTTTCTGGGTAAGGGGAAGCGTGGCGAAGAGCATCGAGGGGTTTTCGTTTTGGTCAAATCATGCCGAGAACCATTGCAACGGTATACAACGCCGAACAGTTAAGCGCGCAGAAATATTAAAAAGCAAAGCAAAAAAAAGGCAATCAAAAGCGAAAAAAGCTGAAGTAGCTACAAAAAAAAAGCGAGTAAAAAATTGGTAAGAAGTAAGACAAAAACTGGTTCCGGCCGCCAAAGAATTCCGCATTGGCCACTCGACTATGGAATTGCTTTGTCGAACTCTCAACTGACTCCAGTACCTCTCTCTCTCTGTCTTTCTGTCTCTTTCTGTCTTTCGCTCTTTCTGTGTGTGTGTGTGTGTGTCTCTGTCTCTCTGTGTATGTGTGTGTGTGTGCCACTTCCGTATACAACGTACAACACACAGTTGTTGCTGCTTCTCGCAACATTCTTAGTTCACGTTCGTTGCTTCAGTCTTTTGTTTTTCCTGCTTCTCTTTCGCTTCGTTCTTTCGCTGCTTTCGTTTGCTTCATGCAGGAGGCCAGAGCCAAAGAAATAACCGACAATGCCGATCAGCCTATCAGCAACAGCTCCAACAACAACAACAATAACAACAACAACATAAGCTTCAAATGCATAACAAAGAGAAGCACACAGAGCAACATGGAAACAGACAACCACACACATACACAGACACAGACACACACACACAAATAGACAGAGACACTCAAGTGTATGTTAATGTGACAAAGATGTTAATTGGCTTTTACTTTATTCAAACAAAATACTTAGTCACAACGCATACAACAACGAAAAACAACAACAACAACGAAAAACAACAACAACAACAACACAAAGACACAAATCCATCAGAGTGAAATTTAATTTAGTTGTCGAGCCATCATCTGCATTGGACAGCGATTTCCTTTTGGCATTCTTTCACACTTAAGCGATACAGATAACAATAGCGATAACGATAACGATAACATATTTCAAATCGAATAAAAGATGATGTTAATCGAATTGATTAACAAGCATAAATAATTAAAGTAGTAATAGAACTGTAGATGACAATATATGATAAATATAAATATATCGATAGCGATTGACGATAACATGCATGCACTGATATAAAAAACTTTTTCTTTAATTTGAATCAAATTAAACATAATAAATGTAGGTGAAGTCTTAAGCTGTTGATGGTTTTCCGATTGTGCTAGTACCCATTATCGATAACATTTATCGAATGCGATAGGCGAGTGTGAGTATGGATTGTAGATGTTGTTGATATAGATAAATTATTTTTCAAATGAGCTTATAATGATTACCGATCAAAATTATCGATATCTTAAACTTATCGATAATATACATTTTTATAAATATAAAGGCTACATGTTGAGGTGGAGCATTTTCTTAAACTAAGCATTCTCTTCGATAAAATTTCGATAACTTGCCTTGGCAATGCCCACACAGTGTCGACAATTGTTAAATGCGTCCCACTTAGCATCCACATTTGCAGCTGCTCGTTGCGGGGGCGTCCATATGCGGCTCCCTTTTTTGTATTTATGTTGCGGGTGCGGCAACAAGCAACAAGCAACAACAGAAACTGTAAACGCACAACTAGAAAAAGACAAACAAATACAACAACAAATCGGCGCACCCTAGACAACAACAGCAACAACAACAACTATTGCAAATCGCAACACGAATACTTTTTAGAATAATTTAATGACAGAAACTGCAACAACGACGACAACAACAACATAATAAACAACAACAAATGTCGTCTCGCACTTTCAATTGTCTTTTGCATGCAATGGAAAAAACAAACAACTTTTTTCTATGTTGTTGTTGCTGAAAATTTCCCTTTTTGTTTGCAGTCTGCGTCTCTGTGTGTGTGTATGTATGTATGTGTATGTGGGTGATCGATGAGCAGCAGCAACAAAAGCAACAACAACAACAACACACAGTGGCACAATCTTTGGCGCTCGAAGTTGTCTCTCCAAAGGTTTATTGGCCTTTTGGCTCACTCTGCTGCCAACGTGTGTGTGTGTGTGTGTGTGTATGTATGTGTGTCGCCGTTTTAGCCAAGTTTGCTCATAGCCATTTGACTTGGCCCTGGTGTTAGTGAAATCGTGCGCCGACACAAACATCAACATCAACATCAACATCGACTCGACTTCAACATCGACATCGACGTCGTCTTCGGCTTCTTGCTAAATATTTCTTCTTTTTACATGAAATTTTCTATTTGTGCGTGTACAACAAAACGTGAGGCACTGTCTGTGGCAGCGCTAGTGGCAGAGGTAATGGGCGAGTAGGCGGGTAAGGGGCGTGGCAAACATTAAGCGGCTTAGTTCAGAGCAGCATCCTCAAATAATATGTGACTAGTCACTGCTCGCCACAGCATTTGGCCAATAACTCAAAGTGTCAGACAGTTTCGCTTGGGACAGAAAACAAGCAGACGATGAAGAAGAAGAAGCAGAAGAGGCCACAAAGGAGCCAGACAGCTTTTTAAGATTCATCGATCCATGCAGCTATGCTGACTTTGGATTCAGAAGTCCACGAAAATTAATTGAAGAGAACAAAATCTACTGCCAAATCAGCAAAGAAAAAGAAGAGGAATGATCTATCGATTAATGGATCGATAACGATAACTTAATACTTAAAAGATTGCAAACTTTGCACTCAAGGCATTCCTACAACGATTTCACGAATAAGAACTTCAATAATTGGATTGTTCTGCGAAATCAAACAGCATATCAAGAGCTGCTTTTATTTCTGCCAAGTTAACAGAAGATTATTGCAAATTCCTTAAACTTACTTTATGTTCACATTGAAGATTTAAGAAATTGAAATCAAATGAAAATGCATTCGGTTGCGCTTCATATCTTTCATTTTCATGCGAGAGAAATGTGAGAGGAGCGCGTGTTTTTAATGTTAAACAGTAGATGGAAAAATTGAAAATCGGAAAATCGGAAAATCGGAAAATGGCAAAATGCGAAGCGAAGTTGAAAGTAAAATCAGCAATAAATTAAATGATTTGCAGTTCGACAAACTGCGTCAATTAAAGCGTTGAATTTATTGGGAATTATTTCAAAGCCAAAATCCAGATACTGCAACCAATTAATGTGTGTGTGCGTGAGGTGTGCGTGTGTATGATGTGTGTGTGATGTGTGTTTAATAAAATAATTAAACGGCGCGTTTTTGTGCGTGTTTTTAAAATGGAAATTGAAACTGAAACTTAAAACGAAATTGAAAATGAAAATGAAGCTGGACATGGAGTTGCTGATGAAGATGAAGCTGAATCTTTGGTCTTGTCAAGAGTTTCTCTTGGCGTGAGTGCACGTCTGTGTGTGCCACGCCCTAAATTAAGCCTTCAACTCGCCACACCCGAAAGCAAAGCGTCTTCACAAATATGCGAATGCGTTGCCAAGGGAGCAGCGAGCTATGCCAAGAATCTGGCACACAAATCAGAAACTAGAAACTGGCTCTCAAAATACCACACACACACATACCTACACACGCATAAACACACACACACACATTCTCAGACACACACCTGCCGCATTTATAGCCTAACATTTGTGCAGGTGCGACTCTCTGTTTGTCCCGAGTATTTTGTCTCATAAAATACAGATTTATGACACAGACTAAGCCCAACACACACACACACACACACACACACACACACACATACACTCTCTCTCCGCAGAGTCTGCTTTAGAAATCGAAATGTTTTAGGGAATTTTTAGCGCATTTGCTCATGGGATAAATGGGCATTGCTTTGGGAATGCATCGAATGACGAAAGACTCAGGCAACGAACTTGAGCACATTTCAAACGACTTAGACAACGAACTGACCCAGGCTATCAAGCTACATAATCTCAACACAGCTACAGCTATAATACATTTTATTAACGGCGTACGAGCGGGGAGGCTGGGAAATAAGGGGGAGGGGGGGAAGGTTTTGTGATCCACGCTGAAACCTTGAACCGAGCAACAACAACAATCAGAAAACTCTACATGGAAGGTAGCAGGTCACACGGACAGTTCAGTGAGTTCAAAAAACTTCTCACCGTCTCAAAGCAGATTAGACACGCCCTCATTTGCATTTTATTTAAGTTAAACTCTTGGAATTATCAAAGTGTTCACTTGATAAAAATTTCAAAATGTTGAAGTTGTCCCAAAAGTGATTTTAAAACTTATTGAAAAACTATTAAGATATATCTAACATTAATCTTATCTGTATATTATAATAAATAAATTAAATATATATTATTTATTTATTTATTAATATTTATTTTTATTTATTTAGTAATATTTACTTATTTATATATATCAAATTAAAAGAGATTTTATTATATTATATATAAAGTGAGTGCATATATAAAAGTTGATAAACTAACTTAAGCTAAAGTTAAATTTAAATTTCAGTTGAAGTCTGGGGAATTCACAATTGTATTTAATTGATCGAACGTGGATTCAAAGGAGTGTCAGTTATTACGAGCTAAAGTCAAGAAACTTTGATAGTAGTAAGAAAGAACTACAAGTTGAATTCTCGAACAAAAATACACAATAAATATTAATTATAGGAATGAATTATCTTTTAAATAGTCAACTCTAAATATTTAAATAATTTCTTAATAGTAAACATTGCTGATGATTCGAATATTATTGTAATATATTTTTATGATAATACAATACGATAATTTCTTTAAATGATTTGTTCTAAAGACAACTCTAAATATATATATAATGCTTAAAACATGTTTTATTAACATATTTGAAAATTATTTTGTTATTTCTGAACTAGATTTTGGTGATCAGATTCAGTTTAAAAAGTATTAAATGTATCAAAGTTCTATTTAACAGATTCAATAACTATTGAAAGCAGATTACAAACAAGAAACTTATTATATTTGAGTTTTTACGCAGGTAACTCTCAAAATCGATGTGGTTAATATCCAAGAAATTCGTGTAATCTATTGTAAACATGGTTTCATGGTATTGCGCAATAAAACTCTTCTAAACTTTAGAAAGAATGCAGTCTAAAGTGGTTCGATTCATGAATAATTTGTTGAATAAAATACAGAAAATCTTATAAATACTCGTTTATATGAAGAATTCTTAGGATTCGTGAGTGTTTCGCAATATTGCTGCGCTGCTCATTGATTACACATGAGAACTTCCATTAAATTGTCTTTAGGTTGTTGTAGTTGCTGTTGTTGTTGTTGTTGTTGTTGGGACAACATAGACATCGACACATCGACACATCGACATAGATATTGACTGCAGGCAGGCAGCGACGTCTTAGCATTGGAATGCGGTCGAACTCGACTTGACTCGACACGGCGCGACTCGAAGCCAAGCAAACATTTGTTATGGAGAGAGAGAGAGA
This sequence comes from Drosophila funebris, assembly GCA_018901825.1. Lineage (NCBI taxonomy): Eukaryota > Metazoa > Arthropoda > Insecta > Diptera > Drosophilidae > Drosophila > Drosophila funebris. Next base: position 3,984,056 of record JAEIFK010000455.1, on the reverse strand, counting down.
GAGAGACAGATTCAATATATAAAAGATAGTGACAAGGGGAGGGGGGGAGCCAGGTGTACGCGTGGAATGAATGACCGGCTGACTGACTAACTGACTAACTGGCTGACTGAGTAAATGAATGAATGAATGAATGAATGACTGACAGCTGCCACTTTGAGCACTTGGACCATGTTCGTATCTTGTTAGCCAAATCGCTAAACGAGTTATCGCTCTCTCTCTCTCTCTGTCTCACTCTCTTTCTCTGGCTCTCTATTGACTTTGTCAATTCGTAAGCACTTGTCTTGGCCATTTAGCACAAATGTGTTGGCCAAATCCAAAAGCCAAAGCCAAAGCCAAAGCCAAACCCAACTACAAATCCAAATCCGAATTCAGTTCGAGCATCAAATGCGAGTGCGCACATTAAAATTACAAATAATAACAACAACCACAACAAGCAGCCTTTGTTGTTGTTGTAGTTTTTTTGTATTTATTTTTTTATGTTTTTTTTGGGCATAAATATTTATGTTAAAGGCTTTTGCCGCTAAACAGGTGAAAGTTTGTCTCACCAATGGTAATCAGCCACAACAACAACAACAACAGCAACAACAACAACAACAACAACATTATTATTGGCAACAGCTGCATTAAGCATGAGTCTTGATTTTGGCCATGGCTATTTAGTATTCTTGGCCAGCATTTTTTTAACATATTTATTGAATTATTTATTTCATATGAAATTCTAGTGCAATTCCCTAACAAAGTTGAATTCTCTTTTTGGCAGTTCATTAATTCAATTTAAATCATTCACTCATTTTATTGTTGTCGGCTTCTTTATTTAAATATTATTTTTTGTATATTTCTGTATCTGGGCCAAATAGTTATAACTTTGCCCCGTTTGAGAAGCCAACGCGCAGAACTCAACTAATCTTAGTTTGAGTCGACTCAACTCAACTGAAATGAACTGAAGGTGAAAGCGAATTCTTAGATTGAGATTTTGCCAAAGGCTGATGATAATTTTGTATATTTTTCTTCTCCTCATTTGCTTTTATTTATTAATCAGTGGATAAAGCTGAATGTCAAAGGTGAAAAGTGGAATAACAAAAGGGTCGGACGCATGATAAATAACTCGAATGAATAGACAACTTCTCTGGCAAACTTTGTTAATACTTAATTTAATAAGAATGAAAATTAAATTAATTTAAAATCTCGCTTTTCTTGTTAATTATTTATTTATTGAAATATTTTTATTAAATTTACATAAACCTAAAAAAAAAATATTCATAATCAAATAATAATAATAATACTTATTATGAACAATTTTGCTAGCTTTTGAAAATGCAGTCGAGCGCACGCGACAGCATTAAACCCTGTACAACTCTTTATAATAAATGTATTTTGATATTTATTTATTTTATTAAACAACTCAATTTTTAAAACTTAGCAACCAACTATACATTCTGAGCTCAACTCGTGATCTCATATGCGTTTTTTTGCATTTGCTTGTTCGCAAGTTATGAATACGTTTGCGAGATCTTCTGAGTTGTGTTGGCATTTGGCAATTGCTAAACAATTGCTGTTGTCATTTCATTGTATGAGTAATTTATGTTATTCGTTACTGCATTTGATTGCATTTCGTGAGAGAAGAGAAGAGAAGAGGGGGTAACACGGGTAAAACAAATACAAAATTATAATGAAAATAATAATAAGCGTGAAAGAAAAACATGATAAAAAGAAGTACTTTCATTCAATTTCATCGAGCAGCGAATGGCCTTCGTCTGTTGTCGGCAATTGCATTCCCAATTCTCTGCACACTCCTCACAGTCCGCACAGTGACTGTGAACTGTTCACACACACACACACACACACACACACAGTGAGTGACAATGACAGTCGGCATTGCAGTGACAATCACTTGTGAATGGCAAAAGCCGAACGAGCTAAGCAAACCATTCGAGCGAGGTCTCTGATAAGCATTTGCGGCATACCTATACCCTGTACTAGCAGTTCACAGTGGATATGATAAGGCTGTAGTCGGCAAATCAGAAACGTAATTCTCTAAAACTGAAGTCTGCTGAGTTCGAAATGTCATTTGTGTAATTGTTGTAATTGTAATTCTTCAAATTTATTAATAATAATTGTAACAGTAATGATAGTAATATAATATAATAATAAGATCTTCATTTAATTAAATGGCTTAAGGAATAAGGATTAAACTTATCTGATTAGGGACATTTTAAGAGCCCCCTTATAAGTGGTTTTATTGGCTTTAATATTCAACTTTGTTTTAAGCTCAATTTAAATAAAATATAAGTTTATTTTCAGAGGGTATTTACTAGTGGACTACTGCCTGCTAACGGCTCTTAGCTTGGCTTGAGTTTATATGCCAAAGGCAGTGGCATTTAATGTATAAAAGTGAAATAATTACGTGAATTTCTTATGGTGTGATGATTTTTTTATTTGCCTTCTTTTAGTTTTCTTTGCTTGTTTTTTCTCTGTTTTTTATATTTTCTGTTTATTTTGGTTTTTTGCTGCGGCTGTGAAATGTTGCGAGTTGAAACTGAAACTGAACTAATCAAAAATCAAATAATCATTTGTATTTTCAGCAATGCATCAACCAGCAGCTTAAAACTTTGGACGTCCCCCCTCACAATCCTCCCTCGACTCCTCCTCAAACGGTGCGACGACGACGACGACGTCGAGGACGAGGAGACGAGATAACAATTGCAAGCAATTGTCACAGCTATAAAGAGTTTTGGATACATTTAGTTAGAGAAGAAGAAGGACGGCAGCTTAGAGAGATCTTGGGATTACACCATGGATTGGGCCGAAGGGGATCTGGTGTGGTTCGATCCCGGGGTGGGTCATCCCATACCCGGCGAAATCCAAGAAGTTCATCGTGCAGCGCAAGTAATTGTTGTCCAGGCCATGATCAAGGGCAAGGTGAGTCTGTCTAGCTACTTTTGGCAGTCACTGTTCACAGTTGACCGTTAATTTCACACATTTCATGGCTCACATTTTTATGAATACTTTTCTCTATTTTCACCTGTCGTCAAAGAAATACAAATGGCTTTATTTTTGGCACTTGGAATTCATCGCATGTTGCTTGCATACCCCGTGCCCATTGGGTATGCTAAACGCAAGCCAAAAAACTATCTCCTTATATGTATAAAGTAAACGGAACATTCACAGTGTATCGGACTCAACGATTTGATTGATTCGTTTTATTGACTTTGTGTTAATCACCCTCACGGGTGGTAAAGGAGTATTGAATCAACGAAATGTCGATTGATCAACTATCTCTGGATTTGTATTCCTGTTAGAAAGAGCTCGTCCATAAAGATCTTTGAGCGATAATAACTTGTAGACTCATGTATTTGCAACACAAAAAACATATTTAGTTTTTCCTTAAATTATTCATGATATTCAACATTTTCCTCCATTTATTATATTTTAATTTGTGCTTAAAGTGCAGATTCCTCTTGAATGTTTTATAGTTATTTGAGAAAAGTTTTTAAATATTCGTTTCATTATTCACTTTATTTAATTGAGTCTTATTGTTGAGAATTCTTTTAGCTACTTTCTGCTTATTTGTAATCCCCCGTCTGCCTACTGTCCTCTCTTTCCTCGAGCATTGAGAATAGTAAATCATTATTTTTCTTACTCTTCTCATTCTTTTCGCCATTTTGTTTAGCTTCTTCCTTTCGGCATTGTGTTTCCTCTTCTTATCTTATTCGTATTTATTTTATTTAAGATTCCCCCTACTTGGCTCTCTTTGAGGATGTTATGAGGATTTCTATTGTATCTCCTTTGTCAATATGATCGGAGAAAAGTATTTAAATTTCCTTTATTTGATTTGTTTAATATTAAGATATTTTCTATCATCCCATGTTATTGTACGTTGGCACCATGTACAGGGTACATTGTTCAGTAGTCAATCTTCTTTTCAAATTGGTGCTGGAACGGAAGTATTTCGTACCTATGAGTAAGTTGCTTAAGCCCAAGTCTCAGAACCAGCTCCAACTCCAGCTCAGTCTACGTCTTCGTCTCCATCTTTGTCCCCAGCTCCATCTCCATCTTCATCTCCGGGTATCTAATTGCACTGCGCCGTCAGCGACTGCTGACTCCGTTTCCTTTTTCCTTTGCAATTAAGCCTGTCATTTCAACAGCAGCAGCCACAACAGCAACGACAACGACAACGACAACAACAACATCAGTCACTCAGTTTGTCAGCCAGAGGCTTTGGCTAATAACTGGAAACAGTTAGCGATGCCGTTGCAGTTGCAGTTGCCGTTGTTCTTCTTGTTGCTGGCCCCCAAGCGCCAGCTAAAGAAATCAAGAATACGAATCCCCAAACTGGCCTCACATACTTCCACTCCTCACACACACTTACACACACTTTGTATCCTGTTCAGTTCAGTCGGACGTTGTCTGACAACTTGTTGCCAATTGCCCACAAAAAGCGTCTCAATTAAGTTGCATGCCCCCTGCAACTGATCAAATTGCTGAAAGTGATCTTTAAGGCAGAAGTGCACAAACAGCTTTGTAAGTACACGAAAGCTGTGTTAGAGCTTTGCTGAACTTAAAGCTTGATACGTTAATGAAGTGAGCAGAGCCATACTTGGTTAAGAAGATACTTGGGCACAAACAGCTAAATAAGCTGATGAAAGCTACAAACAAGCTTGAAAGCTGATAACGAGCTTTACAAGTTCATTAAAGCTCAAAACGAGCATCTAGCATAACAAGATAAATGTGTAAATTGAGCTTTGTAAAAGCTCGAACACTTTCGTGCTCTAGAAGCTCGCAGAAGAGCTTTGCATGTACATGAAGCGACAGAAAAACTTGAGTTAATTCAAAGTTCTCTAGAAGAAGAGAATATTTCAGGCGCACACATCTGATAAGTTCGATAAATATGGTAAATGAAAGTTGAGCTAGCTTCGATTTGTTGATAAACTCTCGATACACTCTCGATAGTTGTTTTAGCTGCCGCATCTGTTGCCACTTCGGTAATGTCACATGCCGCATGCGTTGCTGCAGCGCATTTAATGCAGAAGAATCCAAGCTGAACTGGTTCTATAGGCTTGGAGAAAGTGGCGCTCTCTCAGCTGAGAGACACAGAGAAGGAGAGAGAGGGGAAATTTTTTTCTTAATTGAATTGAGATCAGAAAGCCATTGATGTGCGACAGGTTTGGTGGTTGTTCTCTCTCGATAACCAAAACTGAAGATGGAGAAGTGTCATCTTTCTCCATTCTGTCTGTTCTCTCTCTCTCCATTCCCGTTAGCTCCTCCTTCCCCTGCTTCACTGTGCCCCATCTCAAGCTGCAACCGAATTAGAAATAGAAACAGAAACGCGTTTAAATCGATCGTTTAAAAGAGGAGGCGACAAAATCGGGGAAATGCGGGAAAATGGAGGGGAAAACTGTGGCAATGTCTGTGACTCCAGCTCTAGGCCGAGCTCCTTTCAGTTGCTCAGTTCATTCGAGACGGCGGCGAACAACGTTTAATCATTGTTGTTGTTGGTTTTGGTTCTTGTCCGATTTCGTTGTCCGGATTGTGCCGTTAGATGCGCATAGTACGCTTCCATCTGGAGCCATGGCAAAGGGGCAACAGTGTCACGCCGAGTCCCACACAGTCGCCATCATTGGCCCTCCTTTCCCCACATGTGCTGCGTCGCCAGCGACCCGCGAGCCTTGAGGATCTCGAGGATCTGTGCGCCTCCCAGCAATCGCCACACCAACAACAACAGCAGCTGCTTCGACGACAGCGTCGCCTCAAGTGCCGCTATCCACAGGTCGTCAAGCGACTCTCCACGCTCTGCAGCGATGTTATGGCCCGCCATGTGAGCATAAGTTAACCTCATATAGGCGAATGAGAAGCCAGATGTTTGGCAAGAGGAAGGGAGTGAGGATAATACAGAAGAGAAGTGACAAGATGGAAAGATAGAAAGCTGGATAATTTTCGAATAGAATAATGAGCAATAGGAGACAATGATGAACAAGGGTGGAAGGAGCAAAAGAATAGCTGAAGAACAAGTAGAGGAAGCGGCAGAGAAAATAGAAGCATTGCCGAAAAAGAAAATACGAGAGTTGGATAAATAGAGAAGAACGAGGAGCAATGGGAAAGGGAAAGGGAGGTGTAGAGCAAAATGAGTAGAGGTAGAAAGTAGAAGGAGGAGAGAAAAGAGAAGATAGAAGAGTATTGAAAGGGCCAAAAACAAGGATGGGATCTTTCCCATTTCCTCCAATCGCGTGATTTTTTCCAGTTTCAGATGACAACTGGACAAATGAAGTGTGACAACAGCTGATCAGTTATCAGTTACTCCCACATTCTTTCCTTTGGGTGGCCCTCTTCGATTCCACTTCAGACACAAATAACTTTCCATATTTCAATGCAACCTAAAATGACTTTTCTTTCATCTGTTTCAGGCACAAACGTTTGCGTTGCAGCCAGGCGAGGGTAGCCTAAGAGCACGTCAGGATTTGGGAAGCAGCGGAGTGGAGGATATGACACTTCTCGACGATCTTCATGAGGCGTCGTTGCTGTGGAACCTGCGACTGCGATACGATAAGGGACTGATCTATACATTTGCCGGGAGCATTTTGATCGCAGTGAATCCTTACAAGATGTTCCCGGATGCATATGGACTGGAGGTGGCCAAGCAGTATGCGGGCCGTCCGTTGGGTGCACTGCCTCCGCATCTGTTTGCGATTGGAGCGGCGGCACATGCGGCATTGCCATCACCCCAAGTGGTTGTCATATCAGGCGAGTCGGGATCGGGCAAGACGGAGTCCACAAAGCTGGTGATGCAGTATCTGGCGGCAGTAGTGCCAGGCGGAGGCAGTGCCTCGGCTGTGATCACGGAGCAAATTCTCGAAGCTGCTCCGCTTTTGGAAGCCTTTGGAAATGCTCGAACTGCACGCAACGATAACAGTTCTAGATTTGGAAAGTATCTGGAGGTTTACTTCAAAAGTGGCGCTATCGTGGGCGCAAAGATCACCCAATATCTGCTGGAGAAGTCAAGGATTGTCACCCAGGCACCAGGAGAACGCAACTATCATGTCTTTTACGAGATGCTCGGCGGACTCAGCGAATCCGAGCGAGCCAAGTATGGGCTCCTCGAGGCGGACAAGTACTTCTACCTGAATCAAGGAGCCACCGACTGTGCCTCCGGTCGGGTGGACTGGGCATCGCTGCTCAGCGCCATGCAAGTTCTGGGCGTAACCGAAGGAGAGCGTGAAGGGATTGTACGTGTTCTGGCAGCTGTGCTCCATCTGGGCAACGTATACTTCCATCGTCGACAGCTCCGTCATGGCCAGGAGGGTGTCGAGATCGGATCTGATGCAGAGATCAAGTGGGCTGCGCATCTGCTTCACATCAGTGCCGAGGGAATGCATCGTGCATTGACTAGTCGCACCACCGAGGCGAGAGCAGAGCGTCTCCACACTCCACTGGGAATTGACCAGGCGCTGGATGCAAGAGACGCCTTTGCCAAAGCTCTCTATGCGGGTCTCTTCAATTGGCTTGTATCCCGCATCAATTCGATTGTCCAGAAGGGTGGTACCCATGATGCCCATCGGATTAGCATCCTGGACATCTTTGGCTTTGAGGATCTGGCCGAGAATAGTTTCGAGCAGCTGTGCATCAATTATGCCAATGAGAATCTTCAATTGTATTTCAATAAACACGTCTTCAAGCTGGAACAGGCTGAGTATGCCAGGGAACGTCTTGAGTGGACTCCTCTGGCCTGGGACGACAATCTGCCCGTGATTCATTTGTTGGCCAAGAAACCCGTAGGCATATGCCATCTGCTCGACGACGAGTCCAACTTTCCACGTGCCACAGATCTGAGTTTCCTTGAGAAGTGCCACTACAATCATGCGTTAAGTGAGCTCTATGCCCGTCCCAGGATTGGGGCACAGGAGTTTGGTGTAACTCATTACGCTGGACAGGTTTGGTATTGCGTCGACGGATTTCTGGACAAGAATCGGGATGCGCTACGAGGGGATGTCTTGGAATTGTTAGCGACCTCTCGTCTAAACCTCGTCAGTGAGCTGACGAAGCAGCTGCGAGCTCAGCGGGATGCGGGCAAGACTCTTCCGAAAGGAAGCAATGGACGCTTCGTTACCATGAAACCACGTACTCCTACAGTCGCGGCCAGATTTGCGGATTCACTACAGCAACTACTGCAGTCGATGGGACGTTGTCATCCCTGGTTCGTGCGTTGCATCAAACCTAATCAGGAGAAGCAGCCCCTCCGCATGGACATGCCATGTGTGCTCCAACAGCTGCGCTATCTCGGCATGCTCGATACGATTCAGATACGTCAGCGGGGTTACCCAGTGCGTCTGCGCTTCCAGCACTTTGTGGAGCGTTATAGGCATCTTCTGAGCTCCCCCCTTGCTCGAGGCACACCCTACCGCGAGCTGTGTCGTCTGCTGCTGGAAGCCATGCCCCGCACAGGTGTCGAGGGACCCGACTATCAGCTTGGAGCAACGCGTGTGTTCCTGAGGGAGGCACTGCATCGAGCACTGGAAAGCGGAAGAACAGAGCGATTGCGCCAGGCAGCGGTTCACATTCAGCGTCATGTGCGTGGCATGCTAGTGCGCCGCCAGGTGGCAAGACGACAGGTAGCTGCCACCAGATTGCAGGCACGCTGGCGCGGACAGCGGGAGCAACAGCGCTACGAGCAATTGCGTCATGGAGCACGCACTGTGCAACGTCTGTGGCGTGGGAAGTTGGCCAGAAGGCGAGTCCAGCAGCTTCGCTCCGACCATCGTCGCCGGCAGGAGGCACGCGAGGCAGCGCAGCGGGCGCGGGAGGCAAGGGAGGCCAAGCAGGCAGTGTTGGAGAGGAGTCAGTTGAGTTACCTGGACATTCCAGCTGAGTTGGCCTTCATCTACTCCAAACTCCAAGGGTGGCATCCGCCGCACAGCGATAGGCATCTCGTCAAAGTGCTCGGCACTGTTCCAGGTCCTCCTGCGGCCAGTGCGCAGTTACCTCAGGATCTTGGCCAGTTTAGCTTTGGCAAGTTTAGCAGCGTCTACTGCAATGGATTGCGATTGCAGCCACGTCGCGAACCCATTACGGCACCACTGTTGACTCGAGCTGCTTCCAGAGATCAGGACTTCCAGGATGCATTGGCCGTATTTAAGCTGATACTTCGTTGGAGCAACGATAAGGCTTTGGAGGGAGAGGGCGCCAAGGAGAAGCTACTCTCCGATTATATAGTTCACAAGGCGTTGAGCTCACGAGGATTGCGAGACGAGATCCTCGTCCAGCTTTGCAATCAGCTGCATGGCGCTGAACCCGCTTTGGCCACACGTCTCTGGCAGCTGCTTGGTCAGTGTCTCTGCTGTTTCCAGCCAAGCGCCGCCTTCAGCAAGTATCTTCTTAAGTTTGTCACCGATGAGGCACCTGCTCCGCCCACCCGGCAACTGCTCCAGCGTCAACTCCTTCGTCAGCAGAGCAGCAGCGGAGGAGGAGCAGCTGCCTGCAGGAGCTTTGTGCCCGCCTGGTTGGAATGGCGTGCCTGGGCACGTGGTTGCGACATGGCCTTGCCCTTGACCCTGCCGGATGAGGCAAGTCAAACGGTGGCTGTGGATTCCTGGACAAGTTGCGAGGAGGCTGCCGCCTTGGCTGTATCCACACTCGGTGTGTCTAGTCGCGGTTGGACCCTGGTGCTCGACGATGGCCAACAGCTGACGGACAGTTGTGGCTTGGACTATGTCATGGATTTGATTGCCGAGAAGGAGCTGTGTCCCGCTTTCCCGGCTCCACGCAGTGATTTGCTGCGTTCCGGCGCGAAATTTACGCGCACCACGTTACCCGAGGCGGTGAAGCGTCCTGGTGTGCCTCCCCCGGCACCGCCCACGTCTGCAGGAGCGGGAGCAGCATCAGGAGGAGGTACAAGCAAGCGGGAGCAGCAGCAGCAACTCGAAGAGGAGGACTCCACGCCACAGCGTCGTAGCAGCCGGGAACTTCTGTCCCGCAGCTCGGCGCTGAATGAACGTTACTTTGAGCGTACGGAGGAGCCCATTACCCCTCATCTGGTGCCGGGGGGCACAATCCAAGTCGCGCTCGAAATCCCTGGACGATCTGCTGGCGGGTGACATGGGTAGTCAACAGTTGCCGCTGCCGGATAGCGATTCCCAGGAGTCGCCACTTCACACCCTCGCCTTGGGTCTCTCCGAGAGCAGGCTGAACGATCGTTATCACTCGGCGGAGCGACTTGCTCCGATGGGCAAGGAGTCGGCGCCGCGATACCAAAAATCCCAAAATGCAGGAAGAAGATCACATGCGGCATCGCATGGATCGGCGCATTCCAGCAAGTACAATATGGATAAGTCGGAGTACGCCACGCGATCCTCGGCCATGTCCGACACCAGTGAAGCACCCTCTTTGGCCTCCCATGTACGACGCGTGCGCGTGCCCTCGCAGGCCTCCGATGTCGATCAATTCCTCGACGATCTGTTTAGTCCTGTGCTGGATGGATCCCTCGATGAGCTTTCTGATGCGCGCTCCTTGGCTGCAAGTATACGTGGAGGTGGTCAGAGGGAGCCCCAGAATCTAGATGATTTTATTGTGGAATCTCTTTCTCTATATGACGACGATGATGATGATGATGGTGTTGATGTTCTTGGTGCGCTCAGCTGTCGGGAGCAGCTGGTGGCTTGCATCAAGGGTGGAGGCAGCACGGAGCATAGCAATACGACTACCGCTGATCCTCTCATGCATCAGCTAATGCAGTTGCCAGGCGGGGAACCTGAAGCTGCCCCAGCAGCGCTCTACCAACAACAGGTGCAACGAGCCTTCCTGCAGTCCGCCATGGCGCAGAATCTTCAAATCCAACAGCAGCTTCTGGCACAGAACCAGGCACTCCAGACGCTGCTTAGCCAGCAGGCTCAAGCGGGCAGCAACAATAGCAATGGGAACAGTAACAACAATATCAACAACTCTAGCGCATCTCCGACAGCTGCAGGCAGCATCTCGCCTCCTCCGGCTCAATCGCCTCTCCGGATGAAGAGCACAACAATGATGACCACGACACGAAGCAGCAGTTTGGTCTTAGAGGCAACGTCAGGCATGCAACCGCCAGCACCACCGCCACCTCCACCAATGCCTCCACCACTGGAGAGCAAGGATCCCTCGGAGACTCGGCATTTCCTTGACCCCTACGGACGCGCCAAGACGGTTCGCATCGGAAAATGGCGCTGGCCGCCTCCACAGGGTGAACCACAATTCCAGACTGAGGAGGATTTCTTTGCCTTTAAGTTGCGACAGCAGCAACGCAAGACGACGCCGCAGGCGCAACACAATTCAAATGCCACGGCCATTGAATGGGAGGAGTTCGAGATTGAGTCGTGCAAGAGTCCAACGCCTCCAGCTGGTATGGGTAGCAGTCTGCATGCCACACAGTTGATGAGGAGCAGCATGAGGTTGGAAACGAATGGCTCACGAGATGCTCGGGATGCTCGGGATGTACGAGATGGTCGGGATGTCCAGGATGCGGTGCAGCAACAGCAGATGACAACGACCTCTGCTGTAACGACAACCACTACGATGACGACAAGCACGAAGGTGGCGAGGAAAAGCTTCGAGATTGGCGCAGATCGTCCTCCTCCTGGCAGTGTTGGCAAGCTCAAACTCAGCTCGGAGATGAGGCAGCGTCTGGAGCAGGTTACAGCGGGTCACTCGGTGCGTTCTACCGTCTCCAACAAGTCGGAGCAACGGGCTCCGGCAAAGCTGGAGGATACACGGAAGCTGATGCTCCAACAGCAGCTGGGCGGGCTCTTTGCCAGCGCCAATGCAGCACCAGTGGAATCTCTGGCCACGGTGCGTACCCAGATTGAACGCATGGAGGGCAAACTATCGCCACCGCCGGCACCACCTACGGCCTGGCCCGGAGTGCTCCTGCCGCCGGCTCCAAGTGTGCCAGCTCCACCACCGCCAATACGTCCGCCAAGCATGGCACCGCCAGCGCCGCCGCCGGCCCCACAGAGTCCCCCAGCACTGCAGCATCAGCTGCAACATCAACTCCAACATTCTCCTGATGCGGATGAACCGGAACCAGATTATCGGAAGGAGCATGTGCCGGCGTTTATACAACGCCAAGAGCGTGACACGTTTGGTGCAGTGCGTCAGCCGATGGGATCACAGCTGTTGCATCATCACCAGCAGCAGCAGCTGCATCAGCAACAGCTGCAGTTGCACCACCACCATCAGCAGCAACAGTCGTCATTGCACCACCAACAGGATCAGCATGCGGCAGCTGTTTGGGAGCAGGAGCTGCAGACAGAACGGGAACGTTCTCGTAGTCGCAGCAGATCAAGGGATCGTGAGGATTACTCCGAGTCAGTGTGGGACCGTGCCGAGGTGGAGGGACCTGCCTCGGGAAGTGGAAGCGAGAAGGAGCGAGAGAAACGGGAGAGGGAAAGGGAGAGACTCTACGAGCTGCGTCAGGTGGAGCGGGAGAAGGAAAGTCACAAAGTTTATCAGCCGGCGCCACCGCGCATCATTCAAGCGAGTCTGGATACGACAGGGTCCAAATCCAGTCGGGAGAGGGAACGGGAGCGGGACCGTGATCGGGAGCGTGATCGCGAGAGGGAGAGAGAAAGAGATCGGGAACGGGAGCCGGCGACTTTTCGAACCCACATGGCCCAGAAATATGAGCACGAGCGGAAGCGCAAGAGTTCCGCCAGCTCGGCGGGCGTACGGGAGGATCTAATGGACTCCTCCATGTCACCAGTGGTGGTACCAGCGCCAGTGCCTCCCCCCGTGACACCCACATCCTCCACAGCAGCTGCAACTATCGGTAGCAACTCTGTTGTTGGCCTAGGAGCAGGATCAGGAGTGGGAGCGGGCTTGACAGCCTGCCTCACCTACAATCGGGTGCCGTGGAAGCTGCGTGTGCGCAAGGAAGTCTTTCAACCGCATGAACCAATTGGTCCCCCCCGTCGCCTTGGACTTACTCTTCGCCCAGGTGCTAAGTGATGTATTTGGAGTTACACCCTGTTTGAGGATCACTCCGCAGGAGAAGAATTCCGCTTTGAATATGCTACATGGACATGGCGTCAGTGTGGACACACTAGCTGCTCGGGGTCAACAGGTGCGCGCTCTTGTCAAGCGTCATCTGGTGGACATGGCTCGTGATTGGCCCCTCTACTTTGCCCGTCTCTTTGCGGTGCAGGGTGCCCCCCTTTATCCGGATGTCTCCATTATGGGCGTCTCCCACAGTGGCCTCTATTTGGCTCGTCGCGATGCGGACTATTTGATTGTGGTCCAGGCCATTTCCTTTGCTGAGATTCAGAATGCTGTTACCCTTCCTCGTCCCGCTGCCCTTCAGCTCAATCTGCGCAACGGCAAGCATCTGGCCTTGCATGCCACACGCGCTGCTGCTATCCAATCCATGATCACTGGATTCGTCTTGGAGTATCGCAAGGTAAGTTCCATACTTGAACTTGACTTTGGTTCCATAAGCTGGATCACCAACCAGGATGTTTCCTTTATTGTTTTTCCACACATACTGATGCACTTTTTACACATTTGAGTTTCCTTTATTTGGTACGCTTTCCGATTGTAAAAGTTTTTTAGAAAGATAAACTTTTAGATTTAGCTTAGGAATATTCCTCGAGCCGAATGATAGTTCTCTTATTATTCTCAGTGACCATTTAACAGATTTAAAATATAAGTGGAAGCTTTGCAATTACTTTAAGCTTGCTTAGAATTTAGTTTGTGGTAGAGAGAGAGAGACCGAGTTTCGTAAAGCTCAATGAATACGACTGTAAAGCTTGCGCGGCGAGCAAAAGTTGCGGAAAGTTCGTTGAAAGGCACTTGAAAACAGCAAACTTTCATTAAAGCTTGCTCGCAAAGAGAGAGAGAGAGAGAGAGAGAGAGAGAGAGAGAGAGAGGAGGGAGAAAGAGTGGGGCAGAGAGAGCGCGAAAAAGTCCTGTTAGATGGTGCAACCTTTCTTCTTTCCTCTGTTGACGCTTCTTCATTTTGCGCTTTTTCGCATATTTGCACGCATTGCTCACGTTCAGTGAGTCTCGCTGACCAGTGTGACCATAAATGTGCAGACAAGACACCCAGTGACATTCACATTCACATTCACATTCACATTCACATTGATACTCACATATTCGTACGATGCATTCATTTATCAGTGGAACGGTTTTCTGCTTTTCTTTGAATGCATCTCTTAAGTTATTTTAATTTAATTCAGTTTCATGCATGTGAAAACTTGTCGAATGCCAAAAACCTGAAGTCAGTCCGAAGTTAAAAAACCCGAATCACAACCCGGTTGACTCTCGGACGAACGAAACCGTTAACAAACAAGAAAGAGAAGCAGATGCAGTTCTCCTCATGCCGAATATTTGATACACTTGCAAGTTAATATAGATTTATTTTTGTTAACATTTCAATTATAAATTTAAATAGTTTCGAGTGATCATTCCTATATAGATATATGATAAGTTGATCGATCTTAACCGAACTTATTTAGTATAGTGAAGACAGTACTAATTACACATGTGAAAACCTTTATAAACTTATCTCAAAGCACACTCTACATATGTTTAATTTCCGAGTGATCATACCTATGCCAGTTCCGACTTCCTGCAGCAAGGGAACTCATCTGTGCCTAGTTTGAGGAAGAAACTGAGAGACTTGCTTGGCTATATCGGCTCAGCTTGGCCGGGATCAAGCATATATATATGTGTTATGGCTCCTTTAATGCGTAACAAGATTAATGACTACATTATAATACCCTCTGCAAGGGTATAAGAAGCAGCATAAACCACTTGCCAACTTGCCCACTTGTGACTCTCTTAAGCTTTTTTTTTTGTTTTTAACGCTCGGCCAGCTTTTCACTCAAAATGCCTTTCTCTCTCTCTCTCTCTCTCTCTCTCTCTCTGTGGCGCTCTCTATCGCGCTCTCTTTGGGCCATGTTCTGCTCGACTGGGAGTGAAATGGTCAACTCGCCAGTTGCCTCTTTTGACCAGTCTGCCCAGTTTTTTCTTCAGTTTGTTACAAATGTTCGGTAACGGCACCACGCAGCGCTCGCGTCTACAAAGCGAACCCATCAAATACCAATTCTTCAGCTGGTAGTGTCTACAGTCTGCAGTCTGCTCTCTACTGTCTTCTTTTTGTATTTTGTTGACCAACTTTTTTTCTTGTGCCGTGTTGTGTTGTGCCGTGTGTTGCTGTGTTGTGCTGTGCTATGAATGAAATGTTTTTGTTTGTGCCACACTCAAAGTTAGCTGTAATGTGTCTGACCCATTAATCAATGCCGCTTCGACTTAAACATATAAAAGCAACAAAATATAAAGAGTTCAAATTTATACAGTTCATCTATATATATATATATAGATAGAACTATTTATATCTCTAAAGAATCTCAAAGTAATCCTATTTCAAATTGGACAATTTGACAGATGAAGTCTCTTTCAAATCTGTGGCCAACTTACTAAGCAATTGATAACTATAAACTATTAATAATTTTAAATTTATATAGCTAAAGCATCTTCATACACTTCAATTACAAAAGTAAAGACAACTTATTTGACTGATATCCTCTATCATCTAGAATTCCTCAAACACTTTAAGTCTTTGAGCAAAGAACTTGAAATGTTACTCCTTTCAACTCATTAGCATCTCGAGGTCTGTTTTAATTAAATTTTCAATTCATTCTATTCATAATATCATCATTCCATCATTTAATTCCAACTTATTTCACTGATATCCTCTATTATCTAGAATTTCTCAAGCCGTTTAAGTCCTTGAATGAAGAACTTGCCTTTTCAAATTTGTATCTGCTTTCAACTTTGTAATCACATAATAATAAAATTCTCATATTGCAAGAGTGGGAAAGTCTTTTCTCATTTAATTTAATTTTCATTTTATAATATCAACTAATTCGTCACAATTGTCAAGTCTCTTTCATTTATTAATTAACATATTTAAATGAAATACTTAAACTAAACTATTGCTATTTCCAAACTCTATGCATTTGCTTGAGTTCGTAGAATTTCGTTTATAAATTGTATTAAACTTACCAATGTCCATATCTTTTAATTCACTTTCAACTTCAGTTTTGTTTTAATTATAACATAATTGTTTAATTCTTCGCATTACCAATCTCTTAATTTTAGTTGATCCATAAGAATGATAATCATTTGACTCAATTTTGATTTTCCTTTGCAATATTTCCAATATTATATGCTCTGATCTATAGAGTCGTGAGTCTTGATAGTTCACTCTACATCTATGTGTAATCGACAATTCAAGAATTCCTTTAACAAGTTTAATATAATTATATAGATTATATAATATATATTAAAACTTATTGATCAACTGTAAATAGTTGAATCTTGAGAGTCTTTGACCCTGAAGCGCACTCTTCTCGTTCGTATAACTCGAAAAATAATATAAATTATTCGACAAGTTGAAGATTTGACGGACTTTTTGGACTTCGAGGCGTTTTTATAATTGTTTAAAGTGGCAAATTAAAATAAATTGAAGCTTGGCAAATTGTAGCTGAAAAACAAGTGCAAAACAAATGAAAAACAAATGAAAAAGCAACTGGCAAGCTGAAATTTTCACAAATGGAAAAGGAGAAGGTGAAGCAGCGGAAGAAGAAGAAGCAGTAGCAGCAGCAGCAGCAGCAGCAGTAAAAAGTTAGCAACAGCAACAGTAAAGACAATAAAAGCAATAAAAAATATCACGTATACGCAGCGTTTGTTTCGTGTATCGTGCGGGAAACGTTTTTCCTTGGAATCGACAACGTGTGTGTGCTGGTGTGTGTGTGTATGTGTCGCTGTGTGTGTAAACAATATTTAACATTCATTATGGTCGTGTAGTTTGGCCAGTTGCCAGTTGCTGGACGTCCGTTGTTGTTTGTTGCTCGCTGTTCATCATCATCATCGTCGTCGTCGTCGTCAACGAAAAATGCAATAACAACTTTCACTGGCACGTGCCTCTGCCCGCCCACCTGCAGACAACTCGTAACTGCAACATGTCGCAGAGCAGCAATAAATCTGGACAGGATCGCGAACGGGAACGCGATCGCGAACGAGATCGGGAACGGGAACGGGAACGAGATAGGGAACTAAATGCAGGCGGCAGTGTGCCCAACAAGTTCAGCAGCATTGTGAACAAAGTAGAATCGCTGATCAGCAAGATGCACCACGACAAGGTCAACAACTTTAAGTTGCTGCAGCATCAGCAGGAGCAACATCAACATCAACATCATCAAAATCAGCAGCAGCAGCAGCAACCGAAGGATAAGCAGTGTCAGGATCATGAGCAGCAACCATCGAGAAGTTGCAACAAGTGTGCATCACTTGACTCGCTGAACAATCTCACAGATGCCGAGGAGGAACAGGAGCTGCTCTACACGGACTCGGATGATGCGGAAATTGCGCACATCACGGGCACCACAGCAGCTCAGGTGCATCACCAGCAACAGCACTTGCAACAGCTGCAACAGTTGCATCGACGCAGCGATCTCGATCAGCTGACAAATGAAAGCATTCGTGAGTTAAATGAACAATGTTGCGTCTCCTTGGGTGCAGAGTTGAATGCCCCAGGTGTTGGCGACGTTCAGGATCAGGATTACGACAATGCTTGGAGTGTTGAGGAGGATATTGTCTACAAGTGTTGCAGTGGCACGGCGTCCACAACAACAACAGCTGGCAGTGGCAGCCTCTGTGATGAATGCTGCTTCGAGGAGCAGCTCAGCTTTAAGCTGCGGCTCAACCAAAGAGACAACAACAACAACAACAACAACAATGAAGATGACGATGACGATGTTGTTGATGTTGTTAACGATGGATGCTGCACAACAACAACAACAACAACAACCACAACAACAATTGCAACTGCAACCCCAACTGTTGCAAGTAGTCTGCCCATTCCCATTCCCATTCCTCTGTCGGGTGCGGGTTCAACTTTGTTGCTCGGCAGCAAAACGCGGCGCGTGAGCAACGCGAGCAGCGGCTCCGTCAGCCGCATGGAGACGATCCTCGAGGAACCGACTGAGTCCAAAATATCCGTTAAGGAAATTCTGGCACGATTCGAGACTATGAACTCCAATGAGGTAAACATCGGCATCTATCATCTAATCCTCCCCCCTCCCCACCATGGCAATACGTGTCCTTCGGGCTAAATTGTGTATCTCCACTTTCACATTCTTTTGTATCCTCCATGGTCACTTACTGTTATCTCCTCCATGGTAACTTTCCTTTGTGTCCTCCTTGTCACTTACTGTTATCTCCTCCATGGTCACTTTCCTTTGTGTCCTCCATGTCAATGACTGTTGTGTCCTCCATGCTCACTTTCCTTTGTGTCCTCCTTGTCAATGACTTTTGTATCCTCCATGGTCACTTACTTTTGTGTCCTCCTTGGTCACTTTCCTTTGTGTCCTCCTTGTCAATGACTGTTGTGTCCTCCATGGTCACTTTCCTTTGTGTCCTCCTTGACAATGACTGTTGTATCCTCCATGGTCACTTACTGTTGTGCCCTCCATGGTCAGTTTTCTGCTTTTATCTTAATTTCTTTGATACACTTGTCCTCCATGGTTATTTATTATACTAATTACAATACTTTATTTTGCCTATATAGACAGTGTGTCCTCCACGTTTACTTGTTTCATATTTATCTGGAATATTTACTTTATAGTGTGTCCTCCACGTTCACTTGACTGTTATTGTTTTCTGTAGTTTCTTCTTGTATACTGTCATTCATTTCTTTAACGCTTCTATACTTGTCCACCATGGTCACTTTGTTTAGATACATTGAAGAGGTGCAGTCAATGTTCACTTGACAGTTATTCTTCTGTTCTCCAAGGTCACTTGCTTTAAATACAATGTATTCGGGCTCTATGTTGTCTATGATCACGTGACTGTAATTATGTTCTATAATCATTTGCATACACTTGTCCTCCATTGTCACTTACTTTCCTAATAGGATTCCTTGGAATCATTTTTCAATGCCCCTTTGTGATCAGTTGCCATTATTCTGTCTGCAAAGACCAAGGAAACTCGCAGCTTGAGCTGCTACTGTATAATCATCGAGAAAACTATGGGATATACATAGATATATAGGATATTGTAGAGGGTATGAATATAGTTTATCATTGTAATGTTGTGTAAGCTGCACTTATTCAAGTCAGATCTGAGGGGAAGGGAAGTCTAAGGAAGGTTGAACTGAATGACTTGGTCGAGTTTCACAATGCAGTGAGCTGGTCAAAGTTACCAGCGCCTTTGCAAGGTCTAATAATTATAAATTATAAATTGCATATTATGAATTGTAATTTAACAAATTACAAATTATGAATCGTGAATTATGCGGATCATGATATTCATATGCAAAATAGTTAAACAAAGTTAAAGATGGAAGATGCAGATACAGATGAAGATGAAGATGAAGATTGAAACAAAGAGGCGAAGATGAGGCGCTCTCTTTACAGTTTGATGCGAGTGTGGCTTTTAACGGTAAAGTTAATCAACACATAATCGCATTATTAGCATCGACAGACCAGACAAAAGACTCGGACTCAGCGACTTGGAGACTGAGAGACTGAGAGACAGATTCCAACTGAAGCTACAGAGTTAATTGCAAAAGTCGCTTACATCATGTTTGCTCTTCATCTTTGTGAACTAACAATCATAGGTGTTGATTATACAACAACAACAACAACCACAACAATAACACCAACAACTACAACATGAGGGCTTAAAGTGACTGCAAAGGTTTTAAGCTTTTCGCTTTTGTTAATAGAAATAATGTTGTACGCAATTAAAGTAACGCAAATAACTTCAACTTGTAAACTTGTTGCCCACTTTCAAACTATAAAAACTGCCCTCGTTGAACCCAGTGTGGCTTAGTTATTTGCCAAAGTGGTGTAATCCTCAATAAATAGGGTGTGTGCACACTTTATCTACCACTTGAACTATTTCTTTGTGATCTACAGTTGATAATGAAAATATATATAAAATCTGTTGAGATCTCTACAATATATACCCTACAATACATTAACTATACATTACTATAATATCAAATCTATTTATTTGATATACGCGATCACAGTAAACTCTTGAAAGATCTGTAACTGATCTACCATTGTGTTCAAGATCATTGATTGCTTGAAATTTGAATCGCATCTGTTGAGATCTCTACACCGTAGATAACTTAATTATATTTGATCGATTAACCTCTCTAAAGACTCTATAAATTGATATGGAATCTGTTGAGAACTTTGCACTTATTATCATTATATTTAATCTTGATCAACTGAACCTCATCTGTAAAGATCGTTGTCTGATTTTCAGTTGAGTTCTCTGAAAGTGGATAATAAATTTGATAGATTTCTCACTGATCTGCAGCTGTGTCTACTCAGCGATCTTTTGTGATCTCTTCCATCTTTGCACCTATTTGAAGATTAGATTACATTTTCTTTACTTTCTTTACTTTTGAAATCATTAGCTCGGTTTGAAGTGTGCATGAGATACATATGCGCTTAAGGGAGATAATCTTTAAAATAGGCTGTCTTGATCGTTTATCACAGATCTTTGACTGATCTTCTGTTGATTCTTCTCGAACATCAATGTAAATAGCTTGAGGTTCTGTTGCTATTATATGTTCAGCTGATATACAGTTGAGACTACTTAGTGATCTCTTGTGATCTCTTCCCCTCTCTCTACAAGCGCTACACTGTATGCAATTCTAAGAAGATATTATTACATTTTTCGATACTTGACTCCATTCCGAAATGAAGTCGTAAGTTAGCCATCAAATGGGATCATCTAATGTGTTTCGAAGCATAACCGATGCTACGCTTCAGCTCAAGGGGGGATTGTTAATCCCAAACTCAAAGCAACAAGCCGTTGACCCACAGAGATAGAGAGAATGAGATACAAAGATACAACGTGAACTTATGGATATCATTTCTGCTTTTCCCCATTTGACCATTAAAGCTGAAGAATTGTAATTTAACTGTAATTTGAGTTCAATAATTTAATTACATTTCGTGCGTTTTTTTATTATTTTTTATTATTGTCGGCCGCTTTATCTTCACTGCTTGCTCCACTGTTCCCTGTTCTCTGTTCTCTGTTCTCTGTTCTCTTTTCTATTTTGTTTGCTGTAAATTGTATCTTTAAGTGTATCTTGAAATGTGGCTTCTTCCACAACAGACGCAGCTGCATTTGTTACGAATTTTAATTAACTCGAGTGAGAAGGAAAGAAAGAAAGACAGAAAGAGATGAAGAAGATACATATATAGTTGTATTTATAAGTGAATAAACAAAAGCTGAAAACAAACCCAAAAAGAAAGTTGCCTCAAAATGTAAACATACTCGGACTCCGAGTCCGACTTGGACTTGGACTTCGATGTGGACTTGGATTTGGACTCGCCACAAATTATGTTTGAAATTAAAGTTTAAAGTTTTCCTCATTGAATTCGCATTGCCAGCAACTGGAGCAAAGCCGCCTCTTCACTCCATCTCAACTCGAATCTCGCATCCAGACAAAATTACAGATACAGATACAGATACAGCTCCAGATTCAGCTTCAGCTTCAGCTCCAGATTCATGGCCAAAACTAGTCAGGTGACCCAGTTGCGTGCCCGGTTCTCTCGAGAGTCGCGTTCGCGTTCTAAATATGAAAAGGCAGAGTGCAAACGTCTGACCATCTGAGCATCATTCGATTAGTTGCATTCGATCTTCAGGCAGTCCATTTCCATTTATCGATTGATTTTTATAGACTGTTTCCTCAAGCGGATTATGCACCCACGAGACTTCGCCACTTTAAGCTGCACTTAAGTATTCGAAGAAACACAGTGTTGCTGTAGGCTGATCCTCCATGGTCACTTGGGTGCTTTCGTTATTAACTGTAATCGCCTACGTGACTTGTGGAGTGAATAGAAGCGATGCCACTGCTTTGATATGATTTTGAATGCACCAACTGGTTCTCCATAGTCACTTTGTGTTACTTCTAACGACTGCTATTGCCTCAGCCTGTTCTCCATGCTCACTTGACTGCAATCCTCACTTGTATTTGGTCTGAG
Source organism: Drosophila funebris (assembly GCA_018901825.1). Lineage (NCBI taxonomy): Eukaryota > Metazoa > Arthropoda > Insecta > Diptera > Drosophilidae > Drosophila > Drosophila funebris. Next base: position 3,962,022 of record JAEIFK010000455.1, on the reverse strand, counting down.
TCTCAAACGTTTCTTGGACTATTTCGATTAACATCTTCATCCATGCTCACTTGACTGCAGTGCATGCAACGGTGCCTCATCACTTTGCTTGCATTTGTCCTCCATGTTCACTTGGCTGTACGTGTTCATGCTATCTGTTCCATAATGAAGCCTGCATATTGTATGTCATAATCTGAACAGTGGCACTTTCTCAGTTTGAACGTGTTTTGCGTTATGCCTTGTTGCGTCGCCAGGTGGCGTGTTAGCTTATCTAACTGATAACTAATGTTAATGTTAGTGTTAATGGTAATGGTAATGCTAATGCTAATGCTAATGCTTATATCAATGTAGCTGCTTAGTCTAGTTAGAAGTGCCATTTTTTGTCTTGATTGATTGGTGAAAGATTTCCGCTTTCGTAAACATTACCAACAGCAACAACAACAACTTTTACTCACCTTTTCGCTTGTACAAAATTGTTGTGCAGTGGGTGCAGTGCAAATTAAAGCCAGAGAGGGAAGCAAAGGGGAAGTTTGCAAGTGAGGAAGCAACAGAGAAACAGATAGAGACAGAGAGAGAGAGAGAGAGAGTAAGGAAGAGGAGAAGAGCGTTGCGTGGGGGGGGAGGGGGACTGCATTGAGTGGGCGGACAGTAATAAAAAGAAAAGAGAAAAACAAAAGAAAACAAATGGAAAGCAACAGCGAATTGCATTTTACAAATTGCAATAAAAGTGAAACAAATATTTCAAATCGCGGCTTAAAACACTTTCGTTGCCAAAAACGCAGCCAGCGTGCAGTCAATAAATACACTGAGAAAATGCTCTCTACTTGATAAATTCTTATAAATATTTATTAATATTAATTAAAATGTTTATTATTTTTATCTAACTATGATTTATATTAGGCTTATTAGCATTTTAATTACTTTTTGAGAGACTCAAAGCTCCAATTAGTTTTATATTACATTTTTAAAAACATTATTTCATTTTGGCTATTATTAGCTTTGTTATTAAAAGTATCTTTTTAGACTCTGTACTTTAAAAAAGTACATAGTCTTCTAAGTTTGACGAAAGCGATTTGTGCGTAACAGGCAGAAGGAGTCATCTCCGACCCTATAAAGTATATATATTCTTGATCAGCATCAACAGCCGAGACGATATAGCCATGTCCGTCTGTCCGTCCGTATGAACATCTAGATCTCAGAGACTATAAGAGCTAGAGTTACCAAATTTGGTGACAACACTCTTATAGTGTGCAGGCAGATCAAGTTTGTTTTAGATTTTTGCCACGCCCCCGCAAATCGAAAAAAACGTATTATAAGAGCTACAGACTTGCAACACTTTGCAGATTTGGTACACATAGAGTGTGCATGTGTGCGGACGCTTTCCGAACCGCTTTTCATCGCGATCGAACCATAAACAAAGGAGATTTTAAGGAATGAATGACCAACAAATTCATATGGGCTGAGCAGCATTAGAGCAACAACAACAGCAAGACTCGCTACGGGTGCGCGGGTTCAAATCTCGGTGCTGACAATTTAGATTTGAGTTTTATTTTTCAATTATTAATTAATTAGTGCTATTTTATTTAAATATATATTATGAATTCTGCATAATTTGTCAGAAAGTAGCAAAATCTTTAAGAAATGTAAATAATAATGTACATATTTGTCAAGTGCTAAAATTCGTGCTGCATAAGTATTGAGATTGCTAGCTGTGAACCTCATAAGTCAGTAGCTCAACTTAGAAGACGTGGGATTTGCAAGCGAGAGGTCTGGGGTTCCAAACTACACCGTCAGCTTATAATTTTCTTTTTTTTAACTTTTGCCACGCCTCCTTCTATTTTGGGTCCTCACGAAAAGTACAGAGTCTCCTACTGTCGACTGCGGTCGACTGTAGTCTTACCCTCCTTCAGTTGTAAATACTGATGCAAGGTACTATACTGTCGCATGCGCCTCGTTTTGTTTAAATATAAACTATAATTAAAATTGTACTTTATTTTAAATTTATATATTTGAATTTAAGCTTAAATTATATTTATTATAATTAATATCTTAATAATACCCAGGGATATGTTAGGTTTGTGCAGAACGTATGTAACACGCAGAAAAATGCAAGTATATATATATATATGTAAGGTGGCAACCCTCAAGAGTGTTGCACCGCCCCTGGTAGAGAATGGCAGACGGCGTTGAGAAGAAGAAGAGTCGCAAGAGTAATTCGCTGAAGTGTGGTCGTCGTGAAAAAGTCGCCAAAAGCAGCCGTTAAAGTCGCTTACTTAAGTTGTAATGTCTAATTTGTTAAATCACCAATCGGAATACTTTAATAATAAACACTAATATTTTATAATCTTACATATATATATATATATATTCCTGATCAGTAGCAACAGCCCAGTCGATTGAACCATGTCCGTGTGTCTGTCCATCCGTCTGTCTGTATGAATGCCTCGATCTCAGTAATTATAGGAGCTATTAATTAATTAATTAATTTATTAATTTATTATAAATATATAAATATATAATAAATATTATAATGTGGAGCTTTGTCTTCATATCGTCCTCTTTCGTTAGCAAATATTATAGAGACAGCCCTACAATTGTAGCATGTCGTCCTCTAGAACAGGAAATTCATATAAAATGATTTTTGTCTCCTTGATTAAATCAATTTCAAAATCATTTCCAACTATTTCTCGAAAATCTGAATTTTTGTCAATGCTTTACATTTTTTGTTTCATATTGAAATTAAAGCAATAATAGATCCAATGCTTTTAGACAATTGCCAATTTAATGTCTATACAAGCACGGGCAAGGCCGTCTTGGACTAGTTAATTAGTCATTCACATTGGCTTAGCTATTGTGAATGCTTTGTATGCCAATCAAAACCGTTTCCCATTCAATTTTGATAGGAAAACATCAAAGAAACTCATCAAAGACAAGATCATAATTGTGCGCATATTAAGAGTGCAGTTTGTTTTGTTCAGTGTATCATAGTGTGGATGTATATATATATATATATACGATAGATATGTATATATATAGATAGATATGAATATAGATATAATGATAGTGATAGGCTCGCCCCAATGGAACCGGTTGTCTTTGCGTCTGGCAACTGACAACTGGCAACTGGTTAAGTTGCTCTTGGACTTTGTCTTGGATTTGGTTTTGGTCTTGGAGTTGGCTTTGGTTTTGGCCAAAAGGAGGCACCCAGGCAACTTTCACATGCCATTGACATGGCACTCAACAAATTGCATTCATCTACCAATATTTGTCGTGCTCTTTAACTCATCTCCTCTATTTCTGTTTCTACTATTTATTGCAGTCGCAATCGAAAGCATCGACGCTCTCTTCGGGGGCACGAGCCGCCGCCCAGACATTGAATGTGCCGCTCGAGCGTTTGGAGTCGCGTCAGACACAACATGGTCAACGCAATGAACACGCCCATGCTAATGGCACTGATGGAGCCGAGCAACAGCTGCTGCAGCAACAGGTGGAACTGCATCATCATCATCAACAGCAACAGCAGCATCAGCAGCAGCAACAACAACAGCAACATCAACAACAACAACAGGAGGATGCAGCGGAGGAGCAGCAACTGTTGGAGCAGCAACGTTATATGAAACAACAAAGTTATCTACACTCGGCACGCAAATCGAATGCTGGCCAACAGCCCAATTCCCTCAGCAATGGCCAGCAGTTGCAGCAGCAACAGTTGCAACAGCAGCAGCAGCAGCAACATCATGAACTGGACAGCAGCAACTACATGCAGGATGACAGCAATGGAGGCACACCACCTTCTGTCACCAAGTATTCGCTGTTGCAGTTCGCCATGCAACATTTTCGCAATGAGTAAGTGCATCCACTGTGTGAGCCAATCCCAATCAGGATCTCTTGAGATTTCGCTATTGACCCTGTCCAACCCGAATCTGTTTCTTCAAATCCTTCCCTAAGCCATATTGGACTTCCTCACAATCTCCTTGCTTCCTGCCTTCCTTCCTTACTCCTTTACCTTCCTTTCCTTTACCTATATACTGACTGACTTTAGCTTGGCTTCTGATTCTGTCCAATCCGAATCTGTTGCTTCAAATCCTTCCCTAAGCCATATTGGACTTCCTCACAATCTCCTTGCTTCTTGCCTTCCTTCCTTACTCCTTTACCTTCCTTTCCTTTACCTATATACTGACTGACTTTAGCTTGGCTTCTGATTCTGTCCAACCCGAATCTGTTGGTTCAAATCCTTCCCTAAGCCATATTGGACTTCCTCATAATCTCCTTGCTTCCTGCCTTCCTGCCTTCCTTCCTTACTCGTTTACCTTCCTTTCCTTTCATTCCTTTACCTATATACTCTCACAGAGGGTATTGTAGAAACCGTATTGATCGAACCGTCTCCATGCAAACTATGCAAACTAATCTCTCAGTTCTTGATGTACAGTAGACAGGTCGAAATAATAACAATGAATTGCTTCCTCTTTGCAGTCAACTACGTGATGCGGATCGTCATCATGAACGCCATCAGTCGTCGGCTGCAAATCGCTCCTATGCGGAGCTGGTCAAGTGGCAAGGACATGCCATACGCCTGCCCCTGCTGCGATTGCCCAATGATCTGGCGCCTCTTGCGCTTGAATGCTTCGATTGCATTTTACGCTATTGTGGGGATATTCCCCTAGATCCCGAGCTCACCGAGGTGAAGTGTGTCTACACGGTGCTAATGGTAAGTCAACTGCAAGAGATAAGCTTGAACTGCGAATGATAATCCCTTCCTTTGCTCCAGCATTGTCACAAATATCTGGCGCTGCGGGATGAAGTCTATTGTCAGCTAATGAAACAGACGACAGCGAATCGTTCGCCATGTCCGGACAGTTCGCAGCGTGCGTGGCGCTTGTTGAGCATCTTGGCTGCCTACTTTGGCTGCTCGGATGCACTGCGTCCGTATCTGATGGAGCATCTGACATCGGCCGCCTCGGATCGCCGTCGCTCGTGCCATGGCACCGCCGCTGTCTGTCTCACAAATCTGCGCAAGACGGCACGTTGCGGCGGTCGAAAGAATGTGCCCAGCGTGGAGGAGGTTACAGCTGTCTCGGCCGGACGTTCGGCTCGCAGACAGATCTATCGTTTGCCGGGTGGCGCAGAGCGTGTGGTGAACACACGTTGCTCCACGGTGGTGGCCGATGTCATTGCCGAGCTGTGTGCTCTCCTCGGCGTCGAGTCGGAGGCGGAACAACAGGAGTTCTCGCTGTATTGTATTGTCCAGGGAGATGCCTTCACCATGCCCCTGGCTGCCGATGAATACATACTCGATGTGACCACGGAGCTGCTCAAGTCCGGACAGCCATTCTATTTGATATTCTGTCGTTCCGTCTGGCACTTTGCCCTCAAACGGGAACCGGCTCCGATGCCGCTCTATGTGGAGGTGCTCTTCAATCAGGTGGCTCCTGATTATCTAGAGGGACTACTACTCGAGCTGCCCGGCAATGGGGTGCCCATGCCGGAGATGGTACGTGACATGGCACGCATTGCGGCGCTGCTCCATCGCGCTGCAGACTTGAGTCATGTGCCGGCCATGAAGGAGATCAAGTTTCTGTTGCCGAAGCCGGCGTTGGGCATCCGTGAGATTCGTCCCGCCCAGTGGGTGGGCCTGGTGCAGTCCGCTTGGCCGCAGGTGGCCAGCCTCAGTCCCGGCCAGGTGAAGGCACAGTTCTTGAATGTGCTCGCTGCTTGGCCACTATTTGGCAGCAGTTTCTTTGCCGTGAAACGCATCTGGGCTGAGGATGGACCAAATGTCGAGGATAATCATAGTCCGATGTGGCGTGATTTGATACTGGCCTTGAATAGACGTGGAGTGCTATTCTTGGATCCAAATACACACGAGACGCTGCAGCATTGGAGCTTCATGGAGGTCATATCCACGCGCAAGGTAAGTGCTTGCATACGATTAACGATAGCGATAACGATAACGATTACAATTGATACGATAATTGTATTCTTTGCAGGTGCGCTCGGAGGATGGCGCACTCTTTCTGGACATGAAAGTGGGCAACCTGATGCAACAGCGCGTCATACGCGTCCAGACCGAACAAGCTCATGAAATCTCCCGCCTGGTGCGACAATATATAACCATGGCCCAGATCAGTCAGCGCGACAAGCGGGAGCTCAACTAGATAATGCAACAACAACAACAAAAATAACAACAATAACAAGAAGAACAACAACGAACAACATTCCGAACAACTTTATGTTTATTATTATTATATTATTATTATGATTATTATTATTATTATTGATATAATTATGTTTATTCATTAATTCCCGCTCCCTTTGCTTTGTCATTCTCTAAGCTAAGCAACTACCACTTATATATTTATATAGTCTGCCCAGTTAATATCCTATATATCCAGACCGAGTGGCGGGAATTCTGCTTCTTCCTGCTGTAGGCCATATTCCCCTCACATTCCAATATATATTCTATATATATATAATTATATTTGCCTTATATCTGAACAATTTGTGTAACAATGTGCAATCTCCCTCACTCTTCCTCACCATCTCTTTCTCTCTCCCTCCCTCCCTATCTCTGGCCCCTTCTATATCGACGCACTTTCTTTTAGTTTTAAGCAAATCTTTTACATTATATATAATACATTTTTTTTTTTGAAAACTTGTTAAACGAAATTTGAAGCTTAGTTTAAAGAAGTAAACAAATAAAACTCCATATGAATCATACAACTTTGACTTTCTTTTCAAGTACATTGCCGAACATTTGGTATCTCTCTCTGCCTGGCATCCTTGCATATTTCAAAAGGACTTGCCTGTTTGTGCTCACAGTACGCAGAACTATCACTCGGCATTCAAGGATTTCCCAAATTCCTTCGAACATTTTTCTCAAATTCTTTCATGGGATTTGTTAAGAAAAACGTCACAAAAACACAAAATCGCTTGTAACTTGGTCATTTCAAGGACGATCCAAAAGTCCTTTAACCCACAGATGCTTCTAATGTTGCTCTATGATAATGAGCTGTGCAAAGGACGAAAGTCCTTAAACTAGCCAAGTTACAAGGACTTATCTGTATACAGAAAATAAGCTCTAACTCGTTAATGTCCTTGCGTATCCTGGCGAGTCCTGTGGCAAACGACGCTTATTGAACTGACCTATCAACTGACCAAAGGACATTTATATTGTCCTTTTAGTTTCGTAGTTATCAGGGATTTTGTGTTTTTGACCCCCATATCCTTTGAAGCCAATCGACAGAGCTGATAGTTGTGTATTGAACGCACCAAGTCCTTTTGAAATCTGACAGCATATGCAAGTGCTGAAGCTATTTTTCTAAACAGGATAATATAGATTTTCTTATAACTCAATGAGATCCCTTTGGACCAAGGGAATGTCCTGGCAGGATTTATAGGATTAGGCCTTCAACTATATTTAAAATTGTTCTGATCGAGTTGAGAGCATCCATAACAGTTACTCAACAGTTACAAGGATTCAGTCGATTATCTTTTTTTGCCATAAAAACAAAATAGCATAAAAAAATGAATAAATAATTTAATTTTATAGCTAAAAAATAAAACAAAATAAATAAATAAAAATAGAAATAAAAAAAAAAATAATATGAATAAAAGAAGAAGAAAGCCGTTGCTCAAATAATATTTGGTATAATTTGATCGTTGTCATCCTCCTCGTCCTCGTAGTCCTCTCCATCGCCCTCGCCATCGCCATCGCCATCATCGTAATCATCTTCATCTTCATCGTCATCATCATCATCATCATCATCGTCATCGTCGTCTGTTTCGTTCTGAGCTGGCTTGATGGGCTTTGCCGTTAGCTGCTCCTGTGCATTGAACTGTGTGGCATTGGCATCGTCCACTGATGAGGCCATGCCACTTGTTGCAACATCTCGTACTTGCTCTGTTGTTGTTGCTGTGGCACGCCTCAATGTTGTCGCCTCATCATCAGCTGCAACATCGCTTAACGCTTCATTAGTCGCATTGTGGTTGCCGTGGCCAGAGGCACGTGTTGTTGATGCTGTTGCTGCCACTTCCTTGCCACTTGTCGCTGCTGTCGTTGGTGTTGCTGTTGTTGCCCTTGCTGTTGTTGTTAATGTTGTTGGTGGTGCTGCTGTGGTATAAATTGCTTGGTTCACTGGCAACTTTGTTGACTGCTCCACTTTGCTTTTGCTGCCATCATCAGGCACATCTGTGTCCACTTGTGGCACGTCTTGCAGTTGCGCCTCGGGCGGCGGTGTAATGCGAGGAGGCGCCACAGAGGTCAGCAGAAAGTCATCGCTAATCTCACAGTTCTTGCCCAGATATCCCTGACGACAGTGACAACGATAGCTGCCGTCCTCGCGACTCAACGAAGTGCACTTTCCCTCGTTCTCACATGTGTCAGGATGATCGCTGCAGTAGCTCAACTCTATAAGGGAGAGTATAAGTTTATTGAGATCGAGGTCAGGAACTTCAACTCACTCTCGTCGCAGAGCATGCCACCCCAGCCAGGACGGCAGTTGCATTCCCAGGGCGCATCGCAGTCACCGTTAACACACCCAGGATAAGGGAAGCATTTGTCACACTGCTGACCCGTCCAGCCCACCTTGCAACTGGAAAAGAAGCAGAAGTTCAGTTTGAGCAACATTTCTTGCCTTGGCGCAGACAACTTACCGACACTCGCCGGGCTTGCGGCAATAGCCATGTTGCTTATTGCAGTCGGAGGCACATAGAGCTGCAAGTGAAGATCGTTTTAGAATAATAATTGTCAATTAATGTAAGTTATTCAAACTCCAAGCGCCATTTGAAAAGTTAGAGCAACCCTCGCAGATAGAGAGAGAAGAGAAGAGAAGACCTTTAAGTATAAAGTATGGCATAGACAGCATAAAGAACTCAGAACATTTCAAATACCAATCTTAAATTTCTCCGAATCCACACCGAAAATACTCCGAACACTCCGAATTTACTCCGAGTTCACTCGTAATCTACAGGTGAGTGCAATAAGATTAATGTCAAAATAATGAATAATTCGAAATCACTCCGAATTCCAAAGTAAATACCACTTTGACATTTATCCAACATTACTCCGAATTTAAGAATATACGTATAAAGGGGTATTCAAGTATAAATACCACATATAAAATACTCATTCTGAATTTACTCCGAATGTAAGATTAATAGTATAAAAGTTAATACCTCTCGAAGATAACTTCGATTTTACTCCGAAAATATTCAAAAATTAAGAAGCCCAACTAATATCCGAATCCACGCAGTCATTGGATTGAAACGCATGAAAGGAAAGAAGCTACCTCTTGAACTCCAATTAGGAGTCGCTTACCAAGATGACAACCTTGGGTCACCTCGCTAAACTTACCAGTTTGACAGAGCAAGCCCGTGTATCCAGGCTGGCAGTTGCACTCCAGCGGCTTGTTGCATGTGCCATGCTGGCAGCCCGGCATTGTGGCACATTCGCTGCAACTGCGACCAGACCAACCGATCCTGCAGCGACACTCGCCAGGTGCCTCGCAGTAGCCACGTGTGCTGTGGCAGCCACTACGGCAACTTGCTGTAATGACAATGAAGTTATTTAGAGGATTCGGTCTATGTGAGGCTTTCGGACTTACGTTCGGTGCAGAAGAGTCCGTCCCAGCCAGGTTTGCAGATGCACTCGAAGGGTTTAGTACAAGTGCCATGCTGGCAACCAGGTAGAGGTATGCACTTGTCACATTGCTCGCCGCTGTAGCCAATCCTACAGCGACACTCTCCCGGACGCTGACAGTAGCCTATAAAGTATTATTCGGAGTCAGCAGTTAAGTCGTGAGTGGGCTTAGCTTACCATTCATGGGATCACAGCCTCGACGACACATTGGCACCTGGCAGAGATCACCTTGCCAGCCCGGCAGACACTTGACGTCTCCCTTCTCGTCGCACGTGTAATGCGAGTTCATCTTGTACTTTTGCGGTTTCTCACAGGCCTGTGGCAAAGTGGCAACTCTTAAATAGACACTCAAAAGGATGAAGGGGACAACTTACGCGTTGCTTCCACAGCGGTATGTTTGTGTTTGTGTTTAGGCTCGTCTGGCGGCCATCAAAGTTGCGTCTCAGAGCTTCAATGCCATTCAATGTGGTGGCGACCACAAGAAGCATTGTTAGTGGCATCTGGTTCGTCATGGTGCTGGCTCTATGGGATGTGACTACGAAATTACTCCGAATGTACAAGTGATTCTCAATCGTATTAACTCCCACTGTTTAAAGAACCCTCAACAAGCAATTTAATTACCTTTTCATGTTTTTATACCCTGTACAGGGATATATTAACTTTGTGAAAAAAATTTTTGTAACAGGCAGAAGGAAACATCTCCGACCCTATAAAGTATATATATTCTTGATCAGCATCAACAGCCGAGTCGATTGAGCCATGTCCGTCTGTCTGTCTGTCCGTCTGTCCGTCTGTCCGTCTGTCCGTCTGTATGAACGCGTCGATCTCAGCAACTATAAGAGCTAGAGACACCAAATTTGGCATCAAGGTTCCTGTATACCATACGCAGATCAAGTTTATTTTAAATTTTGGATACCTCCCCCCCTTCCCCCGCAAATCGAAAAAAATGAATAATAGCCACATTTTTCAACGTAGACACTTCTAACTTAACAGGTGCGTTAAGAATTATATGTAGAAGGAACGCTGAAAGTTTCATCAAGATCGGTTTGTAAATAAGACAGATAATCAGCAATAAAAGTTATTTTTCCACGGAATCTTAGAGCAGCAGGCAGCACATGTGTGCGAGCGAGACAGCGAACGACTGTGACACATGCGTCTGCTTACCATGTGTGCATATTTGTGCGAGCGAGATAGGGAACTACTGCGACACAGGCATAAGTAAATTAAGTGTCGTAACACTCAGCTTTTGATTGAATATGTATAAATATGTGAAAGTTAGCTGCTATAAGCAAGCAAAGAATTCATATGCAAAATGAGAGTTTCAAAGGGGTTTTCTTTAAACACCTGTTATGTTCTTACTTTTATTTTAATCAAAGTATCTATTATCAAAACACTCTTAATATAGAAGCCTGTACAGGGTATTATACTGTCGAATGCGGTCGACTGTAGCCTTTTCGACTGGTTCTTTTTGAATCTGATAATAATACTAAAAATATAAAATAATTTACTCCGAAATTGCATTAAATCAACTGCGAATTTATAGATGTTTTTCAATGTACAAAATACATGTTAAACTGACTTCGAATTGACTCCGTATGTAGATATGAATCTCAATGTGGGAAATACATGCTGAGTTACTACCGGCTGTGTCCAAGATAACTCCGAATATATAAATAAACTTCAATACTGGAATGTATGCATAACTCGAATCACTCCGAACAGACAATTTATTTACTTATTTATGTTTTTCTATTTGAATCTGTGGAATATATATGTTAAGCTGACTCCAAATCAACTCCTAATTGACTCCGAATGCATATACATGAGAAATGAGAAATACATGCTGAGTTTCTACTGGCTGTGTCCAAGATAACTCCGAATATATAAATAAACTTCAATACTGGAATGTATGCATAACTCGAATCACTCCGAACTTACAATTCGATTACGTAGTCTATACATAGCAAATAAAACTCCGAAAGTGCTTTGAAATCAATAATTCATAGTAAACAATAATGAATTTTGGACTCCTACTTTGCAGTATCAAAAAACTTAGTAGTATTAACATATATCTAATCAGGTTGCAGTTCCCGATTTCGTTCGCGAAAGATCTCCACTGTTCGACTCGTTGCCGCCACACCAAAGACAATTAACATGTTTGAAGACAACTTTCTTCGTGGCAACAACAACAACAACAACAACTGCAGCCAATAACAATAAGAACAACAATTGTCTGACTGACTGGGTGACAGTCAGTCCGTCACTGTGTGTGATTTCTTAATGAATCATCGCCGATAGACGTTTACAAGCTACGCACCTCGTCACAAACAAAGAAACGTTCGAAATGCAAATCCGAAACTTCTACCAACACTAGTCAATTATACGGTATATCGAGTGTCTAACGGTATTCCAATTCAACACTGCGACGCGACGTCTGACTCGACTTGCGTTTACACTGAGACTAATCAATTACCTCTGACTTTGACTTTGACTCCGACGCCGACTGTGGCTCTCCGAAACAAAGTCTGGCACTGCACAGTGGGGCGAAATGGGAGATTATTGTTTACTTATTGTGTTATAGTTTTTAAGAGACTTATTGAGAGTTGATCTTCTGCATTAGTTCAGCTTTACAAAACTGTATTAAACTAGCTGCAGATCTGGAAAATGGCGTGGAATAGATGAATTTTTCATTCCTAAAGAAAAGGTTTGGTATGGAAAAATTAGATACATTTCTACGTAATTTTTATATACATTTTGAATTGCAATTGTTGCCAACCAAATGCAAATAATTAATAATTTAGTAATAATAATTAATAATTTAGTAATTATAATTAATAATTTAGAAAATGCAGATAAATGTAATTTCTAGTCTTATAAGTTTCACATATTTCTAGAGATTTGCAGTCTGTTCGATCATTTCGAATATTTGCTCACTTCGTTCGCCTATTTCAACCATTGTGCTCTGCTTTATTCTCTACCGCTTCTTTCTCTCAAGTCTTTGGCTTTTGTTGCCTCGTTTTGTTGTCGTTGTCGTTGCTGCCGCTGCGCATGCGCAGAGAAATTTATAAACCGGCGGCTGTTGACGGCATTTGCCTAAAGTTGGCTCACGCCTCTTGGCCGATAGCGCGGCTTGGCACCAGCGCAATTGGGTCAAACGGTAAACACGAATCAGCTGAGCGAAGCCTCGCGTCGTCAAACAAGTCGCAACAAGTCGCAACAGGTCGCAACAGGTCGCGACAAGTGGGGAAAAAGGCCATTAAAGAGATATTCTCAGATTCTCATTGCGTTTCGTTTTAAAAATTATATATATTCTTGTTCTTTATTGTGAATGCTCGATTTTCCATTTATTATTATTATCATCATTAATATTATTATTATTATTATAATTATTATAATTATTATAATTTAGGAGTATTTCCTTTTTTCTTGTTTCTTAAATTTTCATTTGACTTTCGTATATGTTGTCATATTTATTTTTATTTTCTTCTTTGTTTCTCAGTTGCCCAAAGAATTTCATTAGTTCAAGCTGGAAATTTTCTTGTTTTCTTTGATGAATATCTGTGTACGATTGTGTGTGTGTGTGTGTGTGTGTGTGTCAGTGTGTTTGTGTTCATTACGTTGTTTCGTGTGTGCGCTTCTCACTTTCATGTGCAGGCATAAGGCTGTGACCAAACTTTTTTGATACATTCAACTAACAAAAGCTTCAAAATGATTAGTTAAAATCTTTAATAAAATATATATAAAATATAAATGGAATAGTATTATATATATGTATGGAGACAATCGTTTGTGGCATTTTAATTTCCATTTATGATTTTTTGGAACAACTGCAAATTCCAATTAATTTTTCTACTATTGATTGCATATGAAGTGTAAGTAGAGAAATCATTTATTTATACAATGATTGATGAGTAAATTATTCCCAACAACTTGGATAAATATATGAAACTTTATAAACCTCAAAGGCAGCAACATTTCAAACCTTTCAATGCACTTAAAGAATGAGAAAAGTGTTTACATTTCCCTAGAGAGGTTGTCCCCTTTTTCCCTAGTTGTATAATGGGTAGTAAATAGTATTGGAATATGTAATATAGAATTAAGTTAATCATATTATAGAATGAGTATGAGTAAATATAAAATTCAAATTCAGTTTTTAACATTACGCACTCGGAATGAATCAGAAAATTGTAGTAATTTTCTCATAAGAGAAGTTATGGAAATTAATTAAATAAACCAATAGAAAATAATGAAAATTTAAATTCCGAATAATAATATTACTTCAAAAAATAAGCTCAATAAATTTAAAAATTGAATTAAAAACCTAAAAGAAATATTCTATATAAAATTTGTATACTGCGCTCCTAAAGAACGAATAAAGTCTAGTTATTTCTATCAGAGAGGTTATAAACAAATACACTGAGGAACTTAATATAAATATAAATAACATAAATAAATTAAGAAGTTAAGAAATCAACAAGAGCGAGAAGTTATGCCACTGCTTAAGCGAGGCTTTCCGCTGCCTTCTATGATATTCTATTGAATACCCTGCACTATTTGCTTAACTGATTGTATATATATATGTGTGTGTGAGTGTGTGTGTGTGTGTGTGTGTGTGTGTGCTTAGTATTACTGCAACTTTAGTGTGCAAGTTAAATAATGAACTAATAGTTGGGCATGATGAACGATGAACACACAATGTACTATGTATGTAATTGCATGTATTGGGGATGGATGAGTATTATGAATTATTCTTAAGTGTTTCTTATAGCTAAACCGAAAGATTTGTATTCACACATATATGCGTACATCAATCAATTGAATAAGTTATAGATGAACGAATCGATCAGCTAGTTTGTTAGTTCATTTTGTTAATTTAGTTCATTCGTTCAAATCGGGAATGGTAATTGTTCAGTTTATCGAACGTAGCTTTCGATAGAATACTTACTACAGTCGAACTTCGCCATGGAGAACAATCTCTACATCGCTGTCTCCTGTTTCCGTTGGGGCGTTCTTTATAAACAGGTTCGACTGTACATTAGTATCTATAGATATTTTGCTACAATCTCTGAGTCAGAAATTGTAAACTTCGACCTGGACTTGGACATGGACTTGGCAAATGCTTGGGCCTAAAATCTCTCTAGTTGTTGTTACATATGTGTTTATGTGTATGTGTATATGTATGTGTATGTGTATGCATGTATGTATATGCATGTATATGGGGCTAATATCATTATTATAATTAATATTCTGTATCATTATCGGAGTTATACGATTTGCCTGGAGAGAATTGTTGGCTCGTCTTTGCTGCAAAGCTCTCTGCATGTTCAGGAGTTTGTATTCTATTTACAACTTGTGTACAGCGATAACTCGCTCAATTGGCATGCTGACATAGCGAGTGATGACTGTACTTTCTTTTCGTTTCTGTTTTTGTTTTTGTTACTACAATTACATTCAATGCCCATTTATTTTATGCATGAAGAGGAGGGAAAAAAAAACATTTTTATGTTGTTACTTAATTAACTTTCTTAAAGTTTAAACACTTACAAGCGAGTTCTTCTTCTTCTCTCTCTCTCTCTTCTCTCTCTTTCTTTCTCTGTGTGTGTGTGTGTGTGTGTGCGGGTTTGGGGAGTACGTTTGTTGCTGGAGATCGATATGATGCTAGGATATGATATGAATGAGTGAACGCTCGCTCAACTTGCGGAAAACTCTGTGAACTCGCTACATAGACTAGGCGTATACCCTACACATACTCATACTACAGATATTGACGTGTCAATTTCACACCAAAAAAAAAAAACACAAATAGGGACATGCCCCTGTCCCTTAGACGAAGGTGAACTGCGCATGGTTGCATTTCTTGGGCGGCCCGATGGTCAAGCGCAGCCATTTGCCACGACACGAGGGCGCGGGTAGGGCGCTCCAACGCGTCGTACGTCCCGACAGTCCCTCGCCGCGGCAATGGTAACTCAACAGCAACTGTTGCTGGTGTTGCTGTTGCTGCTGCTTCTCTTGTTGTTGTTGCTGTTGTTGTTGTTGTTGTTGCAACGCCTGTGGCATGATTGGCGTTGCACTGCGCTTCGATGTCGCCGAGCGTTGACGATGCAATTGCCGTTGGCGTTTGAAATCGCTGCTCTCGTTGCTGCCCGTCTCCTTCTCCGTCTCCGCCTCCGCCTCCGCCTCCATCTCCGTTTCCGCTCCCATTGCCATTTCCGCATCCGTTTCAAGCACATTCTGTGCATCATCTTCTTCGGTCTCCTCCTCCTCTTCCTTCTCGTGCTGCTCCTCCTCATCGTCGTTGTCCTCCTCATTGCTCTCGTCTCCCTCTTCCATTACATAAGCATGAATCTTGTGTGCGCTTGTCGAGGTCGTTGTTGTTGTTGTGGTTGCTGCTGCTGTTGTGCCATCATCTCTGCCGCTGCTCTGCTTGCTCACCGCTGCCGCCGCAGCGCCCGTTGCTGCTTCCTTGTCCTGGACGAGCGCCTCGAGGTCACAACGCACAATTATGCGATCGCCTGTGGCAATTGATACATATTCACAATCATTCATATCGTTTACACTCATTACTATTCACATCTATTCAAGTTGCTCTTCGAGTATTCAAATGTTGAACTTACCTTCCAGCATCAGATTGTAGGGCGGCAACTTGTGGCAGGCCTTGGATGCCTTTATCACCTCAAACTCTACGCAGTATCTGCAAGAGATTAGACAAGGAAATACAAATGGAATTAGAATTGTTGTCCTTCTCGACTGTACGAATGCTAAGAGATCCAAGTATCGCTTGACTTGATGTAGTTGGGGTCTGTAAGTCAATGGATTCAAGAGATGTCTTGAAGATTGAGAAGAGATTCCTCTTGTAGAATGAGATGTAGACTTTCTTATACTTCTTTCAAAAGGTATTCTATATATATATACGTATACATATCGCTTATTGCAACTGCATACATACTTTAGAAATGCATGTATTGCTCACGTTCGCTGTCTCGCTCGCTCACATGTCTTGGCCACAAAGAGCAGAGCTCAAGCGATTCGGCATAACTTTCGTATTTATGAAGCGATCCTCAGGAAACTTTCAGGATTGGTGTATGCAGCTCTTATAGTTGCTGAGATTGAAACAGATCGACTCAGCGATTGATACTGTCACGCCTCCTACCGTATACATACATTTGCACAATGCTATTACACCCGTTTTTAATTGACACAGGGTATAATGAGCTGAACCGTGCTTTACAGATTGGAAAATGGGCTAGGACTGTTCTTTATACTCACGATAGATTACTTTGGGCCCTTGAAAGTAATAAAACAGTCAAGAAAGATTGAAGAATATTTATGGAAATGATTGAAATTATAATAAATCATTTATAGTAATGAGAAATAAATACAATTTGTAAATAAACTAAAGATCAAATCAAGATCACAATTATTCTGAACAAATATATTATTATACCCTGTACAGGGATATATTAACTTTGTGAAAAAAATTTTTGTAACAGGCAGAAGGAGACATCTCCGACCCTATAAAGTATATATATTCTTGATCAGCATCAACAGCCGAGTCGATTGAGCCATGTCCGTCTGTCTGTCCGTCCGTCTGTCCGTCCGTCCGTCTGTATGAACGCGTCGATCTCAGCAACTATAAGAGCTAGAGACACCAAATTTGGCATCAAGGTTCCTGTATACCATACGCAGATTAAGTTTATTTTAAATTTTGGATACCTCCCCCCTTCCCCCGCAAATCGAAAAAAAACGAATAATAGCCACATTTTTCAACGTAGACACTTCTAACTTAACAGGTGCGTTAAGAATGATATGTAGAAGGAACGCTGAAAGTTTAATCAAGATCGGTTTGTAAATAAGACAGATAATCAGCAATAAAAGTTATTTTTCCACGGAATCGTAGAGCAGCAGGCAGCACATGTGTGCGAGCGAGACAGCGAACGACTGTGACACATGTGTGCATATTTGTGCGAGCGAAATAGCGAACTACTGCGACACAGGCATAAGTAAATTAAGTGTCGTAACACTCAGCTTTTGATTGAATATGTATAAATATGTGAAAGTTAGCTGCTATAAGCAAGCAAAGAATTCATATGCAAAATGAGAGTTTCAAAGGGGTTTTCTTTAAACACCTGTTATGTTCTTACTTTTATTTTAATCAAAGTTCCTATTATCAAAATACTTTTAATATAGAAGCCTGTACAGGGTATTATACTGTCGAATGCGGTCGACTGTAGCCTTTTCGACTGGTTAGTTTTGTTAAAGTTATAAGAGTGTAAAGTCTGGTAAGACATTTCTATTGTAGCTGAGTTTCGTTGTCATTGGAATTCATATTGTTGAAATTATAAACTAGGAAGTTGGTAATGAGGAAATGGAGAGAGAGAGAGAGAGAGAGAGAGAGAGAGAGAGAGAGAGAGAGAGAGAGAGAGAGAGAGAGAGAGAGGGAAAGAGAGAGAGAGAGGCAGACTGACAATGAGTTAGAATGGCAGACGGGAAGAGAGAATGATGATTGCTCAGCGCTGAAGTACAATGCGGAGAAGGGCCGGAAGGGAGGGGAAGTTGACATCAAAGTCTGAAAAGAGGCGTTGCTAGTCAAGCGGAAATTCGAACTGTCTATTAAGCCTAACAATTTCCGTTTCCGCAAACGCAGAAAAAAAGAAAAAATAGAGAAAACGCAGCGCAAAAACAAATACAACAGACGACTGTCAAGTGGCTGAATGTGTTTAAGTGTGCGTAAGAGAGAGAGAGAGAGAGAGAGCGAGTGTGTGTGTGGGTGTGTGTGTGGGTGTGTGTGTGTAATGTGTGTTTGACAGCTTTGACTGAAGGTGTTGACAGCGGAAATTGCGTAGGAAATTCAAATGCGCCCTGAAAATTCGCTTGCTTTATTCATTTATTTATTCGTTCATTCGTTCATTCTTTCATATTCGTTTGTATGTCGGATATTTGGCCACTTAGGCCACCAAGGCCTCAATTACCAAAGACATTGGGCCAAATTAGCTTTGAGCTTTGAGCTGCATTCAATTGCCGCCACGGAAATCAAAATCGGCGTCAGACCACAAAAACCAAAAGCGTCGAGTGAAAATGGAAATGGAAATGGGAATCTACTCAAACTGTAGCTTCAGCTGTAGCTGAGCACTTAATTAACTTGGCTGTGATGGCGACGGATGGTGTCGGCTGCCTCGGCCGGTTCGACGATATTCAGCCTCCTTCTTGGCCATAAAGGTAAATTGAAAAAAATTTCATGTAAATAAACTGCCAGCCACCGCACAAAGTAATAAAAATAAACAAGGCAAATGCACAAAAGTTGAGGGGGAAAAATATAATTAAACTCAAGTGGAAGTCGCCATTCCCTGTCGCCATCCCCTGCTCAGCGCGGGGGTAGGACACTGCTGAGGGGAAGTTGGACAACTGGAGGCTGTAGACCATTTAAGCTGCCCCAGCAACAGATCCTTGGCGGCCTTTAACAAGTGCAAACATTTCTGAAAATATCTCAGTTTAAAACTTACAAAATAGCCAGCGACTTTGCCTGGCATAGTCAGTTATCGATATGTTAAATTAATCGGGATTATTGTGCATCGCATGCTCGATTGTAGGCTTGGGTTTTAGTTGGAATTGATGGAAGGATTATTTAGGATAATATCTTATTAGGAGTCTGTATAACTGAGATACGATTAATCTGAATTTCTCTTTAGTTTTGCGATCATAAGAAATAATTCAAAAGCGGATCAGTCGAGAGCGCGCGACATTTTAACACCCTGTGCAGTTTTCTAAATTAAGTATTTTGAATATAATAGGAGTAAGAACATAACAGGTGTTTATTGAAGAATACTCTTCTGAAACTCTCATTTAGCGTATGACTTCTTTGCATGCTTATAGCAGCAAGCTTTCACATATGTATACATACTCGATCAAAAGCTGAGTGTTACAACACTTAATTTACATATTCTTGTGTCGCTATCTCGCTCGCACACACGTGCGAAACGATTCAATGGCAAAATTAAATTTAATCCTATTCTGATTATCTGACTTATTTATAATCCGATATTGACGAAACTTTCAGCAATCCTTCTATATAATATTCTTAACGCACTTGTTAAGTAAGAAGTGTCTACATTGGGAAATGTGGCCATAATTAGGTTTTTTTGATTTGTGGGGGGTGGGGGGAAAGCCCAATCTGGAGAGGGTATACAGGAAGCTTCGTGCCAAATGTGGTGGCTCAACCTCTTATAGTTGCTGAGATCGACGCGTTCATACAGACAGACGGACAGATGGACTGATTAAGAATATATATACTTTATAGGGTCGGAGATGCCTCCGGCCTGTTACATACATTTGCACAAAATTATTAAACCCTTTTTAGCCCATTTTTAATGGGCACAGGGTATAGATAGAATATTTTTAATCGAGAAACGATTTAAATTATATTTAACTTGTTTAAAAATGTCTATGTGATGTGTTTCTGGAACTCAGTGTAAATAATAGTTTGATTATTCCGAGCATACAAAAACAGAATAGGATAATATTATTTATATGAAAAACATATAATATATGGTAAGAGTAACAATAAGCAGATCTCCGCCTTAGTTTTCACAACATAACAAATAATTCAAGTTATAAATTTCACTATACAAATTCACATATATTTTATATTTATGTAGTTATATATATATTTATAATTTATATATATTTATTATATATATATTTTTATATTTATTTAAATTTTAATATTTATTATAAATAAATTGCAATTGATTTATCGATAGACGTATTTCAATGGTTTTCCACCTGGAATACCTCGTCCAATTGGCTTTGCTTGACTTTGCAGCCAAATCTGTGACTGTGCGAAGCTTCTCTCGCTTCTCCCCTTCGACTGTCATAATATAAACATGGAGGACTCAATGATAAGTCGATTGATAAGCAAATATACATTTGAACTGTGACTCCACACACAGTCGAGTTGAAGTCAAAATACAGCAGAGCTTAGGCCAACCGAATGCCAAGCAAACGATGAAAGAAAAGGGGGAAACTTTTGTGCGAGATTCATGTGAGGATGCTTAGGTTGTAGGGTCTGGGGAGGGAGGAGGTTGGAGGGGGGAATGGCAGAGCATACATAGGATCTGCTTGTTCGTGTTTAGTTAAGTCGAAAGTCGACATTCAAGCAATTGGCATTTGGCCTTGGCACCTCCCTGACCACGACCCCAACTACGGGAGAAGTCATTTTCTTGTCAAATATTATGCCACTTCAAAGGGCAACAGGCAACGTGACACGCCGACAACTGCCATTGACAGGCAGTAGCAACAACAACAACAACAACAACAACAACAGCAACAACAACAACAACAGCAGCTATAACAGCACTAACAAAGAGGGGAACACAGGCACTTAAAAAAGTATTTGCACTCGTTTATATGAAAAGCAAACACAAATAAAAAATACAAAAAAAAAAAACTGAATAACCAGATTGAGAAATTGTGTTCAACATGCCGAAGATTCTATACCCTTGCAGACTATTTGTAAGACTTTTTCAAATAAACAATTTCATATAACTTGATACATAATAAAGTTATTACACAAAAATTCACATTTCCATCTATCATTCCCGCATTAGCTTTCTTATAAAGTAGTCCGATCTTAGCCAAATTCGTTCAGTAAGAAACCACGCAACTTTGCTGAACAGATCTGAATAGTCTGATCAGAACCAACAAAATAACACAACATTCAATACACAAACTGTAAGTTTGGTTGACATAATTCACAAAACAAGAAAGTTGTTCATACCGAGGTTGATTGTTGATCGATCGATATGGTAGCTGTATGTTATAGATATAGATCTGAACCAAGTTTCACTTAGATAGTTGAAAGACTGAGAGACGAATAGCCAAGTCCATCTGTCACTCTGTTCATCCGTCTGTCTTGGACTTGGCATATCTACTGACTCAGTGATTTAACCTGATCAGTTATATATATACTATGCGGGGTCTGCCATGGCTGCTTCATGCGTTTGCGTTACATACGTCCTCTTCAAGCAGAAATACCCTCTGCTACAGTATAAAATGTATATTAAACCGCAGGCTGGTTTGTTACTCCAAGGGAGTTACTACAGCTTCTCCAGCTGCTAAAAATAATTGCTTGACAAAGTTGCCTCACAGTTTGCGGCCGTTTGTGGTGTTTCCACTCCCTCCTGCCCCCCCCCTTCCTCTGCTTCTATGCCTCTCTCTCTATCTCTCTCTCTGTATCTATATCTATCCTTCTCTCTTCTCTCTAGCTCGGCTGGTTGCATCCGAGTCGAGCCGCAGAGCGGAAGCGAAAACGACGCGGCGACATCTCAATTTGGATTTAGTCGCATGCAACAGGAGGACATTCAGCTCCGTTTTGTAGCCCCAAGTCACAGCCAGACCCAAGTCCATTGCAGGCCAACTTTGGGACACATCAGTGGGAGCTTGGGAGGCGGGGACAGTCCGAGTCTCGGGGCTTTGGCAAAGGAAGCACTTTGTGGCGCTTCAGTGAGTCGACTGAAAAGGGAAATGTTAAAGGACTCGGCTGGACTGCTGGTTACTTTCGTTCCTGTGTGCCTTTCGCCTGCGCCTGCTCTTGTTGCTGCCCCATCTCCATCTCCACCTCCAGCTCCACCTCCAGCTCCAGCTCAATCTCCCACGTCTTCTTCTTCTTTTTACCATCTTTTTAATGATGATTGAGCAGCGCGCAAATCTTGTTGCATACTTTCGGGCGACTGAGTCAATGCAAAAGCGGATTCTTAGGGGCCAAGTGGAAGCTTCCGGGGAGGGGAGGCGAGTTGGTTGGGGTAGATTGTTGGACTGTGGCTGAGGCATAAAATCCATTGGGTGGTGCTTAGCGCTGTGGTGCTTGCTCTGGCTTGGTTCATCGTCCTTGCAGTGACAGTTTCGCTTGGCTGAACGATGTGTCCATATATTCTGCATAGATTAGGCGTCCTTTCTCCTTCTTTTTTTATCTCTCTCCTTCCATCTCAATTTCCTTTCGCTTTTGTGTAATTGATATAGACAATCTGCTGCAGTGAGTGAGGGCTTAAGAAGGGTGGTGGAGAGGGGGAGGGGGAGTGAGGCACTGCTATAATTAGCACTGCAAATAGAGCATGAGATTCGGACAACGGGGCGTATGCTGACAAATTGTCCTGTAATAGCTGTCTGATCAACTGTGAAGCACATCACATCGATTATTATCGATAAGTCACATCAATGTGTGTCCTTTGAAATGTTTTTATCTCATTACTTCTTTCATTCTCTTTACGATTTCTATCTTTTCTACTTCTATCATTACTTTATCTCCCGCCCTACTTCTCTACTCCTCTATGCTACTTGTCGCTTTACTTTATGTCTCTTTACATCTTCTTTGATTAGTACTTTCTTTCATACTAGGTTTCTCTAATTACAACTTCACTCTTTGTTGTTTCCTTCTTAGTTCTTCCTACTTTTCTCTCTTCTTCCCGTCTCTCGCACTTCAGCAATCGTTGCCAGCCATAAATGCCTCTTCAAATTGTCAGTAATATAATTGGTGTTCCCAAAATGTTATGATTCTTTTTTTCCTAATCTCTTTTGGCCTTCTGTATCTTCTTGCACTCCCTTTTTTGCTCTAATTCCACTTCCTTCTGACTGTAGCTCTATCTTTATCTAAATCCCTAGCTCTGATTCTACCTCTATTTCCATTCTTTCCCCCATTTCTCTCTTTCTCTCTCTGTTTCTGTAGTTCCCTCCCTCTCTACCTTTGTCACTTTCTCTTTTGCTCCTTTCCTACTGCTTAGCATCCCTCTTTTTCTTTCGAATTTCATTTTCACTGCTTTTGCTTTTAAAACTATCTCTATCTCTCACTCTTCGACTATCAGTTTCCTTATCTTTTTATTCACTTAGTCAGTTTCCTTTTAACTGTTGAAGTGTCCTTCTCTCTCATGTTCTCTTTCTTGTTCTCTGTCTCCCTCTCTTTTGTGTTTTTCCTTGTTTTATCCGCTTTGTTTTTTTCGCCTTAGGCTGTTGAGCTGCAACTATCTCTGGTCTGCTTCTATCTGTCTCACTGTCTTTCTCTCTCCCTCTCTCACTCTCTCTCTCTCACTCTCTCTCTCACCCTCTCTCTCTCTCTCTCTCCCTCTCTGTCTCTCCTTCTGTGCAGTGTTCTTTCCTTCCTCTCCCTTTATCCTGCCATTAAGTGCATAATTCAATTTGAAAAGCAGACTTTTGAGTGCCCCTAAAAGTATGCAAAGCAACAAGGCACACACATACACACACACACACGAACACACACACACATAGATAAACCGTGCATAAAAACGAAGGCAGCTGCGTTCTGTTTTTGTTTTGTCTAATGAAAATAAAGTAGCAGCTTTTACGCATTTTTATGGCTTTTATTTAACTGTCAACTGCCGCGTGGGGGGCAAGTCAGGTAGCAATTGGGTGTGGCAGGGGCAGGTCTAGCTGCCTTCACCTGTTATGCAAATGAGGCAGAGTGAATGGCAGAGAAGGGGCAGAGAGAGAGAGAGAGAGAGAGAGAGAGAGAGAGAGAGAGAGTTAGGTATATGTATGTAGCGTGCATGTCATAAAATCTGTCAATTCACAGAACTTTTGTCTTCAATTTTCAGTTGCAAAACACAAACAGCACGTTGACTTAAAGGCTACCAATCAGCTCACCTCTCTCTCTCTCCCTCTTTCTCTTGTAACTCTCTCATACTTATTCTCCCCTCTTTTTCCCCCACTCTCTGCGCCTTTCCTTTGCCCCCTGTCTGCCTGTAAATTTATGCGGTCCAAGCTAATCCTCATGGGGATTTTTCCTTAAAACGTTTTATTGTTGCCCTCTTTGCATCTCTTTCTCCCCCCTTTCTCTCTGGCTGACGTGCACCCACAGCAGGTGTAACTGCTGGTGGTGTTATTGGTGGCTTGGCAGGTTGGGCGGCTGTTGGTTTGTCAGTGTAGGCCGCCTTGCCTACTTTAAGGCCTGTCGACTGCAGATTTCCCAGCTGCCTTGTAAATTTATCGCATTAAAAAGTGTGAATTTCGCTCGACTGGTAAAAGAGCTGCTATCTCTATCCCACTCTCTCTTCCTCTCACAAACACACACACACACACACACACTCACTCTCTCTCTCTCTCTCTTTCTGCCTGTTATATTTTCCTGCAGTTCAGTTTGAACTGAGCAACCGCTTCACACTGTCATTATGTAAATGAAATTGTGGCGAATTATTATTTTTATTCTCCTCCCTTTCTATTTTTAGACCCTGTCTTTGAAAATTGAACAGGTTCTATTGAATTTGTCGCAGCTAATTGAAACTAACAGGAAGAAGTAGGAGATACAGACTTTATAGTGTTCGTATATTCTTGATCAGCATGAACAGCCAAGTTGTTTTAGCCATGTCTGCCCGTCTGTCTGCTCGTCTCTATGGGCAGCTGGATCGCAGAGACTTTGAGAGCTACAGACTTCTATGATTCAAATAAGCTTGATACAATGTATAGTAAAGATAAAAATATAAAGTAAACTAAACACTAATTCTACAATATTATATCTTAATTGGCATAATTCGATTACAACCATAATTTTGTCAAGTACAGAGTCTCTCACTGTCGGGTTCGCTGTAGCCTTTTCTACTAGTTTCTTCTTCTTCTTTCGCTTCTTTGCTTTTTCCTTTGCCTTTGCTTTTGCTTTTCGTTTGCTTTTGTTGTCGTTTTCGTTTGCATTTTCTTTTGTTTGTTATTTGCGTAATTTATTTATTTATTTTCGAGCCCAACAGAACTTGGGTCTTCTTCTGCCTGCCGCTCTCCTCCTGCTCCTCCTTCTTCTATGTTTGCTCATTGTTTATTCTCCCTCATTCCTTCCCACCATTTGAGTACATAATTCATAATTTGTGCTGTCGTCCTTCGTCGTCCTTCCATATCAGCGCCAAAGCAATAAAAGTTTGTCGCTAGTTAACAAATCATTGGGCAAGTGAATTTAGATGTCAGTGGGTCAATGGGTGGCTCGCTGGTTCACTGGTTCGGTGGGTCAAGTGGTTGCTTTCTTTTTGTTTTCCACTGTGAGAATCAATCCAACTTTACTGAATATACTCATGAATATATCTATAAATAAATAATCATACAGCTGATGATCTCATTCGTCATTCAAACAATTCAGAATCAATCGGGGGAACTCAGACCTGAATTGAATTTCCCTCCTTACAAACTTTTCCGCATGGGTGGTAATTTGTAGTAAAACATAGTAAAATGTCTGTTCCAGCTGGTGATATACACATTAATGTCTCATAATTAGCTCTAAGTTGATTCAGTTGGGTATGTTTCATACACTTTCCTCTTGTGGGGGTGTTAGCTTCTTTCATTTATTCATTTTTTCTCTTTGACACTATCAAGCGTTTCTATTGAGAAATATTCATAGCATAGATTGTTTAATAAGGTGCAATTTATATATATTCCCACAATGGGGGTGTTTATTTTACTTAAACTTCTTCAATTTAATGCTTGTCTCTCTTGTTATCTATTAATATACCTAAAATTGCCTGGTACAATTAATAAATTAAAAAAAAATGGATTTCCTTTCCTCTGAGGGGGGGTGTTATATTGTTACCGATAAACACACCTTAAATTGGCTACCACAGTTATTTGGGTGCCATACACTCCATATACTTTCCACATGTGGGGTATTACTCTTGAAAAAATTTGAATACCTTAAGCTCTCCAGCGTAGTTATCAGCAAACACGACTTAAGCTGACAATTAAAACTGATTGAACTATTATAGTTTATAGATTTTCCACCCAAGGGCGTATTTTTTTAAGAATATTAGTTTTAGAGCTTCGAAAAGCTACCTCTCTCTAAAAATTACCCAGTAAAGCTCATGTGAACATGAACAATGCCTACGCTTTCTACCCGTGGGTGTATTTCTTTGAAAATCGCGCCATTTTATAGCTTTTTAGTGCTATAATCCATAAAAACACCTCAAATCGGTTTAGCAGAGCAAACTGTATATAGTTTATAAACTTTCCACCTGTGGGTGTATTATTTTAAAACTTCACGTAGTTATATCGTTTCTTTTTTAAGCTCGGATAAACACACTTCAAATTGGTCAGCAAGGCCGTGCAATGGCGAGGACTGGACACGCCTACCCCTATTGGAGGCAGGGAGGACAGAGGAAAGCCAACAAAAAGGGAAATCGCTTGATATTTTCATAAGGTCTTGCTTGAGTTCTGAGGAAAAGAAGATTACGGCCAAGTAAAAAATGAGAGAGCGAGACGGAGAGAGAGAGAGAGAAAGTAAATGCCGAATTGAAACAAAATGAAAAAGCATAAAATAATAAATTGCGGATTTAATTTAATTTCGTGTCCGGCTCATGGGAAGCGGAGAACAACAATAACAAGAAGAAGATGAAGATGGAGATGGAGATGAAGATGAAGATGAAGATGAAGAGAGAAGCGCATCATAATAAACGGCTTTTGATGAGCAACGAAAGCACTTAAAAGAAAACGAAATAAGGGAAACCACAAGGCAGCAACAAAACAAAGCAAAGTGGGCACAAAGAAGCAGAGGGGAGAACGATAGAGAGAGAGAGAGAGAGAGAGAGAGAGAGAGAGAGAGAGAGAGAGAGAGAGAGAGAGAGAGAGAGAGAGAGAGAGGGAGGGAAAGCCACAAATGTGGTGTCCGAGCAGAGACTGTTTTCGGGTCTTGCAGCACGCGGCGTGTGCGGCACATGATTGATGTCCGCTTACTTTTTGTGGCATATAGACAAATGGAGGCGAAGTTTCAAAAAGTGGACGACAGCAGGACTTCAGTTGCGGCTTTTGCAATCGCAAACACACACACACACACACACACACCCACACAATTCTATTGTCTGTGTGTGCTAAAAAACGAACACAGTCCAAGTCCGAGTCAAAGTCAGACACAGAAACAGAAACAGAGACCAGTAAATAGTCGTACTCACGAGTAGAACGGATAGCGACATTCAATGGACTTTGTGTCTCGTTTGCATACCCTGTAGCTTAAGAATTGGGGTATGCTAGACTTGAGTAACGACACCGTTACAGCTACAGCTTGAAATATTGACTTGAACTCATTAGCTTATGAGAACAGACTGTAGCTTAGACTTCATTAAATGGTATCTACTAGTCGAGTGTGCTATGTGTTTGCTGTGTACACCATAGGAAAGAGGAAAGTGCTATCCCTCAGCAAAAACGAACTGAATTACTTTAAAACATTTAGGAAACTATTATCTTCAATGTGAAGAAAGAGTATCATGGGAGTAACATTAAGGAGTGTCTTTTAGTCGAGAAACCCATACATAACAGGCAGAAGAAGGCGTGGCAGACCCTTTATTGTGTGTATATTCTAGATGAGCAACAACAACCGAGTCGATGTCCGAGTCCGTTTGTCTATCTATAATAAGTGCTGGGGTATCTGAGCAACTGAGCACAGGGTATCTCGTAGCCATGTCCTCTCGAGTAGAGCATTCCTACTTGTTTTGTGCCATCCATGCTTTGTGTTCAACTGACGCTTGGACAATCGAAACAAAGACATCAAGGACACTTGAGGACAGACCACAGACGTTTCCTTAGCCGACTGTCGAGTGTTGAGAGTGGCGAGTTGAGAGTTCAGTCAGATGACTCAGTCTGAGCCTCAGTCAGAGTCTAAAGCTAAGCGTTATATTTAGGACAACCTGTCTGAGGGAAACGTAAAGATTTTCATATTCCATTCCATGGAAAACAATGCTCGGAAGGAGGAAAAGAGGAAAATTAACAGCGCGTCAAATCAGGGCGGCATTTTATACAATTTTTATGGGACTTTTATGATGGATTTTTATTGCCCCCACTTATGCTGATGTTGTTCCATCGCTTCCTGCTAGCTGCCTCTTTTCTTGTGCTTCCTCTTGTTTCTTATTTTGTTTTGCATTAGGACATTGAGAATGTTTGCATGTCGTGTGCCATAAAATACAACAGCTAGCAAATTTCCGATTAATGCTAAACTTTTTCTCCCCCTTCTTTCGCTCTTCGCTCATCGCTTTCCGCTTTCGGCTTTCCGCATTCGGCTTTCCGCTTTTCATTTCTTTTAGTAATGCCGTAAAAGCAGCTTTTGGAAAGCGATTTTGCACACCTTTGGCATTGAATCGAAAAGAATCGTAAATCAAAATCGAAATCAAACAAAATCGTGCGTGAAAATGCCAAAATGTTGTCTGTCGATTATCGATTGAAAACGATGTTAAAGTCGGTTTACATTTAAATTGGACTTTCGGCTTGAAATTTTGGATTGCAAACATATAAATTATAGATTTTAATGGTTACACTTTGATAAAAGTTATGAGATCTATGGACTGGCTGAGGCTGCTGTCTGCTACTCTAGTATCTTCGGAAGGCAGTTACGGAAGGCAACAGAAGCGGCTTTGAGACTAGTCAGAAGTTACGAAAGAATCAACATCTTCGTGGATAGCCAAGTGGCAGGCATCTTCAAGCAGGGAAGTTCTAGATAATCCAAGTGCTGCTAGTATATTGAGTAAACTGCCTACAGGGCGAAGCTGAAACCAGTTGGAAGACTTGCTGAAGAAGGAGTCGGGCTAGATGAGGGAAATGTTGAAAACGTTCCAATCTCTCTACGGAGTGAACTAGAGTACACCGCCTGTTAGGAAGCTGAAACCAGTTGGAAGACTTGCTGAAGAAGGAGTCGGGCTAGATGAGGGAAATGTTGAAAACGTTCCAATCTCTCTACGGAGTGAACTAGAGTACACCGCCTGTTAGGAAGCTGAAACCAGTTGGAAGACTTGCTGAAGAAGGAGTCGGGCTAGATGAGGGAAATGTTGAAAACGTTCCAATCTCTCTACGGAGTGAACTAGAGTACACCGCCTGTTAGGAAGCTGAAACCAGTTGGAAGACTTGCTGAAGAAGGAGTCGGGCTAGATGAGGGAAATGTTGAAAACGTTCCAATCTCTCTACGGAGTGAACTAGAGTACACCGCCTGTTAGGAAGCTGAAACCAGTTGGAAGAGTTGCTGAAGAAGGAGTCGGGCTAGATGAGGGAAATGTTGAAAACGTTCCAATCTCTCTACGGAGTGAACTAGAGTACACCGCCTGTTAGGAAGCTGAAACCAGTTGGAAGAGTTGCTGAAGAAGGAGTCGGGCTAGATGAGGGAAATGTTGAAAACGTTCCAATCTCTCTATGGAGTGAACTAGAGTACACCGCCTGTACTCCGTCCAAAGCTGCAAATAGACGGAAGAACACGACCAGCTGTAAAGTATAAAGAATCAGGTGCAAAAAGCGAGACATGAAACTCATGCAATACATGCTGCAACTCCCCAGCAGAGACTGCAGATTAATGGCAGCAGTACTGCCTGGACACTGTTTATTAGCACCACTGGGCTGCTGGAAATGTACGTTGCCAGGAGTTGTCAGTGGAAGCCCTGGAGCACCCAGCACTCCAGCTATAAAGCGCCAAACATCTTAACATATACTGGTTCGCTTAAGCGGAAGAAGCGTTTGTCAATAGCGCCAACATCCTATAGAACGAACTAGGATCCTAACTATCTTCGGTACCCAATCGAATCATCCGGTCTAACCTAACCTAACCTAACCTATAGAGCTACTTCAAGTCACAAGCTGGAATACAAATATGTTTTCATTCAAATTAAAGAAGTCTCTTGAATGCTGACGCAACTTTAACTAGAGTGAAAAGGGGGATAAAGCCATACAAAATGTTTATCAACACCCAAGTAATGATAGCTAGATGCATGGCGAAGCTTTGCTAAGAGTTGTCATAGAGTGCGACCAGGTCGATTAGACAGGTCTATTTTCTTTGACAATGTGCTCGACAGATCATTGTGATAAGTCCGGAGCTGACTCCCCAGTTATAGGACTGGCATGGCCACACTTTAAAGAGAGTTCAACTTATTAGCTATATCTATAGTTAGTTTACTTTTGAAAGTACTACAGTTTGCAATGGTTTCAAGTCACATTTGAATATATTAAAACTTTCTTGAATTGGTCACACATTTAAAGAGTTGCCAGATCAACACTCTGCGATACTAAGTGTAGTTGGAAGCGAAGAGAGGAATACTTACTCATGGTCCCGATTGTGTTTGTAGGAGTCGCGATAGCGCGTGCGTAGATTGTGACGACTGTCGCTGCTGTTGTTCACATGGTGGTTGTGGGAGAGGGCTGCGGGTAGAAGAAGAGCCATTTCTGAAAGAAGAAGTAGAAGAATCAGAATGTGGAAGTATTAACGAGAGTTTTGTGAGAGATCTTCTAAAAGGGGAAATGCACATTGAAAATCAATTTGTAAACACGCAGCGTCAAATGTTTGCCATGTCACGTGTTTGCCGAAGGATAACACGAGGATGCCGAGAATGGGAATGAAGCCAAAGCGGAAGAGGTGCCTGTAATTTCATCAGCGTGGAGCGGAAGTGTGCGTGGCTGCGTGCCACAGCGTGGCAACATGGCAACATGGCAACATGGCAACGTAGCAACGTCGCAGCCTGAGGTTATGCCACACGTGTCGCTTTGCTTTGGCTTCGTTCCTCGCCCGATGTTTGCATTGCTGAGAGCGAAATCAAAACATGCCATTAGACGGCAACGGAATAACAAAACATCGGGGGATGCGGGGAACGCCGTGGACGGAGGGGGTGGGGAGAAGTGGCAACGTCAGCTGACAAAGACAACAAGCAACAAACTGAAAACGGCAAATGGCAAACGACAAACGACAACTAACCCGGCGGCGACACCAGTGTAACCAGCCTTGGAGTCCAACCCAGGAGGAGGAACTCGGTTTGAGGGCAGCAGATAAAACAAGTGAGTATACTCGACTGTGCGATACCCGCTGACCGTATTTTGAATCGTAGACAACAAATTGTTAAATAAATGAATAGAAATCTAGACAAGGCTGCAGTCAAGTGCATCCAACTGTGAGAGTCCCTGTATTATGATCAAATAAAATACAATATGGTTATAGACTTTACTTAACATAGACTCTATACATGCGTAGGTTAATACAATGCTACACCTTTGATCCAATATGGAAAATACAGTTTTAAACCCGACTGTGAAAGACCCTGTACTTAGACGCTACATAACGTTATACATAAGCATGTACGCATAAACATTCATATATTCAATGAGACACTTTGTAGCGTTAGTGATTACTATGTATTTCTTCCTTTGATTCAATATGAAAAATAGAGTTGTTATCCCGACTGTGAAAGACCCTGTATTTAGACATTAAGTAACATTATACATACATATGTACGCACAAAAATTCATACATTCAATGAGACACTTAATAGTGTTAGTGATAACTATTTCTTCCTTTGGCTCAATATGGAAAATAGAGTTATAAACCCGACTGTGAAAGACCCTGTACTTAGCTGTTACTTGCCAATTACAGTTGATCAAGAATTTATATACTTTCTCTGCTCTTAGCACCTGCACCAGCTGCCTGCTGCTCATACAGGGTCACAAAGTGTAAACACTCCTAAGTCTTTGACTAACGAGCATAGCAAACTCACGTTCGACAGTGCCAAGAGTCAGTTACCGTAACTGTAACTGCCACCATTAACAGGGGAGGATGCTGCAAATTTTGTTGCAACTCAGCTGACAACACGTGCCACTTGCGACATGTGGCAAGTCAGTTGCTCAACTCGTTGAGTCGTCTAGTCTGACGCAAGTTGTGAGGCTGCAACTGCCTAGTGCGAAGTAGTAACTACTAATTATCTTTAATTAGTATGATTTTCAGAGCGAGGGGGAGAGAGTGAGAGAGAGGGTGACAGAGACTGGGACAGAGAGTGGGACAGAGACGGCAGTAGAAACATTAGCATCTCCACAACAGTTCAACTGTCAAGCCAAGACATTTGAGCTAAACAAATGATGATGGTCTAGGTTTAAAGTATTTTTTAAGAGTTGCCATAAAGCAATGGCAGAGAGCGAAAAGGAAGGAATGAGAGCGACAGAGAGAGAGAGAGAGAGAGAGAGATAGTAACAGACAGCAGGAGACTTGAGCAAACGGTTGCTATGCTGCACATATGTATTGCATAATTTTGAATGCCAGAAGCCTCACAACTTATGCAAATTTAACAAGTCAAGTGCCGCAGAGTCTCACACACATATACACACACAACACACACACACACAACACACACACAACACACACATACACATACGCTGCCATAAACATTTGCATAATCAAATGGCATATTGTTGTGGCACGCCTCCCTGCCTCGGTTACATTTTTTATCTTGGACGATTATCAACTTGGGCAAGCAACTTTTAGACACACATACACGCACACACACATAGACACACACACGCACACATATATATACACACACACATTTGCAAGTTAATTGGAATTTAGCACATGGCCCGTAATTCACATCCCGCTCAGAGTCTTAGGCCTGACTGAAAGTGACTGTGTGTGTGTATGTGTGAGTGTGTGTGTGTGTGTGTGTGTCTGTGAGTGTGAATAAGTGAGCGAATGAGTGAGTGAATGAGAGTGTGCAGCAATTATTTTTATAACGTTAATGAGCACTGCGCATTATTGTGGCTGCCGATGGCAAAAACGACGACGACGACGATGACGACGACAATGTTGATGATGGCGACAGTCAGCGCCAAAATTGTGCGCACGTGTTGACAACACTGCTCAAAAATTAATGCATAAATATTCAACTTATCGAAGACCTTTTAATTTTCTCACATAGTTGAACTACTTCTTCTTAATTGTCAACTCAACTGCTTCTCAGCTATAAAGTGACTGGAGAGTTGAGTTTAATGAGAGATAAATAAAATAATATAATTTCAAGGTAATATTTTAAATATTTAAATTACATTAGAAAAAACATTTAAATTTTAAGTTTAGCAGTAATAATGTAGTAGTAAAATTACTAAAATTAATCATTTTGATGGTAACAAATTTTAATTTTAAAAGAAAGAAAGAAATTATTATCAATATTGAATTAAAGAAATATCAAATATTAAAATAATGCAAAAGTACATATAATATTTTAATCTACTAGCAATTAGATAAATTAATAATAATAATTCGATTTTATATTTTATTTGAATATTTGAATTTACTAACAATTAAATAAAATAATTATAGTAATAAGAAATTATAAATTTAATTTTGTTTCGCTATTTCTTTTTCATTAGGAATACTTAACAATAATATCTAAAGTTTATGGAGTCTGTTAAAAGAAGAGTTGCATATTTCCAAATATAATTAGTGCAATGCGGGTATGCAACTATTTCTTAAAGTGTAATTTCCTCAGCATTCTCAACATTCTCACCTGTAAGTGGCATTGGGCATTTGAAGTGTCCCCCTCCCACACGACAACTTTCACACTCCCCAAGTATGTGCGCAATTTATGTGCGTGTGTGTGAGAGTGTGTGTGAGTGTGTGTGAGTGTGTGTGAGTGTGTGTGAGTGTGTGTAAGTGTGTGCGTGTGTGTTACGCGCGTTTGTTTACCTTAATTACTACACACATGCCGAAAAAGGCAAACACTTAGAGAGAGAGAGTGGGAGAGAGAGAAGGGAGAAGGAGAAAGAAAAGGTTGAGGACGCACTCGGAGGACCTTGTTTGTTAGCAATTAACTTGGCATTACACAGTTTTTAATAGCATACTTAACGACGCTTTGCTCTCTCAAACAATTGTCTCTGTCTCTGTCTCTCTTTAAATTACAATCACTGTCTCTGTCTCTGTCTCACAGCCCGACTGCGTCTTCTTCGTTTTTGTTTTCATTTGCTTTGTTGTATATTGAATACAAATTGCATACAGCTGATATACCCTGTACCATTCACAAGAAATGGGCAGATAGAAATGTGATTAGTGTTACACAAATCAGTTTAATCAATCATTCAATTAGGTTGAACTGAGTCTACGCTAGCCAAATACAGAAGCGTAAACCCCAAGGGTATCTATTTGTCGTTCATATTAACATTTTAGTGATATCAAACACAACGAGATGCATAACATAGTAATGCGTTTATCATCCATCCTTAAAAAGAGTCAAGACCTGACAACAGGGTATCTCATAGTCTTATGTCATCTATCAACTGGGGAAAACTCCTTCATAAGCTAACAGAATAAGCACGCACATGCTGCACTTATATATAGAAGTTGATCAAATAGAGTTGATCGTTTCAAGAGAAGAGTTGAGTCCTGACTATAGGGTATCTTATAGTCGTGTGATCTAAGCACGGGTTATATACTCTTTATAAGTTAACACAATGATAAGTTTGTTGATCAAACATAAAATCACACTAAAGTTATTTTGCCACAAAGAAGAGAAAAGTTTTGGTTACAGGGTATCTCTTAGTCGCCCTTACCAACTTAGTGATTATTAGTAGGATAGTTATGAAGATAGCCCTGAGCTATCTCCCATTTAAGTTTAAGTAATCAACCGTAAATTAGAGGCAAGATTGCAGACTTGGTTACAGGGTATATCCTAGTCGCACACACCTCCCCTACCAGTGAATTCCAAAACGATAGTTGTGGAGATAACCTAGATATGTCATCAAATCCGTCTGAAGTGCAAAGAGTTAATAGTGTACTTCTAAGAGAACGGGCTACAGGGTATCTGTTAGTCGCCCACAGCTACTATTAGTATGATAGTTATAAAGGTAACCTAGATATGTCATCTATTAAGCAACCATAATGAAGAGCAAAGAGTGTGGATATTAGGGAACTGTCTACAGGGTATCTGCTGGTCCATCCACAGCTTGCGGTTGCTTCATCTTTATAAGCTGCGACTGCTGAAAAGTATGCAACAGTTTTTAAAGCTCGTGACATGCTCTGCTTCGCAATTTTCCGCTTGGCTTTGTGCAGTTTCCTTTATTAACTTTGCCGCTTGCTTTGATCCTCTTTTTTTTTCATTTTTCCTTTCTTTTTTATGTATTTTTTCATTTTTATTTTCTTCTGTTTCAGTTTCTGTTTTGTTTTTGTTTTTGTTTTCGTTTTGTTGCTATTTCAGCTTTTGCTTTGCAGGCGATTAAATTGCGGATTTCCAGCCATGTTTGACCACAGACCGCATTTCCTCTCTCTCTCTCTCTCTCTCTCTCGCTCTCTATCTCTTTCTCTCTCTCGTTATCTATCTCTGTGTAGTGGCTTTACCCGCCCCGCTTACCACACCGCCTGCAGTGGCTTTAAGCAGTGATCCCGCCCATTGTAATCGACGATTTAATGCCCTGTAATTGCCTGTGACTGTTGACAAACGACTGAAGACATATCCAAAGGCTTCGTTGGCTGCCAACAATTTGCAAGATAAACATATGCAAATAGAAACAAAGATACTGCTGCACTGATACACACACACACACACCCACACACAGTTGCAGTGCCTGCAGTGACTGTATGCATCTGTGTGTGTGTGTGTGTGTGTGTGCTTGACGCCATAAACAGCTTAAAACAGCATTATGAGCATTAAATTTGCGTCTGTTTATGTCTATATATACAAGTGTGTCTGTGTGTGTGTCTAGGTGTGTGTGCTTGCATATACATATGTCCAAACAAGGATACTGCTGCACTGATACATACATATGTCCATGTGGCTGTTAATTAGTGTGCTCAGTCAGAAAGTATTGCCTACTTTTCAGCTGAGGATATCACGTACTACGTTGTGACTGCGGTTCGCTTTCTATTAACGAACACTACAGTCTTACCTCGCTATGTCGTATGTATGCTTGCAAGAAAATATTAATTAGTTTAATTTAGTTAATTTAAGTCAAACATTGATTTTTGCATAGGAAAATGAAAATCTGTCGATCACCTTGAATATATCAGACTCTTAGAAATCTGGGTGTTTGTTGAAATAATACTCCTTAATTGATACTCTTTGCCACTACAAAGCTTACACACTTTACTCTTATCTTTTTCAAATGTATTTCTTAAGTAAAAAATTAACTTTGGAGAGAATTTCAGAGTTTACAAATTAACTTTATTTCATAGTGGACGAATGTGCAAAAATAGAGAACAATTTACAGAGAATTGATTGCATCTAAAGAATCGCATTAGAAGTAGATATAATTTCAGTCAAACTCATTAGTTAATAACATTATTTTGCCCACTCTTTTGTTTGGTTTCCAAACGTAGGAAATGGAAAGCTCCATCTACCTTCTTTAGTAGGATAGTTTAAGTTGCTTTATAATGATGCAATGTAAATATATCTAGTGGCATTTAATGCATGTGTATAATCCTTTATTTTCCAGCTAAGAATATGCTTTTCGCTCACTCCCAGCCAACCTTCCCCAAGCGTGGCAACTCTTATACCCGTTCAACTTGTCATTTCAGATTTCATTTCCTCCGCTTGCACTTAATCTTTTGTCTAGTTTAAAAGTATTGCATCTTACTTTTCTATAAATTGTAGTAAAGGAGTAAAGCTTTCAAGAAGCTTTCAAAGCTATTAATAGTTAATGCATATTGCTGTTATGACTTCATTAGAAGCGCTTTCATTGCGCTCTTTTACTTCAATTCGCTTCAATTTGGAGCGTAAACTCTCGTTAATTATATTCTTTATGCTTTGACACACATATATATATATATATTTAAATATATGTGTGTGTGTGTGTGGTTGGCATGTGTGTTGTCCCTTTTGGTCCTTTTGACCACGTTGTGCATAGAGAGCTAAACAATTTTTTAATAGCAGCAATCAAAGTTTTAATTAAACGCTTAAAGAGCGAACGCCAAAGAGCGTAAAAAACCACTAGGATAACTAAATCCAAAGCCAGGACAACGCCACGAACAGCAGTGGAAAACAACAGCAGTGCAGGGAGAGAAGCAGTAGTGCAGGGTTGGAGAGGTGGGCGGGAGGGGGGAGTAGGAGAGGAGCCACTGCGACAGGCACGTCCAAGGCTAATGGAGCGCAGGCGACCCAAAACATAAACAAAAACTTGTGCTGCGATTTTTAATAGTTTTTGCTTCTCTTTTTTTATACTTCTCCTTTTTTTCAGCTGCACTTCTTCTGTCTGCTTTGTGGGCGTGCACGTGTGAATGTGTGTGTGTGTGTGTGTGTCGGTGGCGACACTTAGCCAAATATAATATGGCTTTTATGTCAGCCACTTGCAGAAAATTGCTTTGGCTTTGCGTGGCAGCACGAGAGGGAAGGCGAGCAGCGGGAGAATGGAAATCAGGAGGAGGTGTCGCTGGAGGAGGGAAGAGTGGGCAAGAGAGAGAGAGACAGAGAAAGAGATAGTTGAACTTCCACCACGTGCACCAGCTTGCATCCAACCAATGCATCTGACGGCAATTTAAAAGATGTAAAAATGCTCCAAATAGAGTCTGCTCGACTGCCAGTTACCCGGTACGTGAGCAGTAAATATACTTGAATTGCATGTGACATTGATGTCACATATATTGCTTGTCGCATTTGCATTATGTACTAATTTACAGGGTATATTACTAAGTGACAGCCGACAGATGCAACTGCATCCCTCCTAATCTCTCTAGGGTTGCGCCCTGTCGCCCACCTCTTGCGAAGCACCCATGTGAGCGTGACTAAGACTAAGACTAAGACTTTATATAGTAGTTTGATAAGCTACCCGGTTAAATATGTTGCACACAGGGTATAAGAATGGGGAAAACATTTACGCTGCATAAAAATGTTGCATATTTTACAGAGTTGGTAACAATGAGAGCCAAGTGCTCGCTAAGTGTATCAACATTCCCATCAAATATGCAGACGAAAACAGCAAAGTGCAAAGGAAGAGAGACAGAGAAAAGAGATAATCTACTATCTATGCCATAGGACAAGCCATAACAGAAGCTGCTCGAGGCAGGTGTGGTTTTTTAAATAACTCTCCCAACTTATCTATGTCTATCTTGGGAAACTGAGAGATTATTTGTATAGATATATAGAGATTATGTAGATTTTATTATTTTATTTATTATTTATTAAATATTATTTATTTATTATTATTATTTATTAATTATTATTTCTTATTAATTTTTTAATATTTATTATTCATTATATATGATTTATTATTTACTATTTATTATTATTCATTATTTATTATTTCCTTATTTATTATATTTTAAATATTATTTGTTATTCTTTATATTATATAATATTCATTATATATGATTATTATTATTCATTACTCATTAATATTATTCATTATTTATTATTTATATATTTTATATATGATTTATTATTAATTATTCATTATTATATATATATTAATTATAATTCATTACTTGTTATTTATTATTTATTATTCAGATACCTAGCTCTCATTCAGTTACTCAGTCATCTAACTTTATTTATTCTATATTATTTATTATTATTATTTGTTATTTATTATATATTTTTTATTATATACAATTTATTATCTATTATTTATTATTATTATTTATTTGTTAATTATTATTCTTTATTTATTATATATTATTTTTTTTTGTTACTCTTTATTATTCATTATTTATTATATTTTAAATATTATTTCTTATTCTTTATATTATATATTATTCATTATTTATTATTTCTTATTTATTATTACTTTAAATTATTCATTATTTATTGTTAATTATTTACTCTACATATTTTATTATTATTTGTTATTACTATTATTAATTATTCAGATACCTAGCTCTTGTTCAGTCACTCAGTGAATGTGTCAATAATTCAGCTGGGGATTTCCCAATATATTTATATTGAACATTGAATTGTGCTCTAAGTCAGCATTAATATTCCTTTTATGCTTTTTTAATTAACAGGCGCCGCATGTGGCAGTTGCAGACTCAGCTGTTGTAAAAATGCGAGTGCGCGACCGCTCACCTGCCTCGTGCAACACGCAACGTGCAACAACAGGCAGCGACAGGGGGCATTGTTGGGGAATGCAGATATACTTTTAATTAAAATTGCATTTCATTAAAAAGCCGCATACACACACACAGACAGATAAATAGCTGTGGGTGTGTGCTTGTGTGTGTGTGTGTAAGTGTAACTTACCACGCAAAATCTTCTTATCGTGATGGCCATGACAGCGATATCCCTGGCATCCTCGCTTCTGCAACATGGAGGGGCAATGCTTGCCACCGTTTTGTGCCGCCTGAAGGATTTGGCGCGTGCGCGTCATCATTCCTGTGCCGCAGCTCTTGTCGCACTCGCTCCAGGCTCCCCACTCGCCCACCTGGCAGTCCAACACTGCAATAATGCAACAAACAATAGACACACATTGTTAGACTTTGCCAAATAGAGACAGCAACACAAGAAGATAAAGTTCAAAGGAAATAATAGATTCAACTAAATTCAATAACACTCAAATACATATTCAATTTAAAACGTAGTGAAACTTCAATAAGTTTGTTTAAAACTAATTATTTTCATAAAGTTTTAATATTATTAAGTGAACTGTTTGCATTTTAAATTGTTCTCTCACTCTGACTGCAGTATTTTATATAAATATCATTTGAATAAAGAATTACTAATATTTATTTAGATTTACATAAATGAAGCAATCATAGTACAACTTTTTTTGAGTACAGCAAACTCTTCAAAAATGTGCGCTTTAAGCTTTAAGGAAAAACTTCATTCTCTTTTATGTTGAATTTTAATTTTTCCTTGTTGTTTTCTTTTTATCACTTTCTTAGTTTTGCCTCTGTTTAAGCTATCAAATCTGCTCAAATCGTCTGTGTGCTTTCAGAACTATTTTATTTTATTTTAGTTATAATTAATAATTATTATTTATTATATATTATATTATATTAAATATTATAATAATTACTTATATATAAAGTCAACATTTTGCTACGAAGTTAATTCACAATTTGAGTTACTAAGAAATCTGATTAATAAATAAATAAAATAAATACAGATTCAATAAATATCTCTTGAAAGGTCATCAGCCTTATTATAATTAATCTAATTTAAAGATTATCATAGAACATCCTATAATATTGAGAATATGTTTTTACTTTCCTTTTATATCTTAAAGTGTGCTCTCATAATATTGAGGATACTTAATGCTTTTTATTGTGAATATTCGGAACTTATTGGGATAATTTATTTATATTATTGAATATACTTACAAATATCTGTAGAGGAAATTCTGGATTTATAGAGAGTATTATATTGCAGTATTTCAATTAAGCACAGAAAATGTATTAATTATCCTAATATCTGAGAATATTTTTATACCCTGTGCCCATTTGAAATGGCCAAAAAAGGGTATAATAATTTTGTGCAAATGTATGTAGGCAGAAGGATGCATCTCCGACCCTATAAAGTATATATATTCTTAATCAGTATCAATAGCCGAGTTGATTGAGCCATGTCCGTCTGTCCGTCCGTCTGTCGATCTCAGCAACTATAAGAGCTAGAGACACAAAATTTGGCATGAAGGTTCCTGTATACCCTCTCCAGATCGAGTTTATGCTAGAATTATGACCGCATTTCTCAGAGAAGACACTTCTCATTTAGCAGGTTCGTAAAACATATCTTATAAAATCAGTCCTGAAAATTTCATTAAGATCGTTCTATAAACAAGATAATTAGAAAACAAAAGTTGCTTTGTGTCTCTTGTTCTTTGCCCTTTGTGGGCAACAAATGTGTTCGAGCGAGACAGCAACGACTGTGTAACAAGCATATGTATATGAAGTGTCGTAACACTCATTACACCTGTTATGTTTTTATTTTAATTTTAATCAAAATATTTAATTTAGATAACTGCACAGGGTATTTTACCGTCGCGCGCGCTCGACTGATCCGCATGCTCTAAATACCTTTCTTTCTATTTACATATTATTTATAATATGTTCAAACATACTCTAACAATATTATGAATATTTAACTAGTTATGATCGAGAAAATTTAGTAAATAATAATTCTCTAAGGTAGAACGACTGTTTTCGAAGCTTACGAAAATAGCAATAAGTTCATTTACATTCTGTATAGCGAGGCTTTACTGTATGTTCAATTCAAATGCCCAGATAGGCGGCCTAAAAATCAGCTTTTGCTTTTCAAAAAATGCCTTGCAGCTGCTTGCAGCTGTTGTTGCAACTGTCTTTGATGTTGTTGTTGTTGTTGCTGCAGCTGCAATTGTTGCTGGCATTGCAACAGCAACAGCAACTGCTGCTGCTCCTGCATTTGGTTAACTGCAGCAGGATGACGTTCAAGTTTCTTAATTAAAAAATGTGCAGACCGGCAAAATTAATTAAAATCCATTTGCCTTGATTGCACAACGCTCCTTTGGCTTTGGTTTTAGCTTTGCCTTGGGCTTCGTCTATTGGCCCGGGTTTGCATTTAGCCAGGCTAACAGTTTCTTCGGCATGAGGGCTGGGACTGCGACCGCAGATTGGGATTAGGGATGGGTGTTAATCAAACTGTGTCTATCCTAAAAGGCGCTAATGAAGCCACAAAAAGCGTTGAGCAAACGAATTGTAAATTCTCTCGTTCGACTATAACCTCAATCTTCACACACACACACACACACCCACACACACTCGCACATTCGATAGTATATGTGTGCGTTTAATATTTCTAAATTTAACTAACGCGAAAATCTTTTTAGTGCTTAAATTGCAGAAATTACAGAATTTGGCTTTAAAGTCGATTTATGTTACATTTATCGTTTTGCAAATACCCTGTAGCAATACATGCTAAAGGGTATGACAGTCGGGGAGCTACTTACATACTTAAATTATTTATATAAATATATATAAATTTTCTTTTAGCCTGCGGCAAACAAATGTGTATTTTAAAAGTGTTTTTCCTATCACAGATTTGCCTGCAATTTCGCTCAGTGTATTGCCCTACTGCGGGCCATACACCACAAAGGCAATTTATATTTTCATTTTCATTTCGCCTTCTTTTTCCACAAGTTTTCCAACACATTTTACCCATTTGCCTTTCATTGTGGCCGGGCGCGAAATTAGCAAAATGCAAGCAAAAAACAAGTGGCAATGCTGCACCAGAGAGTGTGCTCGACTTCGAGAAACCCTGCACTCAGTTTAGGCATATGCTAAGATACGTTAGAATATGCAAATTACACTCGCTAGATGGCGCTAAATCGTGCTTTTTCTTTCCGTTTCTTTATGAAAAACTTTAATTACTTTAAACTTTAAAAAACTTAAGTACGAGCATAAACTATATATGAGAAAATAATGATAGACTCTTTATGCAAAACTTGCTAACATTAGCATTAAAATTTGCAAGCAGACTGTCAGAAATGAACTAAAATACTTTGGTTCTGATGCTGATCAATCTTTGGTTGCGACAAAAATTAGCACGAAACTATCACACTCTCTTTAGGCGATCTTCAATGGCTACAGGGTATAAAGAGTCCAAACAAAGCGCTGGGATAATGAAACTAAGTGCAAGAGGGGCGTGGGGAAGATAGTGTGGGGGTAGCTGGAGGGAATGGGGCGATAAGCATAAAACTAAAGTAGTTAAAATTATGATTGCATTGGCTGCTGCTGCTGCTGTTGTTGCTGCTGTTGCTGCTACTGTTGTTGCTGTTGCTGTTGCTGTTACTGAAGGGCTCGCGAAGTGGTGCGCGAGGGGTAAGGGCCAAAGTGTTTAGCATATTGTGTGCAAGCCATGAATGCGAATGAGAACAACGAACAACGAACCCAACGCAGAATCCAAAACGAACAACGAATCGAGCAGCGAATGGAGCAAAACTTTGCCGTAGATACGGTGCAAGTGTGGGAAGAGGAAGACTGTAGAAAAGAGAGGAGAGGAGAGGCAAGAGAGAGAGAGAGGACTTCAGCTAGAGCTCCGGAACTGTCGGCCGGAGGAGTCTGTCGGGGGTTTGTTGTGGCAATAAATGGCGTTATGCTGCTTAGCAATCATGCGACTTGATTGTTGTTGTTGGCCTGAAAGAAGGGAACGAGACAGAGAGAAAGAGAGAGAGAGGGTGAGAGAGACGGGCAAGGGGAGAGAAGCTGCAAATTAGATGGACAGTGCTGAAGTGCAGTTGCAACTGGTTGGATGCATCCGACGGATTGTGAGTCCATTTTTCTCGCACTTTTTGCCTCATTTTAGCCATATCCTTTTAGCCATTTGGACCATTTGCCTGGCATTTAGCGACAGTCAACTGCCAACAGCTAACAGCCAGCAGCTGAAAGAGCCAAGCTGCCAGCAAGTACAGCTGTCTGAATCAAGGATTATGATAAAGCCAGGCGATGCCTGATAATAATGATTATGCTGATGATAATGACGATAATCGGTTAATGGCATGACAGCTGATTCGCCAAGGGATAGACACTAACTTGGCCAATATTCGTTTCCTTTTATTACAGTTGCACACTGTTGCCACACTTCATTAAAGGCGACGTTGACAGACTTTTTAATGGCAAACTGACATTGCATGGCGTTTCGAAAACTATAACTATTTCATTAAGAGCTCATTGCTCCCAACTGATTGCAGGAAACGTTGTTTAACTTCACTCTTAATTTATTGCGAATATATCGATGGATTCACTATCGATAGGTCGTCAATTTTGGAAATTTTAAATGAGGTACTTATTTGTTTGATCTTTAAACATTTAAGATTATTTTATTTAAAGCTCTTTGCTCTCCATTGAAAGAGCACAGTGTTGCCAAA
Organism: Drosophila funebris; assembly: GCA_018901825.1. Lineage (NCBI taxonomy): Eukaryota > Metazoa > Arthropoda > Insecta > Diptera > Drosophilidae > Drosophila > Drosophila funebris. The sequence continues at coordinate 3,917,894 of JAEIFK010000455.1, read as the reverse complement.
CTTCATTTCACAGTAAAATATCGATTTGTCCAATCGATTTTGTAGCTTTAATGGGGTTTTCTCACATCATTGCCAAACTTCACTTTCGCATTGTTGCAAATACAGACTTATCGATAGGCAGATCTAAATGAAAATTTTATTCACAATTTTCTAATAGAAGAATATATTTTAAAAATCTAAGTAAATGAATAGTATGAGATTGAATTTGAACGCTAAGCACTTTCCACTGTTGCCGAGTGGCAGTTGTAGCATGTCCGCTTGCCACATTGGGGTACATGCAAATGTCGTTGTCTCAGAGTGCGAATTAAGCATCCGATTGCAAGCAGAGAGCTTTGGTGTTGGACCGACCTTCAATTGCCATTTAGGGTTTGTCATTACGCACAGGCCACGACGGCAGCTGCAGCAGATGCTGAAGTTGCAACTCCTTGGGGTACCACAGTTTACAGCGCATAACTCAATGTCGTTGAGCTAAGTGCGGTGCCTCACTAGAGTAACTGCAACGGCAACGGCAACGGCAACGGCAACTGCAACTGCAGCTGCAGCTGTTGACGCGTTTCCTCGACAAGTGCTTCAGACCAAAAGGGCAAACAGCCAATACATGAGCTGGTGGTGTGGCCTGAAAGGGGCGTGACGCACAGAAAATGGGGCAAGGATTGGGGCATGGGGTAGAGCAAACGATGGGACATGAAATAGGGTACGGAAATAAACACAGCTTGGTTATTTGTGGTCAGCGAAGTGAAACAAATGGCCTCAAAATGTTGCCGAAGTTCTTGTGGTTGTTGTTGTAGGTATTGTTGTTGTTGTAGTTGTTGTTGTTGCTGTTATTTCGATTGTTTTGAAGAGCCAAAAGCCCCGTGCTCTATCGACTTTTCCCAGTTATAGTTGGTCGCTTTGGTCAGCTGCCTTCCACATTTGCCCTTTGTTCTAGTTTGTAAGTGAGTGTATGTGTGTGTGTGTGTGAGTGTGTGTCAAGCAATTGCTTCTGACGAGCTCAAGTGCAGCAGACAAAGTGATAACAATAGTCACATCTCCTTTATCATGCTGTCAAAATGGCGTCCCTTTGCTGGCGAAGTGTGGCAACAGTGCTTAAATTACTGCTAAAAGGGAAACTCAATTGCATTCATCAAAATTGTTATCTATTGACAAGCTAAACGCGTGCCTTGTAGTCACTTTATTGTACTCGCTTTGTTGCCAATTTTCAGTTGACCAACGTTCGTGCTAAAGTGTGGCAAGAGCGCTTAATTTACTGCTGCAAGGGAAACTTAAGTAAACGAAACATGCATAGACACTGTTAAGGCGTACTTTGCAATCACTTTATAGTTGCTGCAGCGTTGCCAAATTTCACTTGACAAGCAATTACACTGAAGGCTAGCAACAGCTCCACTGTGGGAGTGTAAAAGTGTTGCGGCGTTGTCAAATTTCACTTGGCCGCAAGTCAGCTGTTGGGTCTCTTGGTGCACAGCTAATTCGAGTATTTTGGTCGCAGCTCTTTCACCCAACAAAACTTGCAAATTGCTGTAAACTTTTTTGTGCTGTTGATAAGTTTGGTAGGAAAAGCTGTCAAGACCAAAAACTGAGCAGAAACATGAACAAAAAGAAGAAGAAAAGTTTCGATAACTGATATTGCCTCGCTTTGCCTAGTTGCCAACACTGTCAACTGCAACGAAGGCAGCGTTCAGTGTTTTGCCATAGAAACCACTCAAACATTGGCTGTGTCAACTTTATCGGCCATAAGTTGAAGCTGACTGTTTGTACGCATTGTATTAGCCACAATTTCAACAGCTGCATTGTCCAAATGCATTTTTAATTAATTGCCAATAAAAATTTGCACAAAAATTCCCGAAATTTTCCAAATTATTCAATATAAATGTTCAAAAATTGGAATTGCAATTACAATTAGGGCATACGTGGCGTATACGCAATGTCCGAAATTTTCAAGGCATTTAAGATAGCAATTACATGCGATATGGTGGCAGAACCGCCAACACCAGCTGCACCACCAGCACCACAACAAACACACACACACATATGCCAAAATATGTTGTAATTAATATACGAGTGGGTGGATCGGGGCGATGGGGGGATAAAAACTCGAGTTGATTGCCAATATTCAGTGCGGAAAAATGTTGAGCTCGTTTCTTTTTGTGGCTGTTGTTGTTCTCGTTGTTGTTGTTGTTGCCATGTTGTTGGCACGTGAATTGCACAAATTTGTCCTCATTTATTTATGCATGTATTTTTAACAATGTGGCAATTGTGCGTTCCCCAATCTATTGCCACCTCCCGCTTGGGCGACTCTTCCTTTTGATGGCTATTGCAGCTGCCTGAAGTGCCACTTTGCGACTAAACACTTGGCAACAACTGTAACAACAGCAACAACAGCAACAACAACAACAACTGTAACAGCAACAACAACCACATTATCAACATCAACGAGTCCAACATGAACCACAATAACAACATTTGCATATGGCAACCCAATGGCCACTTAGTCGACCCTTTAAGCGCCACATTACGTTTTATTTTTTATTTGCTTGAAATGGATCCCTCAGCTCAGTTGTTTGCCCACAGACCACTGTACAGTGGGCATAGTTCGATATTTTAGCTGCTTCCATAAATTGAAATCACATGAAACCTTTTAGTTTAGTTAAAGAAAGAGAAAGCTCAACGATCAAATTGTTGATGAAGCATGACTTGATAATTGCATTTGTTGTGCTGATGAAGCAACTTTGAGATCTCTTCTTGAAAGCATCTTGAAGCTTAAGAAATCACTTTAATTAAAGGTGAAGCATTTACAAATAAAAACTGATAATCAAGTGGCGTAACTAGTAAATAATGTTAAATTTAAATGTTACTAAGGATGCACTTTGAAAGCATATGAAAGCTTTAAGCTGATGCGCAAAGTTGAGTGCTAAATTAATTGAAGATAGAAAGATTTGAAATATTCAAGTGCTCATCAATCTGATGCTGTTTAAATGCAAAGCACATTAAAGCCCATTGATAGGTTAATAGATAAAAGCTTTAATTATTAAAGTGAAATAACTGGATCAAATGAAAATGTTCACATTGAGAGAGGCACACATTGAAAGCACATGACAGCTGAAAGCTCACTCAGAGTTCAAAGCACATGAAAGCTGAAACCTCACCGAAAGCCCAAAGCTCTCATAGATGCCAACACTTTGACAATATTCAACTTGATTCGCAATTTCCACAAGTTGAAAGAGAAGGCAGGGAGTTCTAAACTGTGTCACAAACTTAAAGCTTATAAAATTTCACTGACTCAACACTTATTCGTATTTGCCAAGAACTGCTTTCAGCCAGTGTCATTGTGCTGGTGAAAGGTGAAAGCAAACGTGAAGTTGTTCAGTTTAAGAAGCGTATTCAAGTAATTTAATAAATTGAGAAAGATTGTTTATTTATTTTTCATTTAGAGCCACAACTTTGACTCATGGCTAGTAAGCACTTTATGTTGTGTTTCCCTTTATTTCCACACCCCCCGTACGCCATAGTTACCACCCTGTTTGCCACCCACTTGCTTGGCTTTGTGAGAGCTGAAGTCGAGGTTCATGTACAGTGAGTGGGTTACTTTGCGTTTGCTTTTGGCTTTGGCCTGCCAAAGTTATAATAGCCCTTTGCGACAGGCTTTAATACACACACACACACACACACACACACATATATATAAATACACAGAGAGAGAGAGAGTGGGGGAGAGAGAGAGAGAGAGAGAGCATAAAAAGTGAGTGCCGCACACACACGAATCTTGTAAATGGGAAATGGGAAATGGAAGGACAAATGAAAGCCAACGACAATTGCAATGTGGGGCTTGTGTGTGTCAACGTGTCAACACTTAATGTAAATTACAGTTTGCTAACCACATACACACACACACACACACACACATACTCTGAGGGAGAGGGAGAGGGAGAGCGTGTGGGAGCGAGAGAGACGCACTTGTTTGGCACTCCAATTACCTAGACGACGACCTCGTCCAAAAAAACCTTTCCGAAACTATTTCGCTTTTGCGTTCGCGCTGTTTTATGCTCATAAGTATTTAATGCGACCTTCTGGCATCCAACCAACCAATACCATCCATCCCCCAGCCCCCAGCCCCCTCCCTGCATTGCCTCTACACCACCCACTAACTGCTGTCAAGGACATTGTTTTGTGGGCTGCGTTAATGGCAATTAAAGTGACTTGTGATGGCTTTAAGCGCCTCGAAGTACGCAACGCTTTGCTTTCATTTTTTAACGGACTTCCGAGCAAGGAAGCCTACAGTGTATAACTGTATATAAATATAATTATTTATTGGCTGACTGATGCTATGATTGAATGATTGAATGATTGACAATCCAAATCATTGCTTATGTTTGAAAAACACTTTCACTCTAAATCCCATTTATTTTGAATTCTGTTATGACGATTTGAGTTTAAGCTTTATTAAAATACACCCCCCATAGGTGGAAAACAGTATAGACTATAATTAAAGGGCAATACGTGCCTAGAAATCTATTCATTTCAACTGTTGTCGTACGGAATATAACTCTCAACATTTTTAATATTTACATTTTCCTCATTCAAAAACTTCTCACACTTCAGCTCAAATGGCTTAAATATCAACTTGAATTTAACTTTATTTAAGCAAAGTCATCTTCCTGAAAAATACACTTCCCCGCCCCCCTCAGGTGGGAGATTTGCTATTTTAGTTTCTCACCAAAAACAGAGTAAAAGTTTCATTTGAACACAGAAATGTTGGAATTAAATGCAACTCTGCTCTGCAGGCAAATTACAATTGGCCTAATGGTTTATTCATATGCTACACGAGTCAAGAGTCAAGAGTTAAGAGTCAAGAGTCAAGGGTTTAGGGTTAAGGGTTAAGGGTCAAAATGTCAGGAGGAGCAGAAGAAGTCTTGGTACCCCAGAAATAAGTGCCTCAATGAAGAATGAATGCAACAAATGCAACTAATTTCACCACAAGCCGTTTAAGCTAAGAGACTACAAATTGCCAGGCTTATGCACACACACACACACACACACACACACACACACACACACACACTCGCATACACATAAACTCACTCGCATACATAAACAAGCTTTGGCAATGTGTTAAGCAAGTGAAGTGCAATAAATTTGAGAGATTTCGCTTGGTTTTTGGCATCCAAATGTGTCTGCCCACAATAAGCCTTTGATTGTGTCTGTGTGTGTGTGACTGTATGCATGTGTGTGTGTGCGTGTGTGCGGGTGTATATGCTGCAATAGCATTAGTTGCGGCATAAAATGAATACGCTTCCCATGCCAAATCGAATCTTTAACATCAACCAAACTTTTTTTCAACAACAACTTTCCAAAACAAGCAAAATCACAGAAGTCATGGGTATAGTCGACTAAGATACACCCGGTACGCAGCGCTGAAAATGCATAGATCTAGCATAAGTGAAGCTGCTTCCGCACTGCTTATTAAGCGAACTATCGGAAAACAGAAGGAGGAAAAGCTTGATTTATATTCAGCTATGATTGTAGCAGAGCTAATTCAATTCTGCTATTAATTTTGATTCAAATTGTGCGCTTAAGAACACTGTTCTCTCTTTTGTTACAAACATTTGCACAATATTAAGATACTCAAATTATTTGAGCTACAGGGTATAAAAGCCCACCTGGCCTGGGGCTGATCCCCAGCCGAAAATTAACGGAAAAAAATTGAGGAATTCAGTTAGCTTCGTCCGCATAAAATTGAGATGCATACGAGTAATAAACGTCCAACTCGATGCAGCCAAGCACGTTGCACATTGAATGTTGCAGATTGCACGTTGCACATTGCAAGTTGCACGTTGCACATTGCACGCTGAGTTGAGTGCTCGCCAAAAAGTTGGCTGCGTTATATCCAATTAGATTGAACCGGGTCATGTCCTCGCTGGTGTCCTCGACAACAATGCAAAGCGACAACCAGTCAACCACTCAAACAGTCGCCAGTCACCAGTCAACTTGTCCTTCATCGAGGTCCAGCTGCCAGGAGCATAACAATAATCCAACGGACACAAAAAAATATAGTAAAAGGAAAGCGTGGAGCGTGGTATGAGCGAAGGATACAGGAGACAGGAGACAGGACACCAAGGACACCAAGGACAGTGAGCGTCCTAATGAATGCAATTTATGCCATCGCTCACACAAACTTCACACTCCATCAAATGCAGAGGACACAGGACCTCACTCACTCTCTGACCCAACAATGTTGCAGGTGCCACAACAAAGTCGTTGAGGACCCTACACATTCTCCTCTTCTTCCGCCCTCCGATTTGTAATTCTATCTCGTAACCGCAGAGTCGTTGAGGCGTCAGTGAGAGAATAGAGTTATGCAAATGTTTTCATATCAAACGAATTGCGAGTGGACTCAACCACTTAACTGATGCATTGGTCAGCCTCATTTATCCCCTCCCCCCTACACCCCTACACCCCTTCCGAAGGGGTGCTTCTTACGAATTGGAGACACAAGAATCCATTGAGCACATGGATATAGCAACATGATGCTGAAGCTAATCAAATGAGCTGGGAGAAAATAGATTTAAACTCCTTTTCGGATACTTTCCTCTTTGGGGTGGTATTTTCCTCAACTGCAAATGTGTTAGTGTACCTTGGCTAACTCTAGAGTTGTCCTCTAAACAAGCTCATCAAATACTTTAGACTCAAGATAAAACAAACAACTATTCACATATTTTCCTCTTTCAGGTGGCGTTCTCAGAAGAAAGAGAAAGCATATTTCCACTTCGTGATGAAAATATGAGTTGCTATTAATGTTCGTTCATTCTTGAATTCATTACGGACAATTGCGTTTTATGCGTCTTTTGTGGCCCAAGCAAAGCATCGTTAGTTCATCGACATCGGGAGTATGTGTATACAGGGTCTGCTTTCCCTCTTTGGGAGGGGGCACTCATCAAATTGAGCGGTAAAATTGACAAGAAAAAAAGCCGAAAGGGTTGTGCAAATTATTATTACTATTATTACGACTATTACAAGTTGGGATACGGGACCAAAGATGGGAGGCCTTGGCTCTAAATCATTTTGTAGGAGATTACCTACAGTGCGCATTGCCCACTTTCCACCAAGAGGGGTGGCTTGCCACACCCCAATCACACTCTTTTGCCTGGGCATAAATTATTGTGCCCCTTTCGGTGTCTGCTCGAGATGCTTTTGTGGTTGGCTCGGAGGGGAAGACGAAATAAGTTTATCTATTCACTGACCCAAAACAAAACTCCACACACAATTGTATGTGTGTGTGTGTGTGGGTGTTTGTGAGTGTGTATAATCGCATGCACTTGCAGGCACAAATTTATGATTAATAAAAATAAGTTTTTCTGAGTTCGCTGAGAAAAATGCTAAACAATATGAACAGAGAAATGTGCAAGAACGGCAAGAGGTGAGCAGGGGGGAGAGTATGAGTTGAGGGTGGGGGGAGGGGGGTACAACGAAAACGAAATCATAATAAATATGTAAAGTAGCCGAAAAGTATGCAAATAAACGCTGTGATTGGACTTGGTCTTGGCTTTTATGCAGCAACAACATGAGCCAAGCTCACATTCCCTGCTGAAGACAACAGTCGATTTGTGTGTGTGTGTGTGTGTGTGTGTGTGTGTGTGTGTGTGTGTGTGTGTGTGTGTGTGTGTGTGTGTGTGTGTGTGTGTTTCTCTCCCACATCATCATTCTATCTATCTCTTTCTCTTGCTGCCTTTCATCTGTAGCTCTCTCTCCCCTTTTATGCTGCGTGCTTTAGTCTCGGTCTCTGGTCTCTGGTCTCTGGTCGAGTGTCTTGTCGCCATCGTCTGGGCCACTTTATTTGCCTTGTGCGGTTACGGCAAATTGATTTTTATGCGCTCAATTTATGTATTTCTTTTACATGAGCTCTCTCTCTCTCGCACTCACTCTTCTTCTTTGTCTCTTTCTCTAACTTTGTGTGGGTGCCTTTCTCTATCTTGATATTAAAATTGTGCTGCATACTTTCAGCTTAAGAATTCCCTCCCGCTCCATGCATAACTCTTGCCACAGTTTGTCCCCAAAAGCAGATATTGCAAATCAATTGACTGTAAAATGGCATGAATTAGTCTGAAAGAGAGGGAGAGTTACACTATAAGATAAAGACAGAGAGAGAGAGAGAGAGAGGGAGAGAGAGAGAGAGGGAGTAATAGACATGCATTTCTGATTATTTTATAGGGAGCTGAAACGATTATCCAAGCTGTTAGGAAGAAAGTTAGAGATAGAACTAGAGAGAGAGAGACAGCGAGAGAGATATATATAGAGAGAGAGAGCAAACATACATTTGTGAGTATTCAAGCTGTCAATGTTAAAAGAACAACATCTACTAACTCGACTTGTAGTTAATCAAGTTCAATCACTCTACGCACTTTAAAGTGGATATTCAGCTCCCCTTACCTCGCCCACACACAAAGGGCACAGAACTATTATAACTTTGTGGAAATCTATGCCACAGGCAAAGGAAGGAAACACCCAAACCTATAAAGTATATATTTGTTTTGCAGGCAACTAAAAGCTTCGCTACCGGGCATCTCACAGTCGAGCATACTCGACTGTATACTGTAGCGCTCTCACTTATTTTAGCATATTCCGATGCGCCTGCAGCTCCAAAGGACTCAGGACACGGCCGCCAGTCAAGTGGCTCACATAATTTGTAGATGTCCAACAGCAGCTGGCGAGGAGACGGTCTGCTTGGGTTGTCCTTGTCGGGTTATTCAGTTGTTAGGGGCAGTTGGGATGCTGCTTTCCTTGGCCGCCCGATGTTGTCCGCACATTTATGAAACATTTATGCCAGGCCTCGTTGGGCAGCAACGGTCTCGTCCGGTCTCTCATCCCTGCTAATAAAAAAACACAACAAATTGTCGACAGTTGACAGGACACTGGACACTCGGAAGGACAGAGCAGGGCACAACGGGATGGAATGGGTGTGGGTGTGGGTGTGGGTCTGGATAGTGGCGAGAGGGAGGACATAGTTTGAAAGACTCTTCACAAAATTTGCCTTTTTGTGCGAGTGTGTGTGTGTGTGTGTGTGTGTGTGTGTGAACGAAGGCATTAACAAGCTGCTGATACTCTGTCTCTATGCCGCATCTCCATGCTTATCCCACTAGCTGTCTCTATCTGACATATGAGGGGAGCATCGGTCATTGTTTTAGTTATGAACATGCACATTCGACTGCTAATGAAGAGTCCAACAATTCAACCACTGCACCACTGAACCACCAAGTTGTCAGACTGTCCGACACTGCTTCTGCACATAAAGCATATGAAATGTTATACAATTGCCAATGGAAGGAAAACTATTGTTTGACATATTTGCAAAAATGTTGTACTTGAGCTCACTTTTGGCTTGCTATACCCTGTAGGAGAGTGTGGCATGGTATGCTGAACAAACTGAACATCAAATCGAAGCCATTTCAACAGCTGATGCTTTCAAATCTGCAATGTCGATGAGTTTGTCAGGCTGTCAGACTCTCCTTGAGGAGTATATGGCTGTGTAGGGCATCTTGTAGTCTCACTCGCACTCAACATTTTGTTTGATTATAAGTTTGTTCGCCCGACAAATTGCCAAATTGTTGTGAAACTTAAATTTGTGTAGTCACATGGAGTATAGCTCTCAGCTCTCAGTGGGCTCATTGCCAGACCAGCAGGCAGGACGGTGGCCTACAGCAGTAACGAATGTAGGTTCAGGTGCAGATGCAGGTGCAGGAGGATGTCTCGATTGATGTCCTGAGCTCGGCAAAGGCTCTTAGTGCGCTTGAAGCCGAAAAACACACAGTAGGAACGGCAAAACAAGCGTTGACTTTATTGATTTTTTTGGCTCAGTAGCTCAGCATAGTATGATAGTATGCCTGTCCCCCCCGTAGCCCTGTGTTTCCACGACTCTCATATGGTCACGTTGATCCCCAAGCGACTTTAGCTCGAGCTTGGACATGGAAAACGAACTCACGCCCTCATCCCCTGTGGCAAAGGGTCTCGGTCTTGGTCTCCACCTCCGTCTCGGTCTCGTCCTCGGTCCAAGTCCAGGTCCGGCTCTGGTACTGGTTCTGGTTCTGTTTCTGGAAGAGCGACAACCCTTTTTTGCTAAACATTTTCATTTTATGTTGCCGTTAACCGTTATCTGCCCGCCATTTTGTCGGCCGCTCTAAAATGTCATGCTATTTCTGACCCAACATGCCACATTTTTATTTATGCAGGCTTCAACCCACACCCCTCACTACACAGGACACCCTACCCAACTTGAATCCCACCCGCAATAGCTCCTGTGGCGAACACGACTAGTTAAAGCATAATTCTTTGCAAGCGTATACCCTGTAAGCATAGCTCGAGTAGCTCAATTGTTCGATGGTATCGATAAATTATCGAATCAAATTGTCCTATAAGTGCACACAAACAATCGATAGGTGTTATGCTACCCCGATAAGTTATCGATAGCGATATATTGATTATAACATAATTTAGCTTAATCAATGTCAATGAAATTCGCTCAAATTAAATATTAGCAATAGATAAGCAGTATTTAAAATAAACGAATTATCGATAGTGCATAGGTTAATATCGATAGGACCTAAGCACATGTTAGCGCTGGTTTTAAAGCTATATTCAAAAAATAAAGCTGGCCTACTAATCGTCATGATTCAGGAACAAATGAAATGGCCGATATTTTCGATAGTAATAATATTTATTTATATCAATAGATCCAACGATATTATCGATAGTGCCAATAAAAGTAAGACTGGTTAATCTCTGTCAAATTGCGTTAAGTTACAGAAAGAATATAAACTATGAGGCATTCACACTGACACTGTTATCGATAGTCGCAGCGATAGTATCGATTGTGGCATGGAAAGTATCGCTTAACGGCTCTAATCAGTCGATAAATGAGACTTTCCCATTGAAGTCACCAGTTCACATTTACTTTGGCTTACTTGGTTAAGTTACAGGGTATCTGCTAGTCGTGCCCATGCCACTATAGACATTGTTGTTTTTGTCCTTGCTTTGTCAGCCGCTTGCTCTGATTTATTTAACTTTTCAACACCTTTTATGCCGAACAGGATTTTCACTTCTTGATTGGTTTGAGTTCGTTTCAAATATCGGAAGGAGACTTTGGCATAGAATGTGAGGGGGGCAGGAGGGTGTTAACTAGACTGCGCTTTGGATGCGAGCAGCAATTCATATCCATATTCATATTCATGGGCCGTGTGCACACATATTCACATTCACATTCACATTCATATTCATATTCATATATCCATATTCATTTGCATTCGAATATTTGCAACGCAAAAATTGATGAACAAATCTACAGACATTTCGTGCAGCCGACGGGGCCAATTTAATAAAGAACCAGAGAAGCTCGCCGAATAAGCTGGCTATAAATCTAAAGTGGCTTAATAAGATTCCACTCCTGCGCATGTGTGTGTGTGTGCGTGGGTGTGTGCATGTGTGTATGTGTGTATGTGTGTTGGGGGTGAAATCAAAATCAGAATCCGACAGTCTGTAAGTTGCGCAAACATTTTTGGCAATTTGTTGTTATTACCACGCAACGAACAACGGCGGCAACGGCTGTTTGTTGCCACCCTCCCCCTCCAGACCCACACACACACACACACACACACACACACACACACCATCGCGCGCTCTCCACTAGCCACTTGCCGGACTACTGCTGACCATTGTGTAGTAGCATTTCTGGTCGCTCGTTACAATCGTAAATTATTTTATTTGCTGCTAATTGCAGTTCACAAAATGCCAGCACAGCTGCCAGTTCGAAGGGGGCGCTGGGGCCACGCCTTTTATTGCAGCTCATAAAGCAATTAATCCAGTGTCCCCTACACCCTAGCTCAGTCAAAGCCAAAGCCATGGCCAACAACCCAAAACCAAAACCCAAAAACCAAAGCCCAACTAACCAACTCGACAAGCATCACACGCCAATTGTGGATGGCGGCTATTTTCAAGGGATTAGCGCACACGTGTGTGTGGCTGTGTGTGTTTATGTGTGTGTGTGTGTGAGACAGTATGTAAGGAATGTGCAAGGGAATGTGTAACAGCGTGTGTGTGCTCGTGTGTGTGTGTGTGTGTGTGAGTTGGGCGCAATCGTCAACAGTTGTGATATCGAAATGAAGTAATCGAAAACGCAAATTGCAAGCGTTTAAGGCACACTGAAAGAAATGTTAGTTCCCTTGGAGCGGGTGTCGCAACACTGGCAGGAGAGTGAGTGTTGAAAAGTGCAGAATGTAGATTTGAAAGAATTGTGCGAAAGTGCAGAGTAATTTGTTACTTTCCATTGAGAACTTTATGAGACTAATTTGAACAAACTTTTCTGGGTCTCTGAAGGGTATTGCGAGTGTTAGGAAACGTATAAATTTGGGTGAAAGGAAAGTGTTTCTTAGGTGCAGAAAGTAGATTTGAGAGAGTTGAAAGAGTGTGAAGAACAATTAATTACATTGCATTTACAACTTTATAAGTCTAATTTGAACACAAATTTCTAGGGCTTTGCAGGGTATTGCGAGTGTTAAATTTGGGTGCAAGGTAAGTGCAGAAAAGCGTATATTTAGTATATTGTATGTGTTGTAAAGCACAGCAAGCAAGTTAAGAAGGAGTGAGGTTTAGGTTATACGTGTTATTATTTCCATCTATTTCTTAAATAAGAATCTTAATATTCCCCAGAAACTTCAAGTAGAAATCCAAAGTTAGTGTTGAGATGCAACAAGAGGGCACTCTGACTGCCGACAGTGTTGAAAAACGTGTAAATTAACTTTTTGTCTGTTGTAATATATCAATTAATACAGCTCACTACACAATACAAACTGAAATACGTGCCTAACCTCACTATATTTCCGAAGGTCTACTTTATTCACTATTTGCGAAGCAGCGAATAGCATTCATTTCAATGCGGAGCGAGCAGGCAATACTCGTTACTCGTTATTGCTTTGGTAACGCCTCTTACCCCCATCCTCCTCCTGTCATATTCTTTACCCGCCTCTCACGCCCACTCCCTTCGCCGAGAAAGTCATTTAGTGCAACTAACGCATTTTTCACAAGCCATTGGCACAATTTTCATTATTTTTTTATTTTTATTTTTTAAATGCCCCAAAAACATTTCAATTCAAGTTTTAATTGCTTGTAAAATTGCGTTTTGTTGTTGTTGTTGTTTCTGTCAAACACAAACAGATTTTTCTGGTAGCGCCCACAGGGTATTTCAACTCTTCTACACAAAGCATCCATGACAAAGTTAAATATTTTTAATTAATTATGAAAACTCATCGAGATTTTTCTATTTTTGTTTTTTTTTCGGTTTTTTTTATCTAAATGTTAAACGAATTGTCAAAAATGTTTTATTTTATTAATTTATATGTATTTTCTGACAGTAAATATATCGAATTAATTATGAAAACTTGTTCATATTGTTGCTGTATTTCATATGGTAACGGCTTTTTCATCTAGATGTTAAGTTAATTGTCAGAATGTTTTACTATATTAAGTTATAAATTAATATTTATTTCACTGATTTTAAAGATTTTATAAACTTATTAAAAATTTGATTTTAAATAGTTTAAATATTTGTAAAAGTAAATAATAATTTTGGGTTTTAATTTTACAATTTTTTTAATTGATTTTTGTTTTCATTTATTTCAATCAAATTTATTTTATTGATAGCAATCAGCATCCACTTTGGCTCACCGTAAGAATATGTCAATTGCTTTTTTGTTAACAAGTATATTCTGTTTTACAACACTCACTCTTTTCATCTAGATGTTAAAGTAACTGCCAACTAGACATCATTCAAAATAATTAAATATTCAAGCTTAGTTTTTGCTTTACAATCTCCTTCCGTTAAGTTGATTGTCTTGCTGTTTTCAAATGTCTGCTCTGGTAAATTGTCTTTTCATCTAGATGTCAAACTTATTGTCAAGTTAGTTGGTACATAAGACATTATTTTGTAACTCTCACTCTCTCTTTTCCAATCGCAGGTTCTCAGTTAGATATAAAAATTACCTTCAATCAATCGAATTAAATTTCTTGATCATTTGTTCTGACTACAATTCCGCCTTGAGCATATTTTCTAGGGTATCATAGTGTGGGCACACTGCAAAAACGTTCCATTGTCTTTATTTGGTTTATGCTTTTGAAATTGTTATTGTTATTGTCGTTGTTTCTGTTGTTATTTTATCTGCTATCCAAATACGCTTGTGCATAGTTTTGTTTGTTCTTAAATGGCTGTCTCTGTGTGTGTGTGTGTGTGTGTCTATGTGTGTGTAGGTGTGAGTGTGTAGCATAGAAATGCTCGTTGGAATTATCTAAGCAATTTGTTTAAAATTAGTTGCAATTGCTTTTCAATTTGAATTTGAATGCCCGGCGACCACAAAAGCCGAAGAAGCAACAACACTAATGCATATGAAATTTCATAAATAAATACAAGTGTATGTGTGTGTGTGTGTGTATGTGTGTGCCTGTTTTGTGGCAGGGTGTGTAAAGCACTTGAACAAATTACTTTTTAAGTGCTTCCAAGTAATAATGCCAACCTGTCTAATGAAAACGTATGAGAATTGTATTTGTCAATTGAGAGCAAGTTCATTGCCTTGATTGATTGATTGATTGATTGATTGATTGTTGGACCGAATGACATTTTATTTACTAGCGCGATGTCGCTAGCTGACAGATGCTGATTGATATGCACGCTCCGATGGCTAAATTTAAATCAATTCATTATTTTTAAACAATTTCTTAGAAAATTTTCATGTTACAACGATTTGCTGTAAATTATACTCTGTTTTTGATTAATTTTAAGGGGCATATAGGTTGAGAAGTTCATATATTTAATTGTAAATTGATTTGCTAGTTAGTTCTCACTTATTGTAAGTGATAGATATTTCAATAAATTTTACATTTTCTAATTTTCTGAAATTATTTTGAAGTCTCATAAAAATAGAAGGATGGAGAATGTAATTGACTTTCTTTATGAACACAATTGCCGAGGAAGGGTGACTGCTTAAGATGCCCTTAATTGCAGTTGTAATGAGTGTATTCACACACACTCATAGACAGCATTGGCCATAGACTCACGAGTGTGTGTAAATACATTAATGCTATTATCGCACGCTTGACAATTGGCATTGAGTTCCATTCTCTTGTTATTTATGGCATTTGCATTATGAGACTGAGTGCCGTTATGCGACATCAACAGCTGGCAACGCTGTTTTGTGTCTGGCAGCGCCGCGGCGACATCGGAAACGGAATACGGAAAACGGAAATCAGAGCCAGCGACTTGATGAGAGAGAGAGAGAGTGAGGTGGAGCTAACGTTTGTACTGTCGTAATGTGGTGGCCACAGGACACACGCCACACATGCCACACACGCACAGACACACACACACACACACGCGCTCATATGCAGGACATTTGAAATTGTTTACATTGTCAGTTTGACATTTGATTTCGCTTATCAGCGCGAGGCGCGACCTCAGCACAGCCCATAAAAAAGTGTCGCATATGGTGGAATCAACAACAGCAACAACATCAGCCCCAACAACAACAACTGTCACAAGAGCAACAACAACAACAACAAGAACAGCAACGAAATGAAATGAAATGAAATGAAATGAAATGAAACCAAAGCCAAAACAAAGGCACAAAATGAAAATGGCCGCAGCAGCAGAAGAAAAAGAAGCAGAAGCAGAAGCAGAACAAGCGTCAACAAGCGAATTGAAATTGTTTCAGTTGTTGTGGTTATTGTTGTTATTGCACATGTTGCTGTTGCTGTTGTTGTTGTTGTACCCTGTAGATATAAAAATGTGTTAAAATGTGTTGGCTATCGGTGGGCAGCAGCCAAAGGTGCCAAAGGAAACAAACGTCTCAGCTCCGATAGCAGAGCCTATAAAATAGGAGTATATCAAAAGAATACATCCGAATAGTTCTGAATTGCACTTTCTCTGCAATTTCACTCAAATATGATAGCAAAGATAATGCCAAAACTGTAGTTGAATATGAATCTTGAATTGATTCTATAGGAAAACTAAGAAAAAGAATGTAAAATAAAGTTAAGTTAAAAGTTCATTTTATATGATACAATGCTTCTAAAATTTACTTTACTTGCCTTACTTATAGAACTCACATGAGATTCAAATTATTTGTGTTGACAATCAACAAAACTCTTTATCTATCTTAGAAGTAGTCCCTACAGTTCTACGATTCTATAGTATAACAGTTGGGCACATAAACCTGAGCCTCCATACGGATTTATCTCATAATATTTGCATAAAATCGAATTGACTTCCAATAGTTTTGATATATATTCTCATTCAAGTGCTGGGTATTTACGAGTCAAGCATTCTCGATTATACCCTGCAATTGTTGTCCTGCTGTTGTTTTTATTACTCTGATTTTTTTTAGCTGTCTGACAAGGATTGCTTTAGTGTCTTTCTGCACATGTTTGTTCTGTGACTCGGGCTCTCCTTCCCTCTGCTGCCTTGAGTGCCATTGTGTGTGTGTGTGTGTGTGGGTGTGTGTGGGTGTGTGACATCTGTGTGTGTATTTGTGTTGGAGATTTAACAATGCTTCAATGGCTTTCAACATTGAATTTAGACTTTCATGTGTTTATTTGCTTTGCACGTTTCATTTTGTTGCCGCTTTGTCTGGTCTTTCTTACTTTCGCTATCTTGTACCTCTTAGTTTATCCCTTCCTCACACTCTCCCCACTCCCCACCCGCCACCACCCCTCTCACCGTTCCTTCGCTTTGCTTATTCTTTTCCTCACCCTTTATTATGTCCGAGATCAGAGTCCTTCCGTCTGTAAGTTTTATTTAATGCGACAAATGGGCTGTTGCTCGGATTTGAATAAATGTATACCGTCTTCTCATTCCATGGCCTACAGCTGCACATCCTTACATACACAGACACACCCACACACACACATAGACTGTCGCTGTCGTTGTGAACCTTGACCCGCCTAATGCGAATGAAAGCGTATCTAAATCGAGTTTTTCTTAAGTGACAAGGCGAATGTTGTTGGGTTGAATGTGTCAAGTGGGGGGCGCCAGTGAGAGGTGGAGTTGGAGGTGCATGCCAGTGTTGTCAAATACATTAAGATGTGTGTGAAAAGTAAAGTGTTATTCGAAATTGTTATATAGTTCAAATGATATTTGTACTTAATCTGTGTGCTTAGTGTATACAAATTGACATACAAGTCAAACCGACTCAAACTTTACCACTTTACCAAAGTGTTATACAAAACTGTTATATGCTGTTATACATATGATGTGTTGTTGTATATTCAATTAACTCACACTTAAGAAAATGTAATTCGAAATTTAAATATGCTGTTATACTGGTGGTATCATTTACTATTATTCCACAAACCTTATAAAGTGTTATATACAACTGTTATATGCTGTTATATACATGATGTAATATACTATTATTGCACGAATTGCTATGCATTCATTTTATAAACATATTGTACAGTCTTTCAATAAAGTGAAACACAAAACTGTTATATGCTGTTATACATTTCTTTAACTGACACATTTCACAGTCACTTAATAAAGTGTAATTCAAAATTTTAATATGCTTACACTTGTGGTATCATTTTCTATTATTCCACAAACCTAATAAAGTGTTATACACAACTGTTATACGCTGTTATTCAATTCGCACTTTAACTTGTTTTACAGTCTATTAAACAAACTTAAGATTATGATGCAAATCAACTCATTCTTTTATTTTGTTATACTGTTATACGCTAGTTTCGCAACTGCCTCATGAACTGAGTCTTGCAACTGTACTTAATATGGCACAAATGGAATTTCACGTAGCAGCTGTTACTAAACACAACGCTGGCCACAGTGAGTGCGAAAAGTCGTCTCCCTTCCCTTTCTGTCTCTCCCTCTCTCCCTCTGTCTGCTTGGAAATTCGTAAGCTGCAACTCTGCCTAACAAGACGCCTTCAAATGCAAATAAGGAAAGCAAAGCTGAACTCGAGACGAGACCAAAATCTGGGATTCAACTTATGTTTAGCTTTAATTGCATATTGCGCCGGCAGTCATGAAAGACGTCTAAAGAAGTAGACAGCAGGGGAGGGAGGCTGGGGAGAAGGGGGGGAAGCTAAAGTGTCGATTTTAGTTGAGTGCTTTGAAGGTTTCTTTTAATTTCTCAGCAAAAATTTTGGCGGCAAACAAAACTTTAAACGGCGCGAACTTTCAAGGAGCGAGAAAAGCATAGCTTGACTGGGGGAATGCGAAGAAGATGAAGGGAGAGGGAGAGGGAGAGGGAAGAAAGTGAATACTAATGGGTAGTTTGCTAGATGAAGAGTTGCCAGTTTTTGGGTTTAACAAGAAAACTTTAGCGCGGTTTTTCGGCTTCATTCGTTTTCATTTATTCGCCATTGTTTTCAGCTTTTTTTCATCTTCTTTCTCTATTCATCTATCCAATATTCATCTCTATCTGTTTTTCTATTGCCATCTCTATCAGTGCAAATGAAATGAATTTTATATTGAAATAGTTTTACAGAGTGAGATGGAACTATTGGAATTTCTTTAGCTCTTTAATGCGAACGTTTTTTTTTTCACATTCACATTCACATTCAAATTCAAATTCAAGTTGAAATTGAAATGAAAATGGCCAAAGTCCAGATTGCACCCTCTTGACCTGGTCTAGTCCTTCCCCCACTGCTCACCCCTCGTTTGCAAGTCCATTAACGTGCGGTTTTAATTACGTGTTTATTTCGATGTTCTAAAACAAAGTTCAGGTTCGTCATGGGACCCAGCATGGAGATGGGAATACGCCATACGCCATACGCCATACGCCGAGCAGAGGGAACGGAGAATAGAACACGGCGTAAACGAAATGGCACGTTTTGTTTTGGGCTTGCGTTTTGAGCCCGGCTTAAAGAGATTAAAAACGTACTGATTTGCATAAAAATGGCTTGCATGACGGAAAACTTTTTGCTCAATGTCCTTTCAATGCCCTAAAGCAGAGTATATGCATTGTCGCGTACAATTTGTCACACATTGAAGTTGACTTCTCTAATACCAATCCAGCTAGCCAAGTCGCTATGCTAATCTCTTTCCCTAACTTAGAGATGCTTATGGAATAAAATATGTATATTTGTTTCGATTTTTTTAGAATTCCTAGACTGCGCTGAGTAATATGTTAGCAGAGGAATATCCATAATATCTTGTGATATATATGCTGCTGCAAAACTGTTCAAAATAATTAATAATTATTCTTAAAAACAAAGATAAAATATATTAAGCAATGATATATATCTGAGCCTTGGTTTTATGTTGAACATTTGTAGGATTACTCAATATATTCATTATTCGATTATTATTATTCACTATTTAACTCGAGTTCAAAAGAAAAGGTGATGCATCTCCCAAAAATGTTCAATAAAATAAAATAATAATAAAAAACTCTTAAAATAAATATAGTACAAATTTATTTAAAAATTTACAAAATGTATTTCACAAAAAAATAATTAAAGAAATTAAAAAATAAAATAAAATAAAATATAAACAAAATTATATATAAAAAAGTATTGTAAAAAAAGCTTTAAATTTAATTGGTTAAATTTATAATTTAGTATTTCGTCGGGAGAAGTAAGGAAAAAAAGAAAAAGTAACACATTCAAATACTTGTAAGGGTATTTAAGCATCGGCTATTCTGCTATGTGTTATTGCCATGTTGATTCTGCGGGCTTTTCGATAAAAAAAGTTTCGCTGGCCGCCCACACGCACTCAGATAGCGCATCATCAAACCTGCCTCAGACTCTGATAAACCCCCCCACCCCCCATCCACCACCCCTCTGTTGCTACAGCTCCTGCCACATTTCGCTGCCCCATCGCCATCTGCCTCTGTTCGTTATCAGAGCTGCACTTGAAACAAAGGAAGACCAAGTTAAGCCAAAGTTGCGGCTGTCGCTGACGTTTTATCTTTCAAGTTATTTTTTTTTTAAGTTTTTATTCTTTATTTTTTGTTGCTTTGTTATCGCCTTGACATTTCAGCGTGTCGGGATAAGCCTGCCTGAGTTCTGCCTGAGTCCGAGGCATGCATCTGTGAGCTGGCTTCAGCTTCCAATTCCAACTGTAGTTGCCCAAGCTGTTGCCACATAAATATTCAATTCAATGGAATGCAAATTCATTTCTCAAATAAGAAATCAGTTGCGTGCCCCCCTCACCACATTTATCCCCCCCCCACAACCCACTTCTCACCCTACAGTTGCCTGAGCTGTTATATTGTATAACAACTTTTCTACTATTCCTTCAAATGAATTATATTTGATTACTACTCTCCTATCAATTTACTCTCTGCTGTTGCAGCTTAAATATAACAGTTTAACCTCTTATTTTGACTAACTGTCATACAGTTATTAAGCTTTTACACTGTATAAAAGTGTGGGAATCACACTTTATAATTTATCTAGCTAGCCACATTCCAACCACTTCTTTCTCCACAATTGCATCTGACATAGAATTGTTATAATGTATAACAGTCTTCACAACATTATTTGAAAATCATATTTATATGATATATTTATATATATCATATTTTTTTAATTCTCTTGCAGCTGACGTACAACTATTTAGACTTTTCAAAACCATACGATTTTAACAATAAATGCATACTGTATAACAGTTGAATCTGTTATACTGTATAACAGTTTTGAGAATAGTTTTTGTAATTTATCATCATTTTTGAACATCCTCCCAGGCTCTATTCTAACCACAATTTCAAACGACATATAACTGTTATACTGTAGAGAAGTTTTCAAATAAGCATATGTAATATAGCATTTTCGATTATCTTTGACCCTACTACTTCACTACCATGCACACTGTATAACAGTCTTCATTCATCAATCATTTTGCAAACATATTCATATTATCGCTGGTAATTTGGGCGAATGTTTCGCTGCTTAAGCTTTTCTAATTGTGTGTGACCCACAAAATGCTATAACTATAACATCACATTATTTCTCTCTCTCCCTCACACACACATACACCATCACACTCACACCCACACACACCTACGTGTTTAAGAATTCCATTTAAGTTGTCCGCTTCACTTTTTGGGAAGCATTTACTCATTATTTATTTTCAACTAATTAGCGGTTTTTTGTTTGCGTTTTCTGCACTGCCATCATTACTGTCATACGTGGGACATGCCCCTTCTATAACCTGGCCAACCTCTTCTGCTCTTGCACTCACCCCCGCTGCGACGCCGGCGTGGCATGGCAAGGGAGGTGGGGGAAGGTAAGACAAAAGCATTTCGTGGGCTTATCAACAAAACCAACACAGTGGCCCACAGCTCTATATTCAGCTTAATAAACACACATACACACATATACATATACACATACACATACACACATACACATACACACATACACACACACACGCACGCAGCCAGACAGACACGCACACATACAGACAACTACACACGCTGAGGCAGACGCGCTTCACTTTCCCAGGTGAGTCATGTTGCTAATTAGTTACGGATATAGGCGACATGGCACTCCAACACACACCCACACATACAAACACACACCCACACACACACCCACACACACGCACACATCTACACACATATCTGAACTCGACTGGGTGAGCATTCAGGTTTTTGCAAGGCAAGGTAAACTTTTTAGCGTTCTGGGAACTAAATACATACCGCTTCAGTTCTCCCCACTCCCCACTGCCCACTCCTCCCATGCTCCTTCTCCACTGTTCACACCTGTGCACACACTCACCATGTGTGTGAATATCAAATATCAAATAATATTTGTAGTAACATAAACTATGCGACAAGTTCGTTAGGACAACGTTGCGCATACGCCGCATTGTCCTATGCCGAGTTGAGGTTCAGCAAACGAAACAAATGAAACAAATGAAAGTAAAAAATAGCAAAACTAGAAAACTACAAAACTAGAAAACTGTATGCAGTCTATTGTTATGCTGGGTAAAAATTGAGCAACTGCAACTCATTATTCACATAGTAATTAGTTTTTGTCCCCCTTTTTGCCTGCGTCTGCCGCCTTAATCATCTGATTAAATTCTAATCAAGTGTGTCCATTGTTTCTATTTCTGTTTCAGCTTCCTCTGCTGCTCTTGTCGCAACTAATCGCCAACTATGTTGACAAAGGAAAACTATTTAAACAATTTTCCTTTGGGCTTACGGGGAATTTGAGAGGAGCGCAAGCATAATTTAGTTATATTCAGAAGAATTATTGTATATGTTCTATTCTATTTATTGCCCAATGATATTAGCTTTCTCAACTGACAGGCTCATCATTAATTCAGCCAGCATTCAGCTGACGGCTTGCTTGATGCTTCGGAGTGCTGGCTAAGAACTTAGACCTGCGCTAGCAGTGTTGAACAGTAAGGAAATATGTAATATGTACTTGCAACACTTGCACTATAGCTTAGTGTTGTTAAATTAACTAAGTTAAGTATTCAGCAGTATTAATTCTATACTATTATCACTATAACACTATTGACAATGCATTTCCCTCAGTGCCTGTTCACTTGCATTTCATCGGCTTGCGTGCATTTTGCAGTTGGCTTTCCTTCATTTAATTACATTTAATTTAAAATAAATATTTATACGAGCTTTCTATCTGAATCTGTGTTAACAATGGCAGCAGATTTAAGCTATAAGCCAGTCCTGCAGTGTCGCTCACTGGGCATTGTCCGAGTTTGTGAATGCAGTCGACAACCTGAAACACCTTGTAATTATTTTCTACACTGAGAGAGGGAGAGATAAAGGGTGAAGAGAAGTTTCAATCAAAGTAGCTCATTCAATGCGCATTTCCGTTTCCGCTTTCGGCCATTTATGCTTATGACAAGACACTAAGTTCTGAATTGCGCTTCGAATGCACAGTTCTCCCGTCGTTCATTCGTCCTTTCGTTCTGCTGTTCATTTTCGCAGTCACACGCGCCAACAATTCACTGGGGAAATCAATTCAAATGTCTGTATATATACCTCTCTCTCTGTCTATCTCTCTGTGTCTGTCTCTCTGTCTGTCTCTCTGTGTCTGTCTGTCTCTCTGTGTCTGTCTGTCTGTCTCTCTGTCTGTCTCTCTGTGTCTGTCTGTCTGTCTCTCTCCCTCTCCATCCTCTCTTTCTCGCATGCCATTAAAAAATTATTTCACTTTATATCTTAATTGAATTTCGCGTCAATTGGGGCGCTGCGTGACTGGACAACAACAATCAACAACAACCAGTAATAATAACAAAAACAACAGCAGACAACAACCAGCAACAACAACAACAACAACAACAGCAGACAACAAATAACACTCGCAGTGTAAGTAAATTAAATTAATGTTTTATAATCTGATAAAAGCAAGCGGCTAAAATAACAACAACAAAAATGAACAACAGCCACAATACAAATACTAGCAACAACAACAACAACAACAACTACATCCCCAACAACAGCAACAACTTCAACTTCAACAACAACAACAACAACAACAGCTATGGCCAAATGAAGCAAAACATTTTAAAGCGATTTTGTTTGCTGTCCGCTCAAATAGCTCATGACAGACATAAGGTGAGTGCTATATAACTCAATTAAATGGAAACAGACACAAGAGACGAACTATAAATAGAATTTAAATGCATTAGGCAACTCTGAGAGGGCAATTAAAGCAGAACCAACGAATAGAAAAGAGCAACCCTATTTGGCAACCCTGTGCCATAAAAGTCTGGGCGGCAACTCTAGAACTAACATGGTAGATCCTCATAAATTGATATAGAGAAACTTGTATTAGGCAACTCTGTCACGTATAGTTATAAGCCTGAGCTGGAAGCAACCCTATAAGGGATTTTAGAGTTGTGTTATATTTGACAACCCTGTTAGGTAAATAACCATAAATAAATGATACAAACATTGTGGAAACATGTTGAAAACATATTTCACTTGCAATAAATAAATATTAAATATCTGAAATATATTTGGCAACCCTAAAAGCAATGAAAGCTAATTCCATAGGAATGTATCAATCAATTCTCGAACTCAAATGGACAGGGCAACAAATGAGTGCAATAACTTAAAATGACGAATCAAAGTTTATTCATAAACGGCATACAGAGTTGCGTGATGAAGATGTTGATGTTGATGTTGATGGAAAGGGAAAGGGAAAGGAAGGGGAGGGGGGGGACAACCTTGTGCTTGTATTTACTTCCCTTTCAGTTCCAGCTTAATTGCGACCAACAAATGAAATATTAACTCAAGTTGAACGTCATTTCGCTTAGCAAATGTATCTTTACTTTCAATTTAGAAATGAGATGCTCAAGTTGCGGTGGAAATTCTACTTGAAATGTTCGCAAATAAGCAGCTAATGGCGAACTATGGCCCACATTCGAGCCAGAGAGGGAAACCTGGCCCAAAAGTGCTTCGTGTGCTAATGAAGGGCTGTCCTGCGGCAACTTAAAATATTTACACACACATACACAAACACACATATGAGTATATGTGTAAGTGCGTATGAGTATTCATACAAATTACATTCACCAGTTTATTGAAAGCAGAACTAAACCGATTTCTAAGAGATAGTGTCTTTTTAGACCCTGTACTTGAAAAGTATAAATGGTCTGCTAGGTTTGTCGACTGGGCAATGTGCGTAACAGCCAGAAGCAGGCATCGTCCACCCTCTAAAGCATATATATTCTTCATCTATATAAACAACGTAGTCTGTGCAGACGTAAACGCTTAGACCACCTGCCCTACCTGCCTAAAAACGAAATGCAAGAGCAACTATGACTCAATTGCCTCAAGTTTTGTCCCACCTAACAAGAAGTCTAATCTCCATGTGTCTTCAAAATTCCATCAAGATAGCAAATACGTGTTAAGATTTCTTAGAATCTGGGCGAAGGGTCTTTTGTAGTCGCAATGTATTTATCAGATATTTCCCGCTTGTCAGAGATGACTTGTTTAATTTAAGTTGTTTGTTAGAATTTTTGAGAAGAATCAATAGTTGAGGTAAATAAAATACATATATAAAATACATATATATATATATATATATTAATACATATAATGTAGTTTAGATAAGAGGCAACAAGATACTAGAGTATAACACAGCAATTGGATGGATAAGAATTAGCTTGAGTCCGAATTAGCAAGTTTGTTCTGTAATTAATTAAGCGAGCACTTGATAACAATGAAATTGACGCCATTTCCCACTTAGAGCTAGTGAGAGGAAAGTGGGAAAGGTAGACGAAGGTAGAGTACTCGGGGTGGTAAGAGAGGGGATGTGGTTGCTGGGCAATCTTTACTTCAAAGCTGGCCACGAACTGTGCGCAAAGTGTAGCATACTTTGCGGCGTATTAATGGCATGACTTTGGCTTTGGCTTTAGCTTTGGCAACTTGCTGAAAGGGGGCAGAGAGCAGTGGGAGGCAAGAAAGGGGAAGAGTGCTGAGTGGAGAGGAAAGTGGGCTTAGCATCTTTGCGCCACTTGATGCGTAGTTTACAGCAGTTCAAATTTTATTTGTTTAGCTGTCTCGACACGCAACCACGCCCACCGCCCACTCGCTCACTCGCTCACTCACTCGCTCGCCCACTCACCCAATGCCAACAAACAGTTTTTCTTAGTAGTTAAATATGGCAAATGCGCAACTTGAGCGCTTTTGCTGAGTGCAAATTAAATATGCTGAGAGAATGTAGCATACTTTTAAGCGCCACTGTGCACTCTGGTCCTAAGTTGATTGTTTCCACTTACTTCGTAAAAGTGTAAAGTTAACTTGAAATTAATGAATTTAATTTAAAAATATAAATAAAAATAATTATTAAAAATAAAAATAAAGGAATTAACAAAATTTAATTTTAATGAAATTCTTTTTAATTAAATAATTTAAGAAATGTTTGTATTAAAATTAAAATAACTATTAATGTGACTCGTGCCTTAAATATTGTTACAACTATTAAAATGCATAAAAAATATAAATATATTTGATTGCCTTTTAACTAATTTTGATCACTGTGCTCTGTTAATAATGATCATGTTTCTGATGAAGTTTGCTTTTAATCTTAACGAAAATAATAATCATAATGAGAATGATAATGATGTCAAGTTAATGCCTGACATCCGTTGGGCATTAGCTGCATTAGTTTAGCTTATGCCTGCCACCCGCTGAGTGGTTTTTTGTGCATTTCTGAGTCACCCAGTGGGACCACAACCGCAAACTTTTGCACCACCAACCGCCAATTGAGAACTTTGAAAGTTACAAACTTTTTTGGCCACTGGCTGACATAATGCTTAATTCTTGATTATTATTAAATTAAGTGAGTGCCTGGTTGCCACTTCTCAACTTACCTGCAATGAAACGAAAGAGAGAGAGAGAAAGTGAGTGTGAGTGAGTGAGACATAGCATTACATTAAGAGACAAGAAATACTTTTAATTTAAAAACTTTCTTAAGGATAGTAAACAACTGTTTGATATACAAATTTGATTAGAGAATTGATTGAAATAATAGGAACGGCTACATCTTAGCCAACTGGACTGTGAGAGACTCTGTACTTATTGTGTAAAATTGTGATGAACTGCTGAGTTTGTTATCCAATAGTGATAAAATTTTCAGGACAGAACAGATGTATAGCAAGACAAACAGATGGGCTATGTTTTAAGAAGTAGGGAATGGCTTCTTCTACTCATATTTGCCTATCGATAAACTTAATGGACTCCATGTAATTTTAAAGAACAGGATGTTAAAAAGAAAAGCTAAATGGAATGATGAAGTTAAAATGGAATGATGAGACTGAGGCACATCTAATCAAGTAATCGCGCTTTGCTGTTGCAATTTGGCAAATGAGACACAGTCAGGTTGTGGCAAAACACAGACGCAATCGACACACAGACACACTACACACACACCCTTTACACACACACACACACACACACACACACACACACACACACATAATATACACACGTGTAAGATTGTTGCAAAAAGTTGAACAGGTATTGAAGCCACACGCCCGGCAGCTACAACACTTTATACAAGTACCAAGGCACCTCCCCCTATCGCCGCACTTCTTTGACCGGGAAAAGTGGAGCCCAAGAAGGGCAAGGGGAGAGAACGACAGACAAGTTGTGGTTTTCTTGGTTTGATGGGTTTTTGTGGCTTGTTTGTTGCTTGCGACGACGATGGAGCTTCAAATTCCACGCCAAAATGCGGCTTCATTTGTCAGTGGCATTTCACTGTAAGGGGTGCTCATATACATAGTGAGAGAGAGAGAGTGAGAGAGGGGGTTGTGGGATGTTCGGGGTGGGCGTAGAAGGTTGTGACAAATGTCAGCATGCATGACAAAGATGTATGCAAAAATCTATTGAAATAAAAATGTCAGTTATAAATAAAAATGCAATTTCCAATGGTAAATCAACTGCCAGTCAATCTGTCAGACGGAAACGGAAATGAAAATGGGAAATGGGATTGGGAAAGGGAAAGGGAAAGGAAAAGAAAGAGTCAACTAAACCTTCTACTTAGCATTGGCAAACAAAATCAGCTTTTCCAAGTTTCACATTAATTTTCTGCTTAATTTTCAAGTTAAAATCAACTTCAATTTGTTTTATGTTGATTGATAACGAAATATATTTACAAATGCAATTTAACGCTTCGTGAAATTTATTCAATTTAAAGTTCAGAAATGTAATTTATTATTAAAGGAAAATTTGTTTTCCGTTCGCGTTTTCCTTTGATTTCGAAGAAGTTTCTCCTGCTCTCAATATGAAATTTCCAAATTTTTCGCTTTAGAAGCGGTTAAATTATATCTTCTTAAACGAGTTCTCAATCCGCACTTGGTGTAAGAAAATTCATCGACTAGAGTGGACCCTGCACTTATATCTATTTCCATTAATCCATTATCCATTCACTGTTTATACATTTTGTAACTGTTTCTTAAGAAATCAACATCATAAACAGCAAGATAAATCTTTCTAGAAGTTTCTTTAGTGTGAACAAATCGCGGTCTTTCAAACCAATGCCTGACTATTATATATCCTGTAATTATAGCCCACATTGAGCTCAATCTTTGTATCCACTTCTCCCTGAAGACAATATCATAAACAAAATTCAAGTGAGTAAAATAAAATGCAAATAAATGCACTCGACTATAGTATACCCTGTAATTAGCTACATCAATTAGCTAAATCTGAGTTTTATCTGTCTCGAGAAGACAGTTCGACAATTCCCAGTAGTTCAAGGCCTCCTCCTGAGTCGTTTATCTAGCTAATTTGGGGCAGGAAGGCGTTCGCCTCGATAAGTATGCGAATGTCCGAGGAATGTCCGCATTATCCTCGTACATCCTTTGGCCAGGCAAATAAACAAATTGCAGATACTCAGCCACAGTCGGGGGAAAATAAAGAGGCTGTAGTCAGTAGAGAGGGGGGTGGCGGGACTATCTGTAGTTCCCAGAAAAAAATCCCTTACCCTTAGCTAAAAACTTATGCTTTTGGCAGTTTATTGTCTTGTTTTGCTTTGTTTTGCCTTGCTTTGTTCTGCTTTGTTCTGCTTTGTTCTGTGCTGCGATGCGAGCGAAACATATGAGAGAATGATAACATGAAAACAATTACAACGAATGCTGAATACGCTACATACGCCGCTGATAAAAGCTGAATAAAGTTGCTCATTGAAGTTAGTTTATTTAGTTGAATCGTGCAACTCATTGAGGCTTTGCAACTGCATGTGGCGACTGTAGAGTATAAGGTATTCGTTGTGCCTGGATGCTGTGTTGTTGTTGTGGACATAAATAAAACAGAATTTTGGGGAAAACTTTTACGATAAAGTGAGTTGCAAAAGAACCTTAAAAGGTAAAGAGGAAGCCGTCGCACTCGCACTGGCAATCGCAATCGCACTCGCACTCGGATGTGTGAGTTGAGAGACTTTGTGACTGTCAGAATTGTCTGAGAAAGTTATTGTGCCATTCATTTCAAAGAGCACGGACAATAAGGCTATTCATATGAGTGCTGTGTGAGTGTCTTGAGTATATTCGAATAGTTTTGTCGCTATTTTCATGCTGTTTCATTCCACTTCCCTTTACAACTCTTCTAAGTAGACAAATATATCCAAAGTCTTGTACATGGCTTATTATGTTTTTGCACCATTCTCAGAGTGAAGAAAGGGGGAACGAGAGGGTCTGTGGGGAAGGCAATAAGTCTTTACATTTTGCCAAACAGATTCCCCTAAGCATTCTAAGGAAAACACTGAGAACTGAGAGGAGTGTTCAAGGAGAAGTTCAAGCAAACAGACAGCAAACAAATACTCTGCTTCATTTATTAAGCTGCGGTTTGTCTCTCATTAGCTTCTCGCTCCCCCTCTTCCTCATCTGATAAGCTAAACGATATGAATTTGCCGTAAATTAAGCATATATATATATGTATATATCTATATATATCTATAATTGTTCCATGGAGTGCGAATATACACTCTTATGGTCGTAAAATGGATAGAAATGTATTGTAATACGAAACTTTGTACCTTTGCTGCGATTGCGTTTGAATTGATTTGCAACAATGGGAGTGAAATACAAATCCATTCCCCCCTGGGTGAAAATTACACAGGTATTGCCGGCTTACACCACCTGGCATTTATACGTACAGCATAATACTCGTAATTAATAATAATTAATACTAATTAGTATTATAAGCAAGGCTCAATTAATGTAGATAAATAAATACAAGGTCGAGAAAATTCATAAAAATATTGTCAGCATTTTCTCGGAGTTTTCAATTACAACATTTCCTGTTTTTATAATATACAGCATACGCAATTAATAAAAATTAATATCAGTTAGGTTGGAAAAATGAGGCTCAATTAAAATAGGTGTACAAATAACATGAATAAGTTTGAAACAAATTCACAGATATATATTCAGCAGGGATTCTAGGGAAAATGAATAATTAATATTAAATAATATTAAATAGTACGCTCGATAGTATAATACCCTGTAAGCCTCTTGCAAATAAAAGTATTTTAATCATATTAAAAATGCATATATGAATTTGTACATGTCGAATAGACTTCAATGATTCAGCCTGAGGTGGCTGGTCAGGATTTCTTTCTGCCATTTTCAGGTGATTTAGACTTAAATTTAGAGAGTCATACTGACGACAACGTAATTAAGCTCTCTACGACATATGTATATATAAATCTTTATCATAAATATTTTCAAATAATGTTAATTATTAATATTAAATATTAAATACAATAATATTATTATTATTATTAAAATATTATTGTACTTAATATAGGCATAGACTTGCAACATTATTATCAAGTATGATGTTTGACAGTGTTGGTTAATTCAACAAAGATGTGTATTTTGTAGCATATGAAGCGCCTCCTTCTGCCTGTTACACTGTTGTTCACAAAGTTAATATAGTCTTTACAGGGTATACAAATGAGCACCGCTAATTTATATATTATTAGCTTTCAGCTGGCGTAACGAAACAACGAAATAATCTTTATTGAAATTCTCAAGTTACGATCAAGTTAATATTTTATTTTCAAATTAAAAAAAAATAGTCGCATTTTTAAAAAATATTTAAAATAGTTTTATGACATTTGCGGTTGCTCATGTATCAATAAAAGTAAGTTAAGCTATTATCAAGTGTTATGCAATGGGAAAGCGACGTCTCTATTAAAATATCAAAGCACTTTTCGCTGACATTTCGCATTTGTCGTCATTGTGTTGCATAATTTAAGTGCTGCTTATGAATACTTTAGCCAAAAGAGAGAGAGAGAGAGAGAGGAGGAAATAGAAAGAGAGAGAGAGAGAGAGAGAGAGGTAGCATTTTTATTGCATGCTTACGGTCGCCTTTTTCAGGCATTGCGTGTCCTGCAGATTGGAAACTCCATGGAAAATTGCCACTTATTTCACTTATTTCACATTGCTTTCTTTCCTTTTCCTTTTCGTTTCTCTTCTTTCTTTTTTTTTTTGACGTCAGCGAATGGATTAAGAACTTATTCATCGATTTTCTTGAATCGCTTTGACTCATTTTTTCCTCGCCCACATCTTAAGTCGCAGTCTCTCAGTCTCAGTCTCAGTCGCAGTCTCAGTTTCGTTCTTGGCCATTCATTATATATTTATTAATTTGATTTGTGTCTGCCGCATCATATTACAGTTTCGACAAGCAACTTGCCTCGAGTTCTCATTTTTGCGTCATTAAAAATCATTAAAATTCAGTGAAGCATCGCAAATGCGACCGCTGTCCCAAAATTGTATCAAAGGCACAGCGTTCATCGCTTTTACGCCACTTTATGCTACCCTTCCTTCTCCCCTTTCCCCTCTCCCCCTCGCCTCCATTTCCACTTCCACTTCCTCTAGATCCCCCTCTAAGCTCCTCGTTTGCCACACATATTACATTTTTTCTTAAAAATTTCACATACGCACTCGAACCCAACTAATTTCTGTGCCCAAAATCCGCGTGCTTATCTTTTGTCCCTCTGTCCAACAACCCGCACTCTCGGTTAGGGTATCGAGCGTGTCTCGATGACCTTTTCCTGCCACGTACTGAAGTCTTGGTCGGCACTTTGGTTTATTGCTCGTTATGCTTTTGCTCTGCCAAGTTTTTCATCCTTTTGTTTTTCTTAGAATTCTCGCTTAAAAATAAATATAAAATTGTCTTTTTGATTTCAGTTATAATTTTCTTTCATTTCACAACGCAGTTGCTTATGAATTGTTTTAGTTAATGCTTGTTTCTATCTGATTTTTTTGTAGAGATGGAGTTAGCACACAGAACCTTTTCAATCTTTGGAAACACAAACTTTTCCTTTGTAGACAATAAAGGGCATTCAAGTGTCTTCTCGGCTGTTATTTTTCTCTGAATCAATTATTTTTTAAGACAATAAAGAAAGGTGAAGTTAGAATATGCACAATCTGTGAGATTAATTGAGTAAATCTAAGGAATAATAAAGTTTCTCATAAGCTCAACTCAGCTCAGCTCTGATCACCTTTTCTCTTCGATACTCTAAGCTGCAAAGCCTTTTATTGCATACTGCTAACAAATCTCTAAGCTGTAGAGCACATCTTATAGCTCTTATAAGAGGGCATTCAAGAGTCGATCATAAGAAATGTTTCATTTTTCTATTACCAAATTTAAAGCATACTTTTGAGCGCTGACGCTCGTCGTTTGCTGTGTTGTGTTGTATTTATTGCAACAGTTACATTTTTTGATTGGTTTGGCCATTTAAAAGCCCATTTTATACTTGCGGCGGACGTTTATTTTTCCCAATTTTCGACCACGCACTTGCCACCACCCACCTTCCACCATCCGAAACATGTTTTGTGTTTGCCGCAATTGCGCCTCGGAGATTTGTTGGAACAACAAATGGTGTAGGTTCTCTATTTCTGAAATTTATTTGCGTTATTATTTAGAGCAGTATTTTCTGGAGAAGGCAAGCAGCCAGACAGTTGTTCGTGCAACAAGAATTGTGAATGAGGGGCAGTTATGATTGAGACTTTTAACTAATTTGCGTTTTTAGTGTCGAAGGAAAATCTATTGAAATTTTTGGCATGTATTGCGGACGCATTATGAATTCTTGATGCGACGGAGAAGAAGAGAGAGCAAGAGATAGAGCAAGAGATAGAGAGAGAGAGAGAGAGAGCAAGAGATAGAGAGAGAGAGAGAGAGAGAGAGAGAGAGAGAGAGAGAGAGAGAGAGAGAGAGATTGAAGCAGGACATATTTGGTCCACTTACAATAATCACACAATTTACACGCATTTTGTGCTCTAGAGTCAGGAGAGAGAAAAAAGCAAATAGAACATCTTTATAAATAAATGCCAGGCACACACATTCACTCAGATCCCTCAGACGCACTGCAGGAGCCGTCAGAGGAGCAAAAGGAAGAAGAGCTAAGGTCGAGTAAACTCGACAGTGACAGACCCTGTACTTATTGTATATGCTAGCCAATTGTTTTACTACTTAAAGTAAAATGATTTTAAAATTAAATAAACTAAAATCAATTAATTGCTCATATATCTTGTTTTGTAGAGAAACATCTTCACTATGTGAGGTATTTCCTATTGACAAACACATTTTCCTATTGACAAACTTCGTAGACCCTTTGAACTTTATTAAGTACAGGGTCCAACATGAAGAAATAGAATAAGCGGAGGAACAGCTGAAAGCAGCGCGTGCAGTAAATAAACTAATGCGGCTACTTGTTAAGCAAAGTGCCGTCATCTATTAAACAGTGTGCCCCACTGAACCACCCAAAAAACCACGTAAAATCAACAAAAAGAAAACCACCCAGCTATCCAACCAAATGAACTGTACTGAACTGAATGACGAACTCGACTGAACTCAACTTGGCCAAAATGACAATGGGAATGGAAATGGCAAAGGGAAAAGGGAATGAGAATGGCAAAAGATATTTGTTCTTTGTTGCAACTGGGAGTTGCCACACTGTTGTTGTTGTTGCTGTTGCTGTTGCTGTTGTTGTTGTTGTTGTTGTTGCTATTGTTGTTGTTGCTGTTCTGCCTGTTGTTGTAAGCCTGTTGACATAAAAATTCACCATGTTTCCGGCTACTGCGTCGCATGTGTGACAAATGTCTGAAATTCTTTTTGCTGACTTCTCTCCATACCCTGTACTCTTCAAGTGTGCGTAAGAAGGCATGATAATGCTGTGTAGGCATATATAATAAATGTAAACTTCAACTCTGTATATAGTTGATAACTATGTTAACTTTTCAGCTGGAAAACACCACTTCCGTGAGTAGATTGCCTGCTCTTTCGAGACTAGCAACTGCTACAGCCGACTCAGCTTGTCTATTAGCACTATTAGCTATAGTAAGAACTTGCATCGAACAATCTGCATTTGCCAATAATAACTGAAGTACCGGGTATTTCCAAGTCGTGCAGAATCACTTAGTTCATATCTTCATGTGTTTTTTTTTTTTGACTTGTCCTTGGCTCCAGCTATCGTGTTACTCATTAGGATCAGCAACAGCCACCCAGAACCCGGAACACCCTTCCATTCCCGCTCGCTTCCCTCTCTCAATCCTTCCCGCTTCCCCTCCTCACCATAGTTTCCACACACATTTATTTTAGTCCAACTCTGTGTTTTTTTTTTGTTGGGTCTTTGTGGATGAAAGCTGCTTAAACGTGTAATGGCCAGCAGAAATCATGACCAAAATAGAGATGACAGCGCTCCAAAGCTGAGCTGATTCCATCTAATTATGGTTACCGGAATAAGGGAGGGGAAAGAGCAGTAAACGGATTCCATTTAAAGAACTCACATGCTGAAATCTTGCCTAGCAAATCGAAAAAGTGCTCAAACACTAAGCAGTCCCTGAAGAAGATTTCAGTTTATATGAATTTTATAAAATACTCATTGATAAGACTTTTCTCGATCTCAGATTAATTAACATCATTTAAACAAGATACATCAGAAATTTATCGAATGTGTGCCATCTCTAAGTAATCGATAATGTCATGTAAAGATATCTAATTACATATCCAATGATATCGAACTGACTTAATAAATCGACTTAAGTGGCCAATCAATTATTTATCGAATCTTCTACCATCTCCAAGTGAACGGTAATGGGAGAATGTATATTACAGAAAAGCATGTTAGCTGAATGTTATGTAACTAAATGTAAAAAATCTATCGATATATCGGTTTATTGATAAACATGACAGCATTTCTAGTTCTCAGGAACTAGCAGTTAGCAGTGCCTTCAATTAATATAACGCCATAAACCATCAATTTAACACAGTATCTATGCTGACACTATATACACACACACACATACACACACATACATACGCACATATACACACACACACAGAGAGAGAGGCGAAGAAGTAAAATAAATAAGATATAAACGAGGCAACTGAAATGCTTCACTGCGCCATTCACAGCAGGTGTCCGACTCTCGGAGTGAATAGCTAACTAGACGCAGCTATCTCACTCTAACTATCTCCTTCATTCTTTCTCTCTTTCTCTTTCTCTCTCTCTCTCGCTTTCATACTTATTTGGTGTGTTTATTCAAGCAATCCCCTAGCAACGGGCCAGCAACGTGCCTCAAATTCATACGAGCTTGTTTCGTTCAGCATCTTTATATAATAACTTTGCAATTAAGAGTGGGTAACATAGCTTAATGCTAGAGTATGTAACAAATTTCAACCATTTTGCAGATTTAAAGACACAAACATTTTCGATTGGCTTCAAACTCCGAGTGGAGTTTGTCATGTAGTTTGTCCAACTTTGTATTGCTTGGGCTTCTAAGTTGAAGTTAACATTATTTTTAGGTATTCAAATATTTTAAATGTTTTAATAACTTTACATAATTAATACACAGTTTTTTTTATATTTAAATATATTTTTTATATTTTAATATTTGTTTTATTATTAAAATGAATTTATAAAACAAAGATTTAAAATATTAAACCATTTAAATTCATTTAATATTAATATAAAAAATAAATATTTAAAAGATAGAGATATAATTATTTTAACAATAAATTCATTCAAAATATTTAAAAAATATATAAAAATTAATTACTTATGCAAAAAATAAAAAATATAATAAAGCCCAAGTTCTAATAATTTCCTTTAGTTAATGTTAATAAATGGTTAAATTGAAGGAGAGTGCGTAGTATCTTCCAGTTGTGCACTGTCTATATTCTTCATCTACAACTATTTCTTCTTCTTCGGCATATTCCTATATATATTCTTATTCCTGTATTCTGACCTGTTCCTGTTCTTTCTCTTCCTCTTGCTCTTCTTCATTCAGGAGGCATTTTCCCTGGCTATTCTACAATATTTACTTGGACTATTTGCTAAGGTGCCGCCAATTGTCTTCAGTTCAGTCTTCATTCAGTCTTAACAAATTGTGCTGACCCAAGCTGAGGCAAGGCAGTTGTGCTTGGCTTTGACTAATGACTGACGCCTCGTTTCGTCGTGGGAGATGTGGGCGCTGGCGTGGGCGTGGCATGCATGATGGTAGCATCATTAATAATTGACAGGTAAGTAAGTAAGTGAAATATAATTAACTATGCGAGAGATGCCTGAGATTGAAGTGCGAACTTAGCCATCGTCTTTATTTCCTTTCTCATTTCCCATGGCCATGCTCAACTCTAGCTCCAGTGCCGCCCACAGCCACGCCCCCTTATTGGATCGTTTGCTCTTTAACCTAACTTTAAGTGCGTCTATCAATTAGCTAATTGCACTTTTCAACTCTTGCACTCGTTGAGAGAGATAGCGATATAGAGATAGAGACAGAGACAGACACAGAGGAAGAGAGAGAGAGAGAGAGAGACACGGAGACGGAGAGGAAGAAGGAGAAAGAGTTGCTTATTTATGCTAATCCTCGAGCTTACAACAAATCGACGCACCAACAACAAGCAGAAACTTCAACTGGCCACAACATTTAATTTTGGGGCTTGGTTTGTGTGGGGCAGAAGAAGCAGAAGCAGAGGAGGATGGAAGTATAAGAGGATGAGGAAGAGGAAGAGGGGAAGGGGATTGGGTAGGGGCAGTTAGCCTTGTCTGAGGCTGCGTTCACGTGCGTAAAATAAATTTAAAACGTTGCCTGAAATTCGATATGCGCCAATAGATAAATAGTACAGGTTACACAAGTACAGTGAAGCTACAACAAGACAAACACAAGTAATGATTTGCACAGGGAAACATACAAACCAGTTGGCAGTGCAACTCAAACAAGTCGACAACGTGCAAGGATAAAGTTTAACATGTGCAGGACAAAGTTAAACGTCAATTTTAACCAGGAGTTAAAGTTCATGTTGGGAGTGACAGTTACCTATGGCATAGTCACATGAGTAGAATTCGTTAATAAAGCGTATAGAATGCGTTTTGAAACTTTAACATGTACATGAGAAACTTAAGAACAGTTTAACTGGAAAATAAAGTGCATGTTACCAGTAAAAGTTACATGAGACAGTATATTTGCCGGGATTCATCAAAAAAACTTAACAGACTGTCTCTTTAAGCTTTAACAGGTACATAGTAGACTGAATAGTAGTTTAACCAGATGTTAAGGTACATGTTAAAAGTCAGATAATCCTATGACAAGCAAATTCGTTAGGGATAACGTTACAAATAGGGAAAAAAATAATTAATATGTTTTAGGTGAAGGTACTGAAGCGCTTTGCTTAACCAGAAGATAAAGTACATGTTAACTTTAAAAGAGTTAACATAAACTAATGCAAGCTCATCAGGGCGTCAAATGCGTAGTTGGAAAAAGATAATTTGAGATGGATAAACTTAACTGCGGTTTGAATACAGATATTTATATGAAGTTGTACTGTAGTAACGCTTAACCGACAGATATAGTACATGTTAACAGTAAGAAAAATATGAATGAAGTTTCCAAAAAAGAGAGAGTGAAAGTATTGAGAATCTGATCTAATCTGTGGTAACTTTTAACCATAAGATAATCTGCATGTCAACAGTAACTAGTAACTCTTGACCACAAGATAAAGTGCATGTTAACAGTAAGAAAAAAACATGAAAGAACTTTCTAAATTGACGACTAAGGTCTAGTCCAGTCGCAGTTCAGCATACTGAAGCTCCACTGTAGTATCGTTCGGTATATGTATAGCTATTGCTATTTTTGGCATGTTTTATGTCGAAAGTCGTGGAAAGTGAAGCAGAAAATAGAAACGAGAAACCGAAAAAGGTTAATAGCAACTTTTTTGTTTCGTTTTCTTTTTTTGCTCCTTTGCTTTTCTCTCTGCTTTGGGTTTTCCGTTTATCGTGTTGTTGCGTTGGGTTTGTTGCTGTTCTTACTGTTGTTGCTGTTGTTGCTGGCTGAAGTGGTGTAGAGCGGTGCAAGGTGGATCGGAGGTCCTCTAAATACTTATAAGCTAAACAACGTGTCGCAGAGTTGAGCGAAAAACTTTATCAAGTTTTGTTTTTTTTTTTTTTTTTGGTTTCGCTTGTCCAATTCCCAAAGCAAAGCTTCATCTACAGCTGCACCCCCCCCCGCTGCCACCTTGCCACCGTTTTTGTGCAGTCTGTCCGCCATTGATGTGGCAAAACTTCGTTAAGTAAGTGAAAGAGCTGTGAATGATTTATTGCATTTTAAAAATGTTCAGTAAGACAAAGTTTTTGAAAGGGAAATTTCAACTAGCAAGTGGCAGCACTTGGCGCTGCCAACCCAACTGATAAATTGTGTGCATGTATGCCGGCCAGTGTTGCATAGTGTTGCATGACTGCCACTGTCTGCCACTGTCTGCCACTCTGTCGGCCTTTGAAATGTCATCATAGAATCAACACATATCCCAGGTACACATGGCACTTTAAACAGTTTGCTGTTGTCAAAGATTGATTCACTGGCCAGCTTACAGTCCACATTGAGTCCACATTGCGTCCACAAAGGCTGTCACAAGCGACGGGGGCAGGGGAGAGAGGGAAAAGCGAAAGGAAGCAAAGCGAAGCAGAGAGAAGTAAAGCGAAGTGGAGCTTAAGGCAAAGTTGTATATGTACGATAAAACATTTTAACAAATATTTAAGTTACAACACACACACACTCACACACACACACACACACACACACACACACAGACACAATACACACACACACACACATACCCTGCTGGGCGATGTGTAAACAAAATGGCAATTGGGCCGCTCGATGGACATTGAAAATTACTTTTGAAAAAGCTGGAAAGTTGCTGCCAGCTTTTGCCAAACAAGTCAACAATAATGCAACGTCGATTAAAGCGAAAGCGACTTTTCAATGAGTGCTCTAAATGTGAATACGTGAATGAATACGTGGCCATGGTGAATGGTGAATACCCGTATGAGTATTTGTTGTGAATGCTGCCATCGCATTTTTGTCTACTATTTGCCGATCGGAAGTTGTGTTATGCACAATTTGTATTTTCGTTGTTTCCGGCGAAACGCATATTTGATTTATGCAACAACAACAACAACAACAATGAGCACAACAACAATACAACAATACAAGAACAACAACAACAATGTGAACAAAAACAACAATGCGAACAAAATACAACAGCAACAGCAACAACCAGTCGAAAAGGCTACAGTCGACCGCATTCGACAGTATAATACCCTGTACAGGCTTCTATATTAAGAGTATTTTGATAATAGATACTTTGATTAAAATAAAAGTAAGAACATAACAGGTGTTTAAAGAAAACCCCTTTGAATCTCTCATTTTGCATATGAATTCTTTGCTTGCTTATAGCAGCTCACTTTCACATATTTATACATATTCAATCAAAAGCTGAGTGTTACGACACTTAATTTACTTATGCCTGTGTCGCAGTAGTTCCCTATCTCGCTCGCACAAATATGCACACATGGTAAGCAGACGCATGTGTCACAGTCGTTCGCTGTCTCGCTCGCACACATGTGCTGCCTGCTGCTCTACGATTCCGTGGAAAAATAACTTTTATTGCTGATTATCTGTCTTATTTACAAACCGATCTTGATGAAACTTTCAGCGTTCCTTCTACATATCATTCTTAACGCACCTGTTAAGTTAGAAGTGTCTACGTTGAAAAATGTGGCTATTATTCGTTTTTTTCGATTTGCGGGGGAAGGGGGGAGGTATCCAAAATTTAAAATAAACTTGATCTGCGTATGGTATACAGGAACCTTGATGCCAAATTTGGTGTCTCTAGCTCTTATAGTTGCTGAGATCGACGCGTTCAT
Source organism: Drosophila funebris (assembly GCA_018901825.1). NCBI lineage: Eukaryota > Metazoa > Arthropoda > Insecta > Diptera > Drosophilidae > Drosophila > Drosophila funebris. The sequence continues at coordinate 3,878,223 of JAEIFK010000455.1, read as the reverse complement.
ACAGACGGACAGACGGACAGACGGACAGACGGACAGACAGACAGACGGACATGGCTCAATCGACTCGGCTGTTGATGCTGATCAAGAATATATATACTTTATAGGGTCGGAGATGTCTCCTTCTGCCTGTTACAAAAATTTTTTTCACAAAGTTAATATATCCCTGTACAGGGTATAAAAACAGAAAGCTAACTCCGTTGTGAGCCTTTATAACAATCCGAAAAAGCCCGAAAAACAACAACAGCAGCACAAAGGCTCTAGCGAGGTGTGCCCGACTGCAAGATACCTGGCAAAGAGCCAAACTTTATTATGCTGCTCAGCTGCATCAATGGGAAACATGAAATTGCTAATTTAAGTGGATAATTCATCTATGCTATCGATAAACCCCACTGATAGACTACAGGGTATGGCGAGACGACGACATCATAACAGAACATGGCACAGCATAACAGACATTGGGATAAATTCAATTGAAATACAATTGGCTTATAAATGAAAGCCTGTTTGAAAAGTGTAGGCAGAGGGAGAGAGGGAGTGAGAGAGGGAGAGTGAGAGAGAGGGGCGGAGTGAGAGAGAGGTAGAGGTAGCTGCTTAGCTGAAACTGAACGCAACAAAACAGTTGAGGAAGCTATTGCTCATGATAAGGAAGCGAAGCATGCTGATGAGAATCAGGAGGAGAAGAGGAAGTGGAAGAGGTTGAAGAAGAAGCTGTTGTTGGCTGTGGCATTCAATATGCTATGCAATATTGGATGGGCGTGGCTGTTGATTTGGGGCGTACTCAAATGCCAATTGGTTTAACAAAGGACGCCAAACGATTGTAGGACAATGTATTGTGTATGTACAAGTGTGTGTGTGTGTGCGTGTGTGTGTGTGCGTATGTGTATGTGTGCGTGTGTGTGTGTGTGTGTGTGTCTGCGTGTGTGTGTGTTTGTCAATCTAATTATAAAGGTTCATTTCATAAATAGCTAAATAATTGATTTGTTGCAATCACAGTTTAAGCAAATAAACACATGAAAATGCCTCAAGCAACTGAATTAAATAAATAATTGTTATTGTAATAATAATAATATTAATTGAAAGATAAATAAGCCGTAATAAGCTCACAGCTAATTGAAGCACACACCTACGAGTTACGAGTTAATATTTCACGATATGAGGGAAGTTATGATACGAGTTTCTCTAGAAACAAATTCAATGGACGTTTGAGAGCCAAGTTTGCTGACAGTTTGATGGCAGCGCACTTTATCAGCCAGCTTCAATTAGCTTAAAGAGATGCCACACAAGCAGGTCAGCAACAGAAGGGGCAAGGAGAGCAGCAGAGAAGAAGAAGAGTGGGAAAAAGTTCTGTTGCTGGCATATGCGAAAGGCATAATTACAAAAGCGGCAACGATGACGACCCAAAAAACTAGACATGAGACAGAGAAAAAAAATATAATAGAAACGCTCTGCTCGAGTGGACCGGACTTCGAAATACCCTGTGCCCAGGCACTGAGATTATCGAAGGCAACATTAGAGTATATCAATACACAAACAAATACCTAGTAAGTTCTTCACTTAACCCAATGCTAGGTAAGATTATTTCTAGCATAACTCCCGAGTTTGTTAAGCGATTATAATTAAATTCTCAGGACAGATCTATGACTAAGGTACTTATGTAGTCAACCTATTAACTTGATGCTATCAGTGGAAACCTTCAAAATAAACCTGATCTGCAGTTTATACATATACAGAAATGTATACCTTCCAAATATGCGGTATCTATCTCCTTCGGCTTATCAAGTCTTCTGTTGATACTGATATATGTACACATACTTAATAGCGTCTGAAGCAACTTCTTTTCTCAGTAACAAACATTTGCACAAAGCTATAATAACCACTTTGTCCATTCTTAATGCGCACAAGGTACTAAAGAGTGCGAGAGAGAGGCAAAGCGAGGGGCAGAGAGACAGAGAGAGAGTGAGAAAGAGGGGGGAGGGGGGGCATCTGTAATCGGTTTTGTGGAGCGTGCGAAAATTCCTACAAATTAATAGACAAAAGTCTATTAATAATTCAAAATCCACAGCGCTTGCTCGCTCTTCTCCGATCTCCCATCTCTCTCCCTCGTTCACATTCTCCGTCTCTCTTGCATTTGTTGAAGAGGTCACTTTTAATTTAGTAACTCGACTCGAACTTACAATGAACTCAACAAATATTTGTCGGCTTTGATTTCGTATTCATTACATTTAAAAGGGGTGGGGGGGAAGGGGGGAAGCTGTGGGCGTGGCCCATCAAGTGTCAGGCAACAGAAGCAGCAAATTTAATGCACAGCCATAAATCAATTAATTTCCAAAACACAATTAGCCAAAGCTCAGTGACAGCCTCCGCCCCAGACTCACTGCAAGTTCAACATACAAATTCAAGTCGAAGTCGAGGTCGAAGTCGAAGTGGAAATCCCCGTTGGGTCCAAGGTGCGTATGAGTAATCGACGCACATGAAATGCAATTAGATGAGCATTAAAGTAACGAGTATTATTCTCAGTGCAACTAACAACTGACAACAACAGCAACTGACAACAATTACAATCTCATTTAAATGTATATGCAAATTGCGTGGCCAACTAAGCGTATGCGTAATATTACATATTATCCAGCCTAGCTCGCACTACTCCCTATCGCTCTCTCTCTCTCTCTCTCTCTCTCTCTCTCTCTCTTTGCTGCCTTCACTAACATGTGATTTCAGCTTGCCCTTTCTCCTTTCTCCTCTCTCCTCTCTCGCTCTCTCGCTCTCTCCCGCTCTCCCCTGCGGCACAGGAAACACAATAAGCCCAAACCATTCATGAATTTGCCCCCCAAAATTTGGCTGCTCAGCAACCCAATTATACGAATGACATTCGCAGTGGCTGTGCGTGTGCGTGTGCGTGTGTGCGTGTGTATGCGTGTGTGTGTGCATGTGATTGCTTATAGTAATTGCAAATGGCGTTGGCTGTAGATCTGTTTAACCAACAACCAACAACCAACAACCGACAGTTTTGTCTGCCCCCAACTTCCTTCAATTCTTTCATGCGATTCACTTGTTCATTCACTCATTCAATACACTCGCTACGCTCACACATTCATTTGCTCATTCAATCAACGATTTAATGAATTTTTGCAGTTGGTCAAACAATAAAGCAATGCCAAGAACCAGTTGCAATTGTTTGTGGCCAGGAAAACACGTGTTTTTATCTCTTGCCTTTTGACCGAATCAACAACATAAATAAACACACACACACACCTTTTGCACCTGACAGATACATAGAATTAATCGAAATCAATTTGCCTATCGTTAAAAAATAACAAAACTGTTTATTTCTCAATTTTGTTTTTATAGAATTGCAAATTGTGTTGAATTGTAATCTCAGAATTTTAATCGAATTTAAAATGTTTGCTAGTGTTGTGTCACATCTGCTGCACAGTGTTGAATAGTATATTGCGAAAGTGATTTAATAGTGTGAAATAAAAGTTTAATTTGATCTGGAGTTTCGAAACATTTGTCCCTTTGCTTATCGCTGTAAATCCATCATGCTAATAGTGTTGAATAGCGTTAAAAATTTAAGTTAAGTTTGAGTTTCTGTATCTTTTGATCAACCTTTTTCCTTTGCTAATTTATCTTATCTATCTGTAAGTTATTTAATGTAAGCAATTATTATTTTTAGCTAGTATTGTATCGTAGTTTGTTATATATAGTTTGTATCGTCAGCCTATCTGCATGCTTGTATCTTGAATTCATTTACTTGTCTCATTTTTATTTACTAATGCACAGTGTTAGGCAACTATTTAATTTTCATTCTCTTTATCGCATCTTTGGGAATTCAATTTGATGGACATTTTTAACGACTTATGGAACTTATGGACTGTATGGAACTTTAGCTGAATAGTGTTGGGTAATGTATTGAAATGGCTTTATTTTCAGTAAGTTGTAGTTTATCTTAAATTTTGTTTCGCACTTCCCTTTCGATAGTTTCATAAACTTTCGCCTGCACTTATCGATATACATCAATGGAAATACAATTTTCTCACAGTGTTTTGCCTTATGGCTACACAGTGTTGGGTAGCGTGGCGCAATTGATAACGCGAGTAAATGAATTTGTTTGGTTTCTGTGCTATTTATAGATAACAATTTAAGGAACTCTTTGTCGATGCTTCTGTTCTCTTCTCCTCTCCACTCTCTCCCTCTCTCTCTCTCTCTCTCTCTCTCCCTCTCTCTATCTCGCTCTGTCTATCTCTGTCTCTTGCTGTGTGCGTGTGTTTGGCTGGTTTTTCATTTTCTCTTGTGTTTTATTTTTATTTGTATTTTTTTTTTTGTGCGCTGCGTCTTTTGCCCAAAAACCGCAAAATCCACTCAATAATGCGCCAACGCACATCAGCAAACACACACACACACACACACACACACACACACACACGCATACACACACACATACGCAAAAGTCGACAAATGTATGTGAGTGCGTGTGTGTGGGGAAGTGGCATGAGCGGAAGGGGTAGGAGAGGGGCTGCCCTTAAAAGTAGGCAATGCTTTCGCATCTGTTTGTCGCTTTTGCAGAGATTATTTATTGAACGATTTGAGTGGTTAAAGCACATAAATGAATGCATGTGAATGCGCCACTGAGTCTGAAACTGAATCTGAGTCTGAGTGTGTGTGCTAGCGTGTGTATGTGTGTGTATGTGTGTGTGTGTGTAGACATATGTGCAAGTGCAGCACTACAAGTGAACAAATATGCTGGGTAAATACAAGTAATCCAATGTATCAAGGCAAGAAAACAGCTCTCGATGGAGAGACACCGACTAGGCTCATTACACTATCAAAGAGTAGCCAATAAATCAAATCTAACAAGCAAGAAAGGTAAACTGAACTTTCCTATGACAGCTATATGATATAGTGTGCTGATCTGGCTGATTACGATATATGAATTGAATCTACGTATGTCAAGATTCATTAACATAGCTTAAAAACTGAGAAACAGACGAACTCAGTTTGTCGTTCGGATTCCGAATATGTATGTTCTTAATGGGCTCTGCCACGCCTTCTTTAATGCGATTTATGCTTGTTATTGTAGTACTGTTTGCAAGTGTATAATGAGATGCAAATAAATGACTTTAACTCAAGTTGAGAATGTGAAAAACACTGAAAATGCGAAAACCCAAGCAATTGCTTAAATGCAAGCCAGAATTTTCACAGAAAACTCGAACTGAAAGCGACCACACCGAGAATGAAAAAAGCAAAGGAAAACTGGCAAAAAAGCAGCCTAAAGAGATTGTGGCAGGTGGCAAGTGGCAGGTGGCAGGTGGCAAGTGGCAACTGGCAACACGAATATCGCATGCAAATTCAAGCGTCCGCACACTTAATATAATTTCACTTAAACAGAGAACTTTAGGTATGATGTCCAGGTGTGTGTGCTAGAGTGTGTGTGTGTGTGTGTGTGTGTGTGTGTGTATGTGTGGGTCACATTTCGACTTTGCCTTTTCGTGACTTTGGCGCGTTAACCTCAATTTATCGCTGCCATTTATGTCCTTTTTTGGATTACAGCATAAATTGTGGTAGCTAACGTGTTGGCCATACACACACCACACACACACACACTAGCACACATACACCTGATAAATGGTAAAGTGCATGCATTGTGTAATCGATAAAAAAAATGGAGAGAGCGAGAGAACGAGAGAGAGTGAGAGAGAGAGAGAGAGAGAGAAGCCAAAGAAGCAGGCATAAAAAGGCAACAAATCCTGGGCCCAAAACTTAAAGAACGATTGCCTTAATGGACATTTGTATTCATCTCTGTCTCTGACTGCCAACGTCTGAGTGTGTGTGTATGTTAGTGTGTGTGTGTATCTTATGTAACAGTAATGCGTAGCAGCATAATAAATTTTAAGCATTTCCGCACTGAGACGAATTCAAAAGGTAAATTTCACTCATTGACAATGTCAACACTGCTTCGATAGACTGCATACCCTATAAAATAATGTACAGGGTAGCATAGGACAGCTTATTTGTATATAAATATGCTTTTTTCAATTTCCAATTTCTAAAATTGCTTTCATTTGATGATTAGTTGACAGTTATGCTTCAAAAAGAGTACAATAAACAAGTACAGGATCCCTCGCAGTCGAGTTCGCTCGATAATTTCGAATTTTATTCATATTCATATTCAAATTCATATTCATCTTCATATTCATATTCAAATTCATATTCATATTCATATTCATATTCATATTCATATTCATATTCATATTCATATTCATATTCATATTCATATTCATATTCATATTCATATTCATATTCATATTCATATTCATATTCATATTCATATTCATATTCATATTCATATTCATATTCATATTCATATTCATATTCATATTCATATTCATATTCATATTCATATTCATATTCATATTCATATTCATATTCATATTCATATTCATATTCATATTCATATTCATATTCATATTCATATTCATATTCATATTCATATTCATATTCATATTCATATTCATATTCATATTCATATTCATATTCATATTCATATTCATATTCATATTCATATTCATATTCATATTCATATTCATATTCATATTCATATTCATATTCATATTCATATTCATATTCATATTCATATTCATATTCATATTCATATTCATATTCATATTCATATTCATATTCATATTCATATTCATATTCATATTCATATTCATATTCATATTCATATTCATATTCATATTCATATTCATATTCATATTCATATTCATATTCATATTCATATTCATATTCATATTCATATTCATATTCATATTCATATTCATATTCATATTCATATTCATATTCATATTCATATTCATATTCATATTCATATTCATATTCATATTCATATTCATATTCATATTCATATTCATATTCATATTCATATTCATATTCATATTCATATTCATATTCATATTCATATTCATATTCATATTCATATTCATATTCATATTCATATTCATATTCATATTCATATTCATATTCATATTCATATTCATATTCATATTCATATTCATATTCATATTCATATTCATATTCATATTCATATTCATATTCATATTCATATTCATATTCATATTCATATTCATATTCATATTCATATTCATATTCATATTCATATTCATATTCATATTCATATTCATATTCATATTCATATTCATATTCATATTCATATTCATATTCATATTCATATTCATATTCATATTCATATTCATATTCATATTCATATTCATATTCATATTCATATTCATATTCATATTCATATTCATATTCATATTCATTCAGAATATTTGATTTATGCACTGCACCTTTGATTAAATTAAATGCTCGCCATATTGTTTGACGTTCAATTACAATTTTATTATTTAACTTTCTTTCGTTATTGTGCTATTTCATGCCCTACTAGTGGGTAGTTGAATTTGTTGAAGAAGTATGTAACGCAGTAAACTAGAAGAGACGAAAACTAACTAATTAAATGGTCAAACTGATCAGTCTTTCAAATTGATATGCTATATCATAAAGTTGCTTTGGAAGGGGTATTTGATATTCGGCGTTGCACATTTAGTTTTGTGTTAGCCTGAAGAAGTCGTGACGGACAGAGTTGATAAGTATCTTATATCCTGAACATTTCCCTACAATCACATAATAAACTCTGAAGTTATGGAAGATACAACTTTACATAGCACCGGGTGAGAGTAAGAAGAAGAGAATAACTTACGAGATATTTGCTTGTATTTTAATGTTGCCTTCAGATGAGGGTTTGTATATGCAAATACGTCTTAGGGTATCTACGGCTCTAAGCGCTGGGTATCTTGCAGTCGTGCTGCATCAACTAAAGCATTTTTATTTGTTTTCTGTTGTTTTGCGCATATTTTTCGGAACTGACCCATGTTACAGTCTGAGTTTTACAATTTTACAATTGCAATAGCTTTTGTTTATGTTTCTTTTGTCGTTGTCATTGTCGTTGTTGTTGTTGTTGATGTTGTTGTGTTCATAGTTGTTGTTGTAGTTGTTTTTTTGCTATTGAAATGTGTTGGGTTGTGCGCTTTTCTTTTTAATATTTTTTGGGCTTTAACACAAAATTTTTAATTCAAATATTGGATTTTCATATTTTTTGCATTGCGTATTTTGCATTTCGCATTTTACAGTTTGCAGTTTGCACTTTTCAGTTTTTAGTTTACACTTTTCAGTTTTCAGTTGATAGTTTCAGTGTTCGCACATTCATTTATTTTTCATTCCATGTTGCGCTGTGCAACTGTCAAATATTAAATATTTTTATAAATGTCACAAAACGAAGGGGTAGTGGGGTAGAGGGGTGTGTGGTTGGAGTCAAAGGGAACTCGGAAAATATTGAAAGTTTTCAGCTGAAATTGTTCATGTGGATTGCGGCTGAAAATAAGTTAAACTTGAACACGATGCGAGTCGTTATAGTTGATGAAGGAGTAAGACTTAAAGATGCTTTATCAAGTGCCTCTTTCCTTCTCCTCCTCCTCCTCTCCCCCCCCCCGGGGGGCAAACTCCTCCCCTTTGCAGTCAAGTGCCAGAAATGCGGCAACTTTGTTCAACAGATTTCCAATTCAGTAGTTTTAATGCGTGTTTTTTGTGTGCCAAAACAACTCATTAAAAAATCATGTAACAGCACAAAGCAGCAGCTTCGTGTCTGCCTCGTAAAGGGAGCAGAAGGAAATGGGGTGAAAGCAGTGGAGCAGGGAGGAGACGAGTGGAGCAGCTTTACACTACGCATGTGAATGGGACTCGAGTGCAATAATCATAAAGCCAGTGAAAAGCAGCACAATAAAACACGCCAGGACAACAGCGGCATTACTCTGCCCCTACCCCGTCCACTCATCCTTTTCTCTCCTTGAATCGCTTCTGCTTTAACCCTATCGTGCCACATCCCCCCTCCCCCTCCTCTCGTTAACCCCTTAACACTGTGTTTGGCTGTTTTCAGCGTCAGCGTTAGAATCTGTGTGCTGATGATATTACAGGCACTTCCACATCCACTTTATCCCCCTTTGCTGCCTTTTCCCATATTTTCTCCATCTCATACTACTCTTCTTCCTCCCCACCACCCACCATTCCCCTGGCTGATGGAGTTGTTCGTGCGTGGCGTTGGAACAGCGGCTGCCTCCTCAAGAATAGTTGCCACAAAAAAATGAAACACGTTGCTTTTTACATTATGGCCAAAAATGTTGCGGCTGCTAAGGAGCTGTAAAAAACCAAAAAAAAAAAAAAAAAAAAAAAAAACCAGTCGAAAAGGCTACAGTCGACCGCATTCGACAGTATAATACCCTGTACAGGCTTCTATATTAAGAGTATTTTGATAATAGATACTTTGATTAAAATAAAAGTAAGAACATAACAGGTGTTTAAAGAAAACCCCTTTGAAACTCTTATTTTGCATATGAATTCTTTGCTTGCTTATAGCAGCTCACTTTCACATATTTATACATATTCAATCAAAAGCTGAGTGTTACGACACTTAATTTACTTATGCCTGTGTCGCAGTAGTTCCCTATCTCGCTCGCACAAATATGCACACATGGTAAGCAGACGCATGTGTCACAGTCGTTCGCTGTCTCGCTCGCACACATGTGCTGCCTGCTGCTCTAAGATTCCGTGGAAAAATAACTTTTATTGCTGATTATCTGTCTTATTTACAAACCGATCTTGATGAAACTTTCAGCGTTCCTTCTACATATCATTCTTAACGCACCTGTTAAGTTAGAAGTGTCTACGTTGAAAAATGTGGCTATTATTCGTTTTTTTCGATTTGCGGGGGAAGGGGGGAGGTATCCAAAATTTAAAATAAACTTGATCTGCGTATGGTATACAGGAACCTTGATGCCAAATTTGGTGTCTCTAGCTCTTATAGTTGCTGAGATCGACGCGTTCATACAGACGGACAGACGGACAGACGGACAGACGGACAGACAGACAGACGGACATGGCTCAATCGACTCGGCTGTTGATGCTGATCAAGAATATATATACTTTATAGGGTCGGAGATGACTCCTTCTGCCTGTTACAAAAATTTTTTTTCACAAAGTTAATATATCCCTGTACAGGGTATAATAACGAGGAAGTCAAGATGTTCAAGTGCCCCAAGCTGCACTTGCAGATACCCTATTCTCTTATGAAGAAACAAGACCAATTTATTTTTATAATTACTCAAAGGGTTCGAAACGTAAAGGAGAAAAAGAAAGTGAATATAAAGAATTAGTATAAGTTGTTTCTAAGAAATATATTAATTTATTAAATTGCTGCACTGACAGACACCCTATGAACTTTAGTAAATGAAGAATTCAAAGTATTAAAAATGCAATTCTGTATTTATAGAAAAATAAATAGATTATACGGGAGAAGTTGAAGTGGAATGTGTTAATTTCTCCAATTTCTATACTAAAAGATACCCTGTGATGAAGAAAATAAACTACTTTAATGAAAGAATGCAACGAAAGCTAAAAGTACGTCGAAACTACCCAATTGAGCGGTTCAGGCTGCAGGGTACTAAGGAAAGAAGCAAGAAGCTGACTGAAGACAACTAAAGCAACGATAGCGGATGCGAATGTGGATGCGGATGTGGATCTGCATGCGGAAGTGGAAGTCACAGTCAGATGAAGTCGAAGTGCAGATGAAGGTAAAGGAAGCTGGAACCCAAGGTACCTGAAGATGCTCTTATATTTATATATATTTACATATATTTATATATTCCACATGCATATTTATATGCACATATTACTACATCTATGTAACCCTAGCTATAATACGAATAAAGGGAAACAGTTGAAATGAACTGAAAATCTGTTGAAAAACATGTCATAAATAAAATAACATAAATAAAGCAGCTTGTAAGTCATAAAGGGAAAGCACAGAGAGTGTGAGTGATAGAGAGGGAAAAACACTTAGACAAAGAAAGAAAGAGAGAGAGAGAGAGAGAAAGTGCATTTAATGTGCTTAGAAAAGGAAAAGTTACGAACAAAAGTAAGAAAAGTGAAAAAATATTAAGAATGGAAAATTAAAGTAAACATTTTAAGGAAAATGCATTTAATTGAATGCGTCATCTGCTTCTGCTTCTGCTTCTGCTTCTTCTTCCTTTTCTTCTTCTGCCAGTCGACAGTCGACAGTCGACAGTCGTCTATCGATTTCTATTTGAGTTTTCTTCCCTTTCAACATTCGCATTAAAACTGTCAACTGTCGACTGTCAATTGAGCTGAAAACTCTGCTGTTTAAGAAGAAAAAAAGTTATCTCTCACTAGCCGCACACTTAATACCCTTACAAATCATTATTATCTTTAAAAAAATTAACATTTACCTTATGTAACTGCTTCATAATAAGATAATTGAACTTAAGTTAACGTTTTCAGGCACAAAACAAGTTCTGATCTGTATTAAATCAGATCAGATTGGATGATAAAAGATAAGACATAAGATTGGAAGAGATATCTCAAGTATGCGTGATTTTCGACCGATTCTGATCGACTATGGCAGCTATATGTTATAGTAATCGGATGCATCGACTTATGATGTATCTGCAGCAACAAGATCAATCTATATCAAGTTTCATGTGATTGATGCTTTTAAATTAAATTACATTTATGCAGTCTGCCATACTTTGTGACGAACTTGTAATATACTTTGCAAGGGTAGAGAAAAGAAAAGTTTGTATCCATCCTTAGTATACCACTTCACCAACTCCTTCCCCCGCTTCTCCACTTCCGCTGCTTCATCTTTATCGCTTTGTCTACCTATGTGCATCGTTTGTTTACCTTGCAAGTCAGTCCGCAAGTAAGTAAATTTCATTTCAACTTTTTTTTTACCTACTGCACACAGCCCCTGCCCCTCACCCTCCCCCTCACCCACCACAGCCGCTTCCCCTTCCACCTACCGCTCCCTATGTCATTTGAGAGTCCTGCACCCGCATGTGACATCATAAATTTTGATTAAGCTCTTTGGCCACAGTTTATAACAGTTTATAGCGATGTCCAGAGTCCAACTTTGTGCTCAGCTTCAGCACTTTTCGCTCATCTTTTCTCCCATCTTCATTATTATGATCATCATTATTATCAACATCATCATCATCATCATCATCATCATCTTTAGCATCTACTTGACTTGTTTGCACATTTCAGTTTGCCAGTTTCAGTTTTTTTCTTTTCGCTGGACTTTAGCTCCAAATTGGCTGTCAACTTTGTGCCGCGTGTGGCAGTTGCGAGTCGCAAGTCGCAAGTTGCATGTTGCAAGTTGCAGCTGCAGTTACAGCTACAGCTTTTAGGCTAAATACTTAGTTACCAATGTCAGTTGCTTGTCGTTGGCATTAAATTTGAAATCCGCATTGAATTCCCAGCAAATCCGCACAAAAAGTCTGGCACACGTTACGTATGCGTAATGCTCGTAATATCCAGCAGTCAGCGGCAGCTTTTTTACAGAGAGACACACACACCTACACACACAGACACAGACACATGTCATAGTTTTGGCAAATGGATTTCGTTGTCTAAAATATTCAAAAACAAAGCAACACTAAAGTAAAGTCGTTCAACTAGTTTCATCCATTTGAAATGTTGGCAAATCTCATCTGTTCTCAAGTGATTCTTACCTGACATTCTTCCTCAACTGTCTACACTTGTTTTCAGTTGTTCTCAAACAATCTTAACCGCTTGCAAACAGATCTAAAAGTTTCTTCTAATAGTCAGAAGTTATTGAAGGGTAGCTTAATGAACAACGCAGCTAAACAGAAACAAGTGGATCAGTCGAGCGCACGCGACAGTAGAATACCCTGTGCAGTTGCCTAAATTGAGCTGATTAGGATGGTAAACCTTAGTATACAGATTAAGTGGAGAAGGTTTTGATTGAATATTGATAAAATAAGCAGAATCTGTCAACTGTCAACAAACTAGAATACTCTGTTAACTGAAATATTTCGTAGTGACATCCATTTTTGGAATTGGGATATTTGCAGTTTAGTTCAAATATTTATAAATATACGTTTATTAAAGAGTACTCTACAGGGTATTATGGAGTTGCGTGCGCTTGTCTTCTTTTATTTTTATTTATTTATCAAGGTGTTGTTGATGTTGTGTTCGCTCTCTTTCGAAATGAGACACTATATATTGATAGAAATAGCAGACTGATCTCCCAGCTCACGGTGGTTGTGGCAATCGATTTTGGGACGCGTCCCCTAAAATTGTGTTATCATTCGACACATTTCGCTGACAACCTTTGCACTGCTTGCTGACTGCACACGCGTCATTGGCTCTCATCGGACACCTCGGTCCATCATAATCAACGTTGTGCCCGCAAATTTCCGCTCAGCCCGCTGCCATTGCATTCCCCTCCTTGGAAAGCACAGGGAAAACACAGGGAAAACTCGCTGAAATGCAATCAAATTGACAACGTCGAAAGTTTGGTTTTTGTGACATTTTCAACATTTTTCACATTTTTTGGCTGTGCATTCGCCATTCTCAATTCTCCATTCTCGTATTCTCGTATTCTCTAGTCTCTATATCATTGTCACCCATTCAACCGTGACCAAACCACACACCCCTCCCCCCTCGCAAATACTCATCAGACGTTATAGTAAACATATTTTCCATGTTGCTTTGTTTTATGTCTTTTAACTTTGACTACAAATTTTGTGTCTCGTTGCTTGTAGTTGCTTTTATTTTTTCCTGTTTTGTTTTGTTTTTAATTCGATGGAAACTTTTCATTGAGGTTCAACAGGGAAATGAGCGACAAACAGGGGCAACAAGAGGGGAGAGTGAACAAAAAAGAAAAGAAACTGAAAGTTGCGCCACAATTTCTACTTGTTATTTTCGCTTTGCGCTTTGATTATGTTTATCTTTATATTTATCCACTGTTCACTGCTCTTGCCATACATCCCCCCACTCCGCTTGCTTGCCTTCCTTTCTCTTAGCCCCTTAGCCCCTTAGCCCCTTCTCAACCCGAAAAGTCTTTCAAAAATATAAACACAAATTATGTAAATTTGAATATAATGATAACCGTAAGTCGAAAACCTGCGCCATTCTGCAACAACTTCTGTGGAACAGTTCAGGGATGAAGGCAGTAAGTGTTGCTAGAAAACGAAGAGGAAGATGGAGGATGGTGAATGGGGGTTGGGGGATGGGGGGATGGGGGATGGAGGGGGAGTGTGCTTACTTTCCAACAAAATGACTTTTCTACAATGCTTCAATGTTTACAGTACAATGTGCTCTGTGATTTATGTACTTTGTTTATAATTAATTTGTTTATTTTCACAATTTGAGCGAATTTCCTGTAGAAGTTTATTTCTTACCCGAAACTTAGGGCACAACGACATTGTCATAGTTTAAGTTTATCACACTTTGGTGCTTCCTCGAAAATGTCTGTATATATTATAGCCAAACTATCAGTGTTATTCACGGTCTACATAATTGATAGAATATGAGTAATGTCATCAGAGATTCACAGATAAATTCAAGACAAGAAAGAGGAGTCTAGGATATCAACTCAGAAAGTCTCATCAATATAGGCTTCCGCTGGATGTGTTGGAGAATCTCTACTTATTGCAGTTCACGCATTGTCACTGGAGCATTTCAAACTCAAAGAGGAGAAGAACATCAGACTGCGATATGTGATCCAGATAGACAGACTTGGAAAGCAATGGGAACAGACTCTGAAGAGTCATTTGAAAAATTTGTCGATTATTAAGGAAGTTTTATCAAGAAAACCTTTTTGGATGAAAGACGCTGATGGGCCGCATATAGAAGGAAGATGATATTCAGAGCTAACACATAAGTCTTTCCAAGAGATGCAGAACGGAAGTCCTAGGAAGTGTGATGATATTCAGTGTATATACAGAAGTCTTCCCAAGAAAGTACAGAGAGGAAGTGTTAGGAAGGAATATAGTGTTTAGAATAAACACAGAAGTAGACTTAAGAAAGTAGGGAGAGGAGGTATTATGGGGGAAGATGATATTCAAATCTAACATTAAAGTCTTCCCAAGAGATTAAGGGGGTGTAGAGGATGTTTCATCAAGTCAAACCTCTTGGATGAAAGATGCAGAACGGAAGTCTTAGGAAGGAAGATGATATTCAGTGTATACACAGAAGTCTTCCCAAGAAAGTAGAGATTGTTAACAAGTCGATAAAGAAACTTTAGAGGGAGAGAGATGTCAAATTGTCCTTAGCTTCAATTGATGTGGAAGAAGCAGAAGTTGTTGAAGTTGCAGCTGCAACAGATGATACTAATAGTATATTTCTTGAAGATAAGGATTGAATGAGAACCCCAAATAGACAGCTGTAAGAAGGAAGCTAATCAATATACAATAGATTGTGGGATTGTGAGCAGCAGAAACTACGGATTGTCTTAGTTTCTCAAAAGCAGCTTGAATTGATGTAGGAGCTGAACAATGTGCAGGCTCAGCTACGACTGCAATAGATTACGACGCTGCTATCAAGCTAAGAGAAGCTGTGGACCCAGTTAGAGTCGGCCTAAGGATGAAAGTTGATACCTGAAAATGGAAAACTGTTTGCAGTGGGAAGTAATAAGCCGATGTTTTGCCTCTTTTGGGACAGCTTTGGATTGATACAGTAGCTGGAAAAGCTTCTCAGACTGAGCTTGGGCAGCAAAAGAGATTTCTTTGCTCAACGAAAAACGTATATTCAAAGTATTCACAGTTGCGGGGTCAACAATGAATCAATGAATCGCAGCGAATCAATTGACTTGTCGCTGGATCTGTTCGAAGCTCAGTTGTGCAACATTGACAACTGTTACAAATGCGACACATATTTCAACACCTCCCTCTGTGTGTGATGACTGCTGCCTGCTGCCTGTTATACATGTTATATGCTACATGCTGTATGCTGCATGCTACATGCCACATTCACTAGCTGCGCCATTGGAGTCAACAACCAACCATTAATTGCGCACCACAGAAAGCAATCAGAGTGCAATGTGAGGCGAAGTCTGGCTGCGATTTTGGCCTCATGCCAGTTATTGAAGGGCGTACGAGGGGTAGGGGGCGTGGCACGGCAGTACGTCGATATCACAGTGTGTGTGTGTGAGAGAGAGAGCGAGAGAGGGAGGGGGGACAAACACAAACATTGTACATTTCATTTTAATCCATTTTATGTGGCTGTTGATTTTGCGATCAAACAGCTTAATCTTTTGACCGCAAATTTATAACACACAGAGGGACACACACACACACACACACACAGGCAGACGAACCAAAAGTGCTGGCGTTTATTTAACTGTCAAATTTACACATGTTGTCCCCCCTTCTCCTCCTCCCACCCACCCTTTTCGGCCACAAATGCTGTGTGAAAAAGTTGGCCAAAATAGAAAAAGCCAAAAGAAGGCAACGCCGAGAAGAAGGCCACAAACCACAAAAGCGAAACCGAAATGAAATCAAATGAGGAGCATTGCCAAAACCAGAGAAACAGACAGAATTAGAGATACACAGCGAGAAATAATCAAGTCATTTCAGCTTCAATTTAATTCAATTTAATTCAATATTTCAATTATTCAATCCTAGTTCCATCTTATTTGAAGTATAATATGTTTCTTTATTTAATTTAAGTATTCTAAAACTTAAAACTAAAACTTAGCTTTAATCACAACTGCAACTTGTATTAAGTAGTTTGAATGTTGTAACTAAGTACAAAAATATCTTAGAAAAAGAACTATGCTTACTGCAGACTTAAGTTCATATCGCACAAGTTTAAATTGTAAGTGTAAAATGTTCTTAAAATAAGACCAAAAATTTCGTATACTTTATCAAAGATTTATCTAGATTTTGAGTCTTACAAAACTTGATTTCATATTTTAAAAATCTTGATTTGTGGTTTTACTGAAGTTGACTTAAGATTCCACAGACTTGTTCTATGAGTTTCCATCCTCCGAGCTTATTTCAAGAATTTTGCACTCACTTCTAGTTAATCTAAAGTATTACTTCTTTTAAGATTATTTCCTTTTAAATGAATATTTTTTTTACTTTATTAAAGAATTTGTTGTCTTATTTTTAGCAATTAATAATTGTACCTAGAATGGTTCTTAGGAGTTTTAACTTGTTCCAGCTGGTTTTACTTGTTTCTAGATTCTTTAGACTTGAATAAAGAATAATTAGACTTCATTAAAGAACTTTTGTGTTAATTTTCAGTAATTCTTATACCAAGTGAGGGTTTTAAGAATCGCAAATACTTAAATAAAGTTCGCTTCAAGTTTTTCTCAGTGTAGAGACAGAGATGGAGCTGAAGAAGGACTTTCTCTTGGCCAGTTTCCATTTCGGCTGCAGGCATATGTGCTGCTGCTTAGAGGCCATATATCTCTTCAGGCAGAAGGCAGAAGGCGGAAGGGAAAAGGGAAAGTGCAGCGGGGAAATCAACAGCAATTGTGGTAATTTCATTTGTAGACAACTCACGAAGGAAATGGCCAAGGCGATGAGTGTATGAGTTAAGCCAAAAAGAGAACGAGAACTAAGACCAAAGCCAGCGTCTGTTTGTCTCTTCTGTCTCCTCTCCCCCCTCCCCTCTCCACTCTCTCCTCTCCACTCTCTCCTATATGCTCACTTGATTCACCATTCGACTATTAGCTAAATGGCCAGGCCAACTAATTGAAAATTGCAGCAGTCGATTCAGCAACAATCAAAATATCTAAAGATTATTAAAAATAGCAAAAGCATGAATAGAACTGACAATGCTCTAATACCCTAACATTTATCTATCCAAGAGACGGCATATTACATAACAATTTAATTATACTTTATTTTAATGAAATTAATTTAAATTTTCATCTAAAAGTTTTTATACAAATTCTCATTTTGCAAGTTTTTAAACTGATTTTCTTTTCATTATTATACCCTGCTCCCAAGAAAGGGTATAACACCTTTGTGCGTATGTATGTAACGGGCAGAAGGAGGCGTGACTGTCCCACGAAGCATATATTATATATATTCTGGATCAGTATTAAAAGCTGACCCGATTCGGCTCCGTTCGTCCCAATGTCTAGCAGTCTGTCTGTGCGTCCGTCCGGATATGAAGCCATTGAGCTCAGCAACCATAGGATCTAGAGACGCCAAATTTGGATTTAATGTTCTTGTATACCCTCCAAAGTACAAGTTTCTTTTACATTTCTAACTAACTTAGACGACAGATATATATATATATATACAGGGTATTACACTGTTTTGTGTGCTCGACTAATACGCTTGAGTTCTTTGGTACTTATAAGGTAAGGTCGCTTCAATTAAATACATTTTGTGTATTAAGGAATATACAAGGACAAAGAAGTTGCTTATACAACAATGCATAAGAAACTGCACAACAGCCGAAGCATACCCATTAATACCCTAGACAAAATTCTAATATAATTACGTAGAGTGTAGAAAACCTCCATTTAGATTGGGTTCAGTTCGGTGTGGCTTGCAGTGGCAAGAAGAGGCAGGAAACCGCAGTACATGCAACAAGAACAAGATGTAAGATACAAGATACAAGGCACAAAACGCAGAGGGAAAGAAAACAATGCAAAAAGTATCAATGGCTGCTCGCAAATACATATCTTTTGTTTTGTGGCGGACTTTTGGACTGTATCTCTCTCTCTCTCTCTCTCTCTCTCTGTCTTTCTCTTTCTGTTGAACATGTTGGCGTGATGACACATGATTCATGTTGTGGCAAGGACTTTGCAGGAGGCAGCAACTGAAGGAAGCAGGAAGACTTTGCGTGATGGGACATGTGACTGACAAGGGTAGACAATTAATTGAAAACAAAATACGCTTCGTCTGCCAGCGAGTATATGTATATGTATGTGTGTGTGTCTGTGTGTGTGTCTGTGTGTGTGTATGGGTGTAGGGCAACTTCACCAACAACAATCAGCATTCAACATTCAACATTCAACATTCAGCATGGAAGCCAAGTCAACGCTTAAACTTTTATCATTAACGCTGAAAATCAGCTTACAAACTGAGCAAGACATTTGAAAGTGGGGCGCAAATGGAGGCGTGGACAAGGCGACGATAAATGTCAAAAGGTGTTGGCTGTTTGTGTTCTTCTCCATTTCCACTTTTCTTGTTCTCTTCTCGGGCAAAGGAGAAGGAGAAGGAGAAGGAAAAAAGTGTAGCATACTTTTCAGCGTCTCGAGACGCAAATGTCCGCCAAGCAAATTGATTAGACCCGCTCACACAGCCATGTATTTGTGTAGGTGTAAGTGTGTGTGTGTGTGTGTGTGTGTGTGTGTGTGTGTGTGTGTGTGTGTGTGTGTGTGTGTGTGTGAGTGCGTGAGGCTGAGTGTGTTTTACTTTAATTTGCGAGTTAAACAATTGAGCTGTGCCAGCTGCCACGCCCACAGCAGAGCCCCTGCCAAAAATAAATGTATCAAAAATAACACTCATCAAACCGACGAACTAATACTCTTTACAGCTCACATAGACCATAACTATGTAGAGAACTATACGTTCAATCAGCACAATTAGCGAAGGCAACCAAAAGTTGTCATAAGACGGAGAATACTCACTAGACTTAACTTAGACGATAGAGTGTTACAAAAGTAACGAGTGAACTGTTGTGCCCATTCTGTGGGGTAATCGCAAAGGATCACTTGATTGAGAGAGCGGAGAATTTTCAAACAAATGTTGAGAGAGTATAAGTGAGAGAGTATACGCACAATTCGTATAGAGACATATTTTGTATATGAGAAGGTGTTGCATGTTTCTCAAGTGAACTGTTGTACTCTGTCGTAGCGTAGGTCCAAAGAACACTTGAGCCATTTGCCTTTGAGGTTGGCATATTCAAATGCTGCACCACGTTGCGTATGAGCATTATTTAAAATTAGCGCAGTGGAAAATTTTTCCACAGTTCGCTGCGTGTCGCTGTGTGTGTGCCAGTGAGTGTGTATGTGTGTGTGTGTGTGTATAAGTATATGGGTGTGTGTAAGCTAGCTTTGTGCTTTGCTTTTCACAGTGCTTAAAAATAATTTAATTGTTAGCATAAGCTCTTTAATGTATTTCCTTTGCTTTTATGGCCTCGATGTATGTGTGGATGCGTGTGTGTGTGTGTTTCTGTGTGTTTGTGTGTGTTTGACTTACACATAAGCTAATTACAAAAGCTTTTCCTTATATACAGCATATATGTTTATGCACATATGTGTGGCTCCCTTGAACTAATCGTATTCAGAGTCTAATGAGCTAAATGCGCAAATTTTGATTATTTGAATAACAAAACAAATAAGCACACAGCTTGACTACGAAATACCCTTTAAATACTTTAGGAACTTCATTGATTATTCAATAAGAGAAGTGTGTATCAATACAAGCAAACTTAACACATAAATATCTAATATATTATTACAAACATCAAGCAGCAAGATAGACTTTCATCTGGCTCGGTCGACTCTACTTTACTTGATCGAGTAGTATACATATATGCAATTATCGGGTATATCTGTCTCTATATGTTACACAGGCTAGCAGAGAACTATAACACTCTAGTCAACTGGTAATGGATATAAAGAGCATTGAATAGAAATGAACTGCTAATGAAAATGTTGGCTAATTTAGATTCCGATTCAGAGAGCAATATTCGTAATGATAATAGCAGCAATAACAATAATTATAATAGTGCATAATAATTATAATAATTGCAGGAGAAATAAGCAAAATAAACCAAATAAACGAAATCACAAAAATTATTCATCACAATTATCAACTGTGAATGCAAAGTGAAATAAACGAAGAGCATTATGCAAATTGCCAGTTCACATTTGAGTCTAGCTGTGCATATGTGTGTGTGTGTGTGTGTGTGTGTGTGTGTGTGTGTGTGACTGTGTCTAATAATATTTACATATAAGCAATTCACACACACACACACACACACACACACACACACACACACACACACACACACAAGGAGACTGAGACGATAAACGTTGGCAAACAAATGCATAAACCAAATTAAATTCAAAAACTGGAAAATGCAGTTGCAGAATTATTTATTAATCATGCTGATTGTGTGGGCTAACTCA
This sequence comes from Drosophila funebris, assembly GCA_018901825.1. Lineage (NCBI taxonomy): Eukaryota > Metazoa > Arthropoda > Insecta > Diptera > Drosophilidae > Drosophila > Drosophila funebris. The sequence goes on along the minus strand of JAEIFK010000455.1, from coordinate 3,857,192 downwards.
ATAACAAATATCAAGTGTACTCCAATAAATGACTACACACACACACACACACACACACACACACACACACACACACATATACATATATTCTCTCAATATGAACTGCAATTGAAATTGTAAATTTAAAAATTGCGAATAAATTGAAAAATATTTTGCTTGCTGCTAATTTGAGATAAGTTTATGCGAGTGACCTTTAACCTTTGTAGTCAATTGCCACAGCTCATAATTTATCTACTCGTTTAATACACACACACATACACCCTACGCACATATGAATATATTCATTCATTTTGCCAAAAGTTATTCGTTTAATACGTCTTGTTCAATGGAAAGTGGCGCATCAATATTTTAGTATATTTCTTGGTATATATTTGCTTGGTATATGTGTTCGCCAATATACCAGATTTAGTATTTCTTTAGTATTAATGAAAATATGCATCTACTCAATGGAAATATTGCGCAAGGAAATGAGCTGCGACTAAAAATAAGCTAAGAATATGTGGAGAGTGTGGAGAATAGAAGCTGCGTTTCAGCTGGTCACACTGGCTAAGCAGATGTTGGGGTCTATAAATATACTCTATATATATATACTCTAAATATATCTATACACTTATTGTTTATTATTTTCTATTCTGTTAAGTATTAACTATATTTTATACGCTGTTCACCATGGACAGGAATGAATCAGAGGAATGAGAGAGACAGAGAGACAGATACCAAGTTTATTAATTTTAATTTTAATTTATTTATTTTTTATTCTACACTACTTATAGGCCGATTTATCTTGTATCCGATATTAACTATTATATATTCTAATTTTGTGACAAGAACAGAATAAATATGTCTTTTATATCTATTATATTATTATTCATTATATATTTTATCTGCGTCATTCTATACTCTCAATTCCATTCCATTCTTTATACTACTTCATTCCATTATAATTAACTATTTTCCCTCTTCGTCATCCAACCCAACTTCCGATTATCATAACCAGCTACAGAGTCTACTTAGCCGATAACTTATTGAGTTCCTCTCCCAAATTAACATTGTCCTTCGATTCTTTAGACATTCACTACAGAGTACCTCCAAGTTGTGCACACCTTGCTGCACACTTTCTCATTTATAGCGATTGGAAATCAGTTTGTCAACAGATTTAAAAATTTACGCAGTATTTGTATCTCTTGTAGCGATTTAACAGCTCAAGTGCTTAACATGCTAACCTTTCTATGACCCTATAGGTCAACTGCTGGAACTGTTTAGCTCTTCATGCGCTGTACTGCAATATTCTGGGTCTGATGACTGGCGAGGCATTTCAATCAGTTTATTGAATCATGTGTTGGCCATAAATTTAAAGCCATTTTAAAGGGCCATTCGAGCATGGTGGGAACAGTGGGATGAGTGGTAAATAACGTGCTCCAAACTGCTGACCAACAACGCCTCTCTCTCTCGCTCTCTCTATCTCTTCGTCTCCCTCTCTCTACCCCATATTTGCCCTCTCTTTCACGCTTGTCGACTGACTGTGTAACCCGCTGTGCTGTTGACAGCAAACAGTTGTTTTGCATAAAAATGCCATTGCAGCTGCAGTCAAGCGAGGACAACGGACGAGCGTTAGAAAGGGAAGCAGATACATCAACAAAAGAACAAGGAGTAGCAACAACGAGCGCGAGAGGGAACGAGAGAGAGCGAGAGAGAAAAAGAAAGAGGAACAGGGAACATGTTCTGGTGTGTTGCATTTTTTAAATTTGCCTGTAAACACGCAATAAATATGTGTGCAACTGCATGTGTGTATCTGTGTGTCCAGCTCCAAGTTGAATATACAAATATTTTGTGTACTTTACGGAAATCACCCCCATCCCCACCCCCCACAATGTGAGTGGAGATGAACAGCGAGTGGCGAGTAAAAAACTTTGAAAGCGGGCGCATTCCATAGATGTCTCTTTCTATTCATGACCTCAATTCAAAAAAAACAGTTCGATGAGCTTAAAGTGTAGATTATCGCGATTATCGAATAGCGAGTTAGGCATTAGTAACGAGAAACGAGTAGCAAGTGAGAGCCGGAGAGACGGAACATAAACGAGTTTTCTAATCAGGATCTAAATTTAACTAAAGATCGATGTGTCTGAGCAGTAACGAGTAGCTAGTAGCGAGTAACGAGAGTGATAAATTAAAGAGAAACATTAAGGCATTTCATTCCAAGTTCAATATATCTACAGATCGATGAGCCTTTTGACTATAAGTAACAAGTAGCAAGCTAGCGAAAAGTAACGAGTGACGAGTAAAAATTAGTTGCGTTATTCTCTATAATCGAGAGAAGCTAAAACTTTATTTAAACAACTGATGTATGAGTCGGGGCATCGATTAGTTAGTAAGCGACAAGTAACGAGTAACTAGTAACGAGTAACGATTGACGAGTTTCTCAATTTGCTTGCATTATTTAGCAGTTTGAGCTTACTATGAATACACAAACAAAAAGTAAAAGTTTACTGCAAGGGTTGGGCACAGTTGTCAAGGCGCAAGGAAGGAAGGAAGGCAAGCAAGAGAGTGGACAACTTATTGGGCCCTGTCACGGCGTTAAGCTAATTTTTGGTGGCCTCGCTGACTCTGCACTTTAGCGAGTGTTGCCATTTCCATTCTCCATTGGCTTTCGCTCATTTCAATATTTTGATACGGCATTGGTAATTATGCGCAGTCGGTCAGCTTTAAGATTCTGACAACTCATTGGGTTGCCGATTAGATGGCCAAAGGAATGGGCAGGAAAACAGGAACTTTCTCTAATTCCTTTTCTTTTTTTCAGTTTCACTGCAAGGGTTACTCGGCTTCTCCCATGTGGGGGTCATTAGGCACTGCTCAGCCAGCTGTTCAATTCTCGGTATCCAAGGACTAAAGCTATTTATTGCCTGTCATCTGCTGGAATGTTTCTATAGCTTTCGCTGGCTGTGACCTTTTTGCATCTCATTGGCGAATTAGTCATTGATCCATTGCCCAGTTGAGATGTTTATCTGCTTCTCTTTAAAGCAGATCATATCCCTATTTATACTCTCTCTCTCTCTCTCTCTGTCTCTCTCTCTCTCTTTCTTTATACTTGTCTGCCTTTGCATTTTCTTTCTTAAATGAAACTCAGAACTTAAGTTTGTTTGCAACGATTTCAATTAATTTAATGTCGCATCTCTTCTTGAGTTTGTTTGTCAAGCCACAAAAAAATAAGAATAAAAGAACAACAAGTTAGTCTGCTCAACTGAGCGATACTCTGCGTGAAGTGGAGGACTAAATCAATAGAGAGAAAGAAAATGTTTTCAAATTTGATTTATTTTTTCGAGTTTGTTTGTCAAGCCACACAAAGGAGACAGTCTGCACAGCTGAGCGATACCCTGTGTGAAGTTAAATACTAAATCACTAAAGAACAGAGAGAGAGAAAATGTATGTCTGTATCCATTGTCTGTCTTTGGTAAACACTTTTGAGGCACTTCTTTGTTTACAGGGTATAGTATATTCAACTCATATTCTACACTTTTTGTAACTGCTGCCGCCGCTGCATGCCACATGCGAATGATTAATGTGGTTTCTTCGGTTGGGTTTTCGGTTCAAGTTTCGGTTTTTGGGCCTCTTCCTGATGTGCCTGATGTTATGATGGCCTTGTCAAGGCCCCAAAACCGCGTGGGCGCATACGCAATTTTATTGTTTGTTTGTTCGGCCTGGGCAAAGTTCGGTCCTAAGATGGTTATCAATGCCGTTGCGCGTGGCTTGTGTGCGCCTCAATTATTTATTTGGCCAACACAAGCAGATGGCAGTACTGAATTTACATGCCAAACAGCAGATCCATCCATTCAACCTCGCAATCTGGCAATGCCGTCAAGCTGACAAGTTGCCAAGTTGCCAAGTTGCCAATGAATTCAGTGAGGTAACGAACTGCAAAATGCAACCTATACCTCACAATGCTTGTATGATTCATATTTGTGCTTCTGCCATTCCCAATCAACAAGGGTCTGTTAACCACTAAGCTGGAGGAGGAGAGGGAGAAGGAGAGGCACGAGCTGGAACAGGAAGAAGGAAGAAGGAACTCTGACGCAGTTCATCAACGCCTGTGGCTAGCGCCTGTCAGGCACTTCAGATACTTTTATCACAACAGCCACGCATCGTTGGACTCAAACAAAAGCCAAAGTGAATGCACTCATTTGATTGTTGTTGTTGTTGTTGTTGACGTTGTCGTTGTCATTGTTGTTGCTGTTGTTGATGTTGTTGCTGTTGTGCACTCAAACGAACGGGACAGTGCAACCTGACAGAGATATCCCAAAAGCAACAGAATGCCCAATGGATATTGCATTTGCAACTGCGATTGCAGCAAGAGCTTTTAGTCATAACGAGTAGCTGAGCTGAATAAATGCAACGAATTGAAAGTAGCGAGTTGTTGTGTAGAGCAGCAAATAGTTGTTGTGAAATGCATGAGATGATAGCAGAAGCAGAAGCAATTAATAACGTCAAATAATATCAAAGAGTTTCGTTAGTTATAGTAGCTAGTAACAGCAGCGAGTACTAGCTAGTACTAGTGAGTACTAGTAACTTCGAGTAGCGAGCTAAAATGACGAGCACTAATAACGAGTATTGTCGATTAGAACTAGAGATTAGTTGTAACGAGTAATAGTAGCGAGTTATAGCAGCGTGTAGCAGTAACGAAATAAAGGACCGAGTGCTGGTATCGAATAGTAGTAGAAAATGTTAGTAGCGAGTTAAAGTAACCACTAACTGTAGGGAGTGACTAAGGAGTAGTAACGAGTAGTAAAAGCAAGTAGCCAAAACGAGTAAATCGAATTGTAATAGAGAATATTAGCAGTAACGATTAGTATCAACGAGCTGTAGTAACGAGTAGAATGAATATTAATAACAATAGCAAGTCATAGCAGCGAGCTAAAATGACGAGCACTAATAAAGAGTAATGTCGATTAGAACTAGACATTAGTTGTAGCGAGTAGTTGTAGCAGTGTGTAGTAATAACGCAATATAGTAACGAGTGCTAGTATCCAATAGTAGTAGGAAATGATAGTAGCGAGTTAAAGTAACCACTAACTAATAGAGTAAGGAGTAGTAACGAGTAGTATAAGCAAGTAGCCATAACGAGTAAATCAAATTGTAATAGAGTATATTAGCAGTAACGATTAGTATCAACGAGCTGTAGTAACGAGTAGAATGTATATTAATAACAATAGCAAGTCATAGCAGCGAGCTAAAATGACGAGCACTAATAAAGCGTAATGTCGATTAGAACTAGAGATTAGATGTAGCGAGTAGTTGTAGCAGCGTGTAGTAATAACGCAATATAGTAACGAGTGCTAGTATCCAATAGTAGTAGGAAATGATAGTAGCGAGTTAAAGTAACCACTAACTAATAGAGTAAGGAGTAGTAACGAGTAGTATAAGCAAGTAGCCATAACGAGTAAATCGAATTGTAATAGAGTATATTAGTATCAACGAGCTGTAGTAACGAGTACAATGAATATTAATAACGAATTAAAGTAGAAGTAGAGTCCAGTGATGCTTATCGAGTAGAGAGTGACAACTGCAATGGCGAGAATTCTGGGAATGTGAGAAACAAACTGTCCGCCTGTCTGTGGTGAGCATTTCAATAATTCACTTGTCTTCCCATTTGCACTGCAGCAACAACTATTTGGGTTGGTCTTTGGCCATTTTGTTTGCTCAATTGTTCAGCGAGTGTAAATAAAACGTAGCACTTCCGTTTCATGCGCCATATTGTTTACCCCGATTGCCATTGAGTAACAATTTTTCGTATGCTTTCACTTGCACTCATTGCATTTGCATTCGTTCATTTTCTCTCTTTTGCCCATCCCATCCCTCCCCACCCCTCTACTCGTTACTCCTCATAGTGCTCTGCTGTTGTTGTTCCCTTATCGTGTGGAATTTTAATTTTATATATCGCGTGACATGACAAGTGCGATGCAAATACACTTTGTTGCTCGGGCAACTCGGCGAGTGAGGCGACAAAATAATTAATTGATACGCCCATCTATAATAAAGTATTTGTATTTGTTTTCCTTGGGCTTTATAAAGTTCCTTATATGTGTCAATAACTCCAGCTAACAAAGCTGGATTTTGTAATACCCTGCACAGGGCTATATTAACTTTGTGCAAGTGTAAGTAACATATGTAACAGGCAGAAGAAGGCGGGATAAAGTATATAAAAAGTATATACAATATATTTATGATCGGTAACAGCAGCCGAGTCGAATACACTACCAACTTAACGGGTGTTTAAAGAGTGTACTTTCTCTAAAGAGTTAGTAAGAGTTTCAGTAACATCTGTGCAGTAATAAGAGCTATTCCGAAAATAATAGAGAAAGAAAAGAACATTAGAAGAGCCTAGATGCCAAGCTGGATGTCCGTAGTTCGTAGACACTGGTACTACGGCATACACAGACGGCTGTCGACTCGGCTGGGAAGAAAAGAGGAAGAAATATGCTGCTGACATTTGTCCAAGGAATTTAGAATGCGCTCTCAATAATTGATGCACAAGATAGATCGACGCATAATTAAATAAATCCTACTTCGAAACCAATCAAATTTAGCAAACTTCATTAAAAATGCAATCATTTCAATTATTTCCCACCAACGGGTAGGATAATACAATATAATATTACTAAGGCCTATTCGAAACATTTCGAATCAATTGAAAAACAACTTTGGAATTTCGATGTGAGCGAAGGGACGAGTAATTAAGAGATTCCATTGAATCTTCGACAGGTCAGACGCGTCCTACGAATATACTCGCAACTAATTAGGGTTAGGCTATTCAAGCCATGTTACTCGTAACTCGTTACCTGCAGACGGTTTTGGCAAATGGCCAACAACTTGTCGCAAAAAAAGAAAAATAAGAAGGAAAAAAAGTCACAAGTATAAAATTTGTAAAAGGAAAAGGGTCACAAGTGAAAATAACAAATGACAGGCTGGAAAAGTAACTAATGAAAAGCGTGCTAAAACTTAATGCAACTCTCTCAGCTGATCGACTGCAGTATACCCTGTACTCGAACCTTAGCTGTGTGGAGCTTGCGCATTACAGTTGATACTTAATAATAACAAATGGCAGGCTGCAAAAATAACTAATGAAAATGAAACTTTATCAGCTGATAGACTGCAAAATACCCTTTAGAAACTCTCAAGCTTTAGAGCTGCTCATTACAGCGTGAAAATAACAAAGAGTAGGCTGCAAGAGTAACTAATGAAAAGCGTGCTTAAACTAAAAGAAACCCACTCAGCTGACAGACGACAGAATACCCTATACCTAGATCTATGCATTAAGCACTCTCGAGCTTTCTCTGTAGCGGGACCATCATTGTCAGAAACACCCTCTTCTTTAGACTTTAGCAGTTCCTTTTAAGGGCGCAGTTGTTACTCCCCCCTTTGGGCCACTGCATGGTTACAGGGTATTGCAAAAAACTAAAACAAAAACTGTGGGTCCAACAAAATTGCTAAAAAAAAAACAAATTTGTAAACCAGCATAAGTGGGCGGCGGGGGAGGTGCGGGGCGTGGCATGGCCTGATAGACGAGCAACTGTAACGGTAACGGCAACGCCAGTTGAGGAGCAAAAAGGCCACCAGTCAGGAAGTGGGTCAGCTAAGGCGGCTCTAACACTGGCGCCACATGTTGGCAACATGTCAAACATGCCAGGTAAACACCCCTGCTACACACAGCCCTACACACCCGCAAACACACACACACACCCACCCACACACACACACAGTATGGTATACATGCATCAAAGTAATTAATATCCCTTCAAATGTTACATGCACTAATTACAACAACAACAATATGCACAACAACATGTGCCAGCTTAAGGCACCCGAATTTTGAATACTCTTACATTTGTAGACTCTGTACTCAAAACGTACTGGGGTCTACTGAGTTTGTCAACAGCGAAATGTGCGTGACAGGCAGAAGGAGTCATCTGCGACCCTACAAAGTATATATATTCTGGATCAGCATCAATAGCCGATTTGTCTGCCCGTCTGTCTTTCCGTCTATCTGTTATATGCGTGATAAATAAAGACTGTGCAAGTGAAAAAGAATTACATTCAAATTGTCTTAATCGCATGTTTATTTGAGCAGCGATAAAATTATGTAAAAATGTATTTACGAAGCTAATCATTAATAGTATTTGATTTTCACCAAGTACAGAGTCTTTCACAGCCGAGGGCGCTCGGACGTAGCCTTATCCTCTTTCTTTTAATTTTCACATATAAGCTGCCGTCAACAATTTTTGAACTTTGTTTCATCTATAGAATAAGCTATAGAAGCTATAGAAGAAACGCAGCTTGTCTGATTGATCAGAAACGAATATTGAACGATATCTCTGCAGTGTCTTTCACGTGCACACAGACATGCCCATTGCTAGGGTATAACGAGCAAGTTGAGACGAAATTATAAAACAGGCTAGCGACATCTGATATAAATATGCATGAGTGTGTGTGAGTGAGTGTGTGTGTGAGTGAGTGTGTGTGTGTGTGCTTTGTCAAGGTCATTACATGGCAACTTTCGTTGATGCTGCCTTTGTAATAGCTGTGCAATTTATTTTATTTTTTTTTTCGATTGCGCTACTTGCACATTTACCACATACACACACATACACACACATTGTGACACACACACACACACATGCATTGTCACACACACACACACATTTAATCACCAGCTTCGAATCGTTTTGGCTTAAAATCTCATAAGGAAAAGATCTTCTAATTAGACGAACCTGTGAAAAATCTGAGCAGCTTGCCACTTGCCACTTGCCACTTGCCACAAGCAACTTGCCACATGCCACATGCCACATGCAATATCACAGTGCCTTATCAGAGTCACAGCTTGTGGTAATGAGATTGCATTGTGTTGTGGGTGAGGGGAAGGGGAGGTGGGATGGGTTGACGCCTATTATTAATTGGACAGTCACACACAGAGAGTACAAAGTACATGAAAATTTGCATTTATCCAGCAGTTGAAGAAGGCACAACATGGCGTATGCGTGATATCGTATATCGTTACGTATACGCAATGTTAATAAGCGCCAAAAGGAGCTGCCTTTGCCACTGCAGTTGTTGTCGCTGCGACTGTTGTCGATTTAATTAATTTGTCATCATTTATTATGCCGAAATAAAAGTGCAGCACGCTAAGAGAAAAGCCAAGGCCAAAGGGTACGGAGAGGGGGAAAAGGGGAAGGGGAGATGACAAAAGCAAAAAGTGCTGACTGCTGATGGCGGCACAACTGTCAGCAGTTGTGGCAGCAACTGCAAACAACAACAACCAGATGAAGTTATCTCTGGCATGATGAACATTTGATGCCCTTGTAGATGTGCATATCTATATTTATCTATATTTATCTATGTTTATCTATATTTATCTATATTTATATATATTTACATATATATCGTAGAGAGATGAATTATTTGAATTGCGCGTCCGACTTTTGAGTCGAATTGATAAGTGTTGTGAAAGGCGAGATCCTTTGTAGCATTGTGTAGCACTAAAAGAGTGGGACGACAGCATTCGTTGTCGTCAGTGTGACTCATTGTTGGTAGAGTGAAAGAGACAAAGATATGAATCCTTGCGGTTGATGCAACAAAGAGAACTGACGAGTCTTTCTGTTCAATGGGGAAGCTGTGCTACTCAACATATGTGCTGAGACTCGCTCCGCTAGATTTTAGTCTACAACACCCGACCAGCCACCTCAAGCTGGAACATTGAGTTCTATTCGACATATGTATAGTACTATATGGTATACATCTAATAAGTTTGGTTAAGACATCCCAAAAAATGATAAAGTTTCTCTTACTAAAGTTTGAACATGTCTATATGTCTCCTTCAATGCGTTACACATTTGATAACAAAAGTATAATACCCTGTGCTAGGTTATCACAGCGGCAGTGAGTAAAGAAATTGCTTTTTAACACACATAAGTGCAGAGGGAGAGAGAAAGGGAAGCTGTAAGTGCAAACGGCGACAGGTAATGTTAAGGTACAAAGTGCGGGTCAAAGATGCAACCCGTGCCTTGCCTCAGCAATGCTGCTGCTGCTGCTGCTGCTACTCCTCCTCCTCCTCTTCCTCCCGCTTTCCTTTCTGTTTATACCCAACTGCTGCCTCTACAAGTCCTCCTGTTGCTCTTCCTGGTACTCCGCCTGCACTCACTGCTCCTGCTGCTACTCTTAAGTGTGTGCAGCAGCCGGTTCATGCACATGTGGAGCTATCGGAGGCGTAAGTGGAGAGAGGGAGAGAGACAGAGACAGAGAGAGAGCGAGAGAGGGAGAGGGAGAGGGAGAGAAGAGTTGGAGTAGGAGGAAAGGAGAGAGCACATTGAAAGGGTCGCAAGTTGTCTGCCCAAAACGTTGACTCACGGCTCGCACACGGGTTTCAATTTACATTTACGTTGATTTTTTGTTAAATTGAGTTTGACTTTGGTTGTCGTTACGACAACAACAACAACAACAACAACAATTGCAGAGACAACAGCAACAATGACGATGGCAAGTAGCAAGAATCAACATTGACAGAGACACAAATGGTGAATACTTCGGCAAGGAGCAGAGAGGGGAATTGAGTGTCATCAGCGAAGCGTAACCAGAAAACAAATAGAATGCAAGGACAACAAGGACACAGGGCTGCAAAGGAGGCAAGTAGAAGTAAATGGACAGAAACAAAGCTTACAAGCAACAACAATAACCAGAACAACAACATGAGCAACATTCAGTTTCATACTTAAAACGCATTTCCGATTCAAATGGCCAAAAGCTTTCCACTTTTCCAATCCAGCAGCCGAGCAAACCCATCCCCTTCCCTTTCCACTTCAACTTCCCCCTGCGCCTTCACTTCTATTGCATTCCATTGCCAACTTATGATCAGCTTCGCATAATAAACAACAATCAAATGAACTCTGCAATAATGTTATTCCTTAAAATTTTCATATCCCTTGGGAGTGGTTTCCCCCTGTTGATGCGTTGCAATGATTTATGTGCGTTTACTCTCAAATAATATGACTATGGAGGACAATCATGTATGCAGAGTGCTTATAAGCTAAATATGAGAGTGTTGTAGTATCGTTTGTGCACTCAGTATTAAATAATGCGACCATGAATATTTGAAAGCAACTCAAATGTGTGAGTTAAATAATAGCACATGACATTATTTGTGTTTCCCGTGTGTCCATTAGAAATGAAGAAGCCGTTGCAGACCAGACTGCCTCTTTGTCTGCATGAAAGTCTATATCTTTATCAGCTATCATAAGAGCTGCAGACACCAGCGTAGACACTTCCAACACGGCAGTTGCTTGAAGAATAGCATTGTGAAACAATTCTGAAAGTTTGATAAAGATCGGCTTATAATTAAGAAAGTTATTAAGAAACTAAATTTGTTGATTGAATCGTATGTGCTTTGCTCTTTGCGGGCAACACATGTGTGAATATGAATATGAATACTTTGCATACTTATAGCATCAAGCTTTTGCATATGTAAACACACTCGATCAAAAGCTGAGTGCTACGCCTGCACGTATCGCAATCGTTCGCTGTCTCGCTCACACACATGTGCTGCCCGCAAAGCGCAACGATTCAATGGAAAAATGACTTTTATTTCTCTTCTGATTATCTGTCCTATTTATAAAACGATCTTGATGCATTTTTCAGCATACCTTCTATATAATATTCTTTATGCACTTGTGGAGTTAGCTCTTATAGTTCCTGAGATCGATAGATTCGATCGCGATTGAGCAATGTCCGTCCGTTCGTCCGTCTGTATGAACTCGTCGATCTCAGCAACCATAAGAGCTAGAAAACCAAATTTGCGATAAAGGTTCCTGGTTTTTACAATTTTTGTTGACGGGACTTTGCCTTTAATTCTGTTCCTATAGAATCGAGATAATGTGACAATGGAGGTAAGACAAACGCAAATCAACATAGTATTGTATTTCATAGAAATCTTTTCACGGTCCATTTGTTTTTGGAGCTGAGACGTCGTCGGTGTCTGGCTCGCAGAGCTGTTGGTAGTACAAGCGCTCGATAGTTTGGAGGGTGTCCAGCCAGGTTTTATGGCAGTTAATGTTCTCCTGGAAGATATTGTTGAGCAAGCTGAAGCAACGAGTTGCCAGTTCCCTTCTGATGCTCAATTTATGCTGAGAATCAGAGCGAGACCAGCTGCAGAAAAGACTGAAGTCATCGGTGAGGTGGGTCTTCAGGTTCATGCTCAACTGTTTTAACTGGGTCTGAAGTTTTATACCCTCCACATGTTGGTTTCCCTTTCGATGGCTGGACGCATTGCTCCTCATGCTGTGCTTAAGCTTATTCTTGTCGTTTATTTGCTTCAAGAGAAGTGGGTATCTTTTAAGGCCTTTTCTCTGCACACGTCCACGAAGTTTCTTCTGAATCTTGCGCATTTTGAGCGACATAAGCTTAATCGCCAAGCGTAACTGCTCATGCATCTGCTCCGATGAGTCAAGCACAGATGTGTTGTCACTTAACAACTGCTTGAAGAGATCCATCACATCCTTCTTGAAAGAAAGATAACGGATACGCTCGCCCCACGATCTGAGATCCCGCCTATAACATTTTCTTTTCATTTTAATAAATTCCCAACGCCGATTGAATTCAGGATCCCCCGATCTACCAGAAGTCCAGTTGAACTTTGCGACCGGTAGCGACTCTGGCTCCTGATGCTGGGAACAACGCTTATCAATGGAGCTCTCGGGCAATTGGTATTTCGACAGCTTAGTAGTTTCGGAGTTTTTGGAGGCTTCAGGCTTCAGTTGCTGATTTACTTCGAAAGGGCATTTATAAGCTCGACACTCCATGGCAGTCTTGGAGTTTTTGTCACGCTCCAAATACTGATGCATCTGATTGTCGTGCTGTTTCTCCATGGGTTTATCCTGGTGCTCCGGTTTGTATGCTCCTAAAGAACGTTTTGAGGCTAGAGTCTGCTTGGAAACCTGTGAGTTTATGGTTGTCTTCGACATCAGCGGCAGTTGATCAGGCTTGATCTTCTCATGGTACGCCTGGGGTTGCTTGGGCTTATCCTGTTGCTCCTCATGCCGTTGACGAAGCTGGGAAACTCGGGTATTAATAGAGTCACTAGCAGGTTGAGGCTGTTCCTCAATGGGTTTATCCTGTTGCTCCAAATGCCATTGGCGAAGCTGGGAAACACGTATATTAATAGGGACAATAGGTTGGAACTTTTCTTCTTTAGGCTTATCCTGTTTATTCTCATCCTGTTGGCAAAGCCGGGAAATACGCTTAGTTATTGGGTCACTAGTAGGAAGGGTCGGTTTCAGCTTGGATTTATCGCTGATCTCCGACTGTCGTTGACGCAACTGGAAAACACGTCTATGAACAAGTTCACTAGAAGGTCGAAGCTGTTCCTCCTTAGGCTTATCTTGTTTCTTCTCATCCCGTTGAAGAAGCAGGGAAATGCGATTTTTAATGGGTTCGCTAAAAGGTAGGGGCGGTTCCTCCTTGGATTTATTCTGTTGCTGTTGTCGGAGCTGAGAATTACGCATATTCTTAACGGTACTAGAAGATATGGGCTGATCCTCCTTGAGTTCATCCTTTGCCTCCTCCTGCTGATGATGAAGCTCGGCATCACGTCTATGAGCAAGGTCATTCGAAGATAGCGACTTCTCCGTAATCGGGTTAGACAACGGCTGGGACTCCATCTCTGATTCACCCTCCACAGGATTATCTTTCTCTTGCTGCTTATGCGCAAGTTTCTTTTGTTTTCGAGGCTTACGACGCTTCACATAACTGCCTTGGACCACTTCGGAGCTGGACTTCTCCGTTAACTGCTTGGTGCTGCTGCTTCTCAGCTCGATATCTCCTTCCGATTTCGGCTCCATAAAGCGTACCCAACGTTGTCGCTTAGAGGGCATCGGAGCAACTTTGAAATACTCGTCGCTGGAATGGCTTTGCAACTGAGTTTCTTTCTGCTGCTCTTGATTTAAATGTAGTTTGAACTGAAAACGCAGATCAGGATCGGAAGACTTATCCACATCCTTATGGATGTCACACTGTACAACAGAGTCAGAACCAATTTGACCACGCCAGGCATATTTCATCAACTCGGGAACGGAAGTTGGCGCTGACTTATCATCATCTCCCGCCTTTAGGCGAGGCTGTTCCTGAATTTGATTTTCCGGCACTTTAATCCATTCCAGCAATTCACAACGCATCTGGATCTCCTTCTCCAGTTCCTTTTTCTCCTTGGCTATCTTTCTTATCATATCCTCAGTGAGCTGCAATCGATTCCGTTGCTTTTCAACATGAAGCCTGAAGCAGATCTTATCATTCATTCCCTGCTCCTTCCTCACCGCCTCACGCGCTTCATCGCACTCTCCCACAATGTTCCCAAACTCTATGCCAATCTCTGTATCATAATCGGAGACCGTGACTTTGAATGCAGGTTCACTTTTTGATCTTGGAAACTCAATGCAAACTGTTTTACTCTCTTTTTTCGGCTCGACTTTCTTTTTAATTGCAATGTCACTTTGTTGTCTCGAAAAACTTTCATTAATTTTTTGATTTTCATCATGAAGTTTCTGCTGGATTTGTGCTCTATTACCCTCCTGTTGTTGCTCAATTTTTTTGCAGTTGCTCTTCACGTTCATTTATCATCTGTTGTTGCTCCGTCTTTTGTAGGATTTTCTTTTCGCGTTCGCGTTCTCTTTTTCTTCTTTCTCTTTCTTCGGTTTTCTTAGTCAGCGCCTGCTTGGCGTGTTCCTCTATTTTTTTAGTCCCTTTATTATTAAAGTTTTCTGCTCTTTGCCGTTTAACCTCATCGCGATTTTCAATATCTATCACGTCCAGCTCTTGCTCTATTAGTCGAAGTTTTTCTTCGTCACGTTCTTCTCTTTTCCTTTGTTTTTCTCCCACTTTCAGGTCTCTATCTTCGCTTTCCCTTTGTTTTCTTTCCATAATCAACAGTTGTTCGTTTATTCTACGCAGCTTGTCATTGTTACGTTGCTCTTTTTCTTTTATTTCCAGCCGCCCTATCTTTTCCTTTTGGGTTTCTTCTTTTCCTTTAGTTTCCGAATATTTTCTAGCATCTCTTTCCTTCTCCTTTAATAAACGAGCTTCTTTTTCTGCCATCTTTAGTTGCTTTACCAATAGGCGCTCTGTTTCATCGAGCTCTTTTAATTTCTGTTTCCTCGTTAAAGCCTTTAATCTGTACCTTTCTTGTTTATCCTCATCCACTGGCTTTTCTGCTCCCTCCTCTTGTTTTCCTTCCTGTTTTTCCTTAACCTGCTCTTTATATTTTTGTAATTCTTTAATTAAAGCAGATGGCTCTATTTTCTCTGTGAGGTAAACCTGTTGATGCCCCTTTTCCACCTCCTTGTTATTGTTTGCTTCTTGAATGCTCTCCGGACCATCGTTCTTTAGTTGCATATTTTTCTTTCTTGATTCCTTAACTTTCTCCGGATCGTCTGGCTTTAATTGCTTTTTTTCATTAATAATTTTCACCTCGCATTTCTCTCCTTTCGGCTGCTGTATTCGATTCTTCTCTTGCTCTATGAGCTCGACCCCAGTGTGATTTCTAATTTGCGGCTCTGAGACCTTTCTCTGTTTTTGCGCTAAAATTCGCTGTTCACATTTCCGGCTCTCTCGACGAATGCGCTCTTCTTCGCGTCGTTGATGCACCTTGAAGAGAAGCTCCTTGTAATCTTGTTCCTTTTGAAGGCGCTCTCTCTCTAACAGCTGCTCCTGAAGCATCCTACGTTTATCTTCCCTTGCCTTTTGTTGCTTTCTCTGTTGCTCGCGCTTCTCTCGCTCCCTTTGCTCCTGCTCCTTCCGTCTCTCAATGTCGCGTAGTTTTCGCTCTCGTTCCATAAGATCACGTTCTGCCCGATCTGGAACGCAAGTTGGTGACTGGGAACCCTTTTGTAGAACCTTTTGCTGTACTCCCGATACTTTTCTGCTTGGGCCGCAATTCAGTTTCAGCAATTCACGTTGTTCACCATCCAGTTCACTTTCTCGTTGTTTGTAGTTCTTCTTCATATACAACTCAACAACCTCTGTCTTTTCCTTTCGCTTCCCCTCCTCCTGAACAGGTTCTTCCTGCACTTCGATCAGATCGTAGGGTGTCGGGGCTCGAACGGATTTGGAACTTAATGGTCGTGCATTGACAGGGCGCCACCTGGCGAGTACATCACGCCATGGTCTATCATAGTCTTTGGACTTTATTTTGCTCTCCCAACTCTTTACCTGTTCCAAACTAGCACTTGAAGGTTCAGGCACCCGCAGCTCCAATGGACTTGTCCCTTTACTCGCATTAGCTCTTTCCCTGGCCTCTGATTCCTTTCGCTTCTTGCGATTCTCGTAGTCTCTAAGCACACAACACACATCCCGATTACAGTTCTTTAAGTCAGTGAATGGATAGGACATGCCACCGCCTTTCAACTGCCGAAGCATCAGTGTCAGGAGGCAATTGCGTGCGTATTTCTCCTCCTTGGTGGTACGCAAGAGAATTCCCATCCATTTGGGACACAACGTCAGATCTTTGGCAACTTTATGATTCTTTATCAACTCTTTAATGAAATCCACTTGCTGTAGAAAATGTTGATCCAGCTGTTCATCCGACAACTGCCCTCTCCCCCCGATACTCCCGTTTGCCCCTCGACGTCAGCCGCATCTTCTGTACAGTGTTGCCGTCTTTCATGTTCATGATTCGACTTTGATTGTTGACTGAAGGGAGAAAACTAAAATCTCTCACTCTCTAGAATCTGACTTTTATCGATGAAAAGCATAGCCTACTTTAACTAATCTCTAACTTATTCAATTAGTTTTAAGTTGAATTATTATAATAGTCCAACTTGACTTCTAATGAGGAATCATCTGAGGAAAGATCAAACTAGGTCGATGACCGTAAGGTATATTTGTTCTCGAGTAGGATGTTTGAAGTAAGGTTTTCCCAGAAAACTACCAACCCACTTTTCAAATCTACTAGTCTACAGTCTGCAGTATCCGTTTCAGTCAGGTAACCAGCCTCCTCATCAACTTCTTCTTGAGTTCTTCTTGGCACAAACTAAGGCTTCAAACAAACATTGACTTCACTTTACAGCATCCACCTGCTTTTCCTTCTGAATGGGTTTTAGTCTATCTAAGACTTCCTATCTGTGTCTAAGGCCATGCCAATTTTAAGACAGGTCGTGACTTTCACCATGTTATAGAGTATATTCTTCTAAGCTTACTTAAATGTGATGTGTCTCAGTTGTAAAGCCTCATCCTAAAGATTTTCACAACAACCACAACAGTTCGGGATTTTAACCCTAAAGCGTCCTCCTTAAACCCCATCCTAAGGTTTTTTCGAAACAACCGCGGTTGTCCGCGATGCTTTGGGTTTCGTAAGTACTCCCTGTCTGACCCTAAAGCTCTACATAATAAAACTTCCAAGTCTATCCATCCCCAGGATCTCCATCAAATTCGTTCTTCAACTTCTTTTCTCAGGATGCCTTAGAACAGACCTAGACTATCTGAGACGTGGGGTGTATCGTATGGAAAGTCTTATACAATTGCACACTCATAATCTAATAATAGCATAATCCGTAACTGACCCGAAAGCATGCTCATGCAGCTCCTTCCTAAGGGTTTTTATAACAGACCCCGACTTTCCTAGACGTGTTGAGTCTTAAGCTATTCACCTAGTTGGGCATTTGTGTTGGGATTAATGGATGGCTGATTTGACAAGCTGACAAGGGTGACACGCCCACTGGCATATTGCTGATGTGGGCGTTGAATGAAAATGTGTTTAATACGCCAAATCAAATTAATAAAGTGCTAAAAGTTTGAGCCAAAAAACTTTGCCAAGTATTAGACTAGGCCCAAAAAAAAAGAAGGAAGACCACGCCCACAATTTGCCTCGTCCATCACTGTTCATCAGTGTCGAGCACATATACGCACACACACACACACACACACTCCGACAATATGCATGTCAATTATTATGGCCATTTTGCTGTCTGCTTTAATTTTATGAGCGTGTGTTTTGTGGGCGTCGAAACGAGGGCGTAGTAGTGGGCGTGTTAAGCATTTATAAACATTTTCATTATAATTACAATATTATTATCATTGGGTGCAGACAACCACACACAGACGCACACACACACACACACACACACATTTAGTTGTGGGATAGGACATTCCCTTATTTGGGCCTATTTTCCCTCCTCGCCCTCCCTTAATTGAGTGTTGGCCATTTTGATAATAATTAATATTTAAATCCGTTTTTAAAAGCCATTTTAGTGGGCGATTGAGTTAAGCCATGGATTAAGCCATAGGCTAGCCCGGGACTTAGCTTGTTTGTTTGTTGGGGAAGCTAGCTCGAAAACTTGTTCAAAGTTGACAACAACTTTAAGCTTAGTCCCTCACATAGTTCGTGCATAACTGTTGAGCTATTGAAATCTCAAAAGGCACTCGGAAGTTGCGCATCAACTGGCAGCATTCATCTCAACTTTGAAGGACATTCAATTAGACTCACAAGTCATGTCAACTCGAGCCGGCTGAGCCTCTTAAGATAGAGACAGAGGGGGAAGAGAACTTGTCCCAGTCAAATGGAGTGTGCCAAGTCCAAATCAGCGCTCATTAAATGGCAGTAACAATAACAAGTTTCCAATCCGTTTTCAACTTAAGCCCTAGTCCCTTTTGCTATACCCTGTAAACGCCATCTGCACAAAGGTCTAACCAGCTGCATGTTAAATATGATTAGTCTATCTGTCTTTGATTTTAAACTTATGAAGCTTGATTATACAAAGGAGACTCCTTTTTATCCAGATTCTTTACAGGATATACTTTCGTTCAGCATCATTAAGCAGCCTGAGTCCCTATTGTCATACCCTGTAAATAAGAAATACACATAAGGGTCAACGCTTGCTACTAAGTATATCTAAACTATTACACTGTTTATGAATTATCTTCGAGCTTGACTCGGCTGATAATTCCACCTAATAACCACTCGATTTACAGGGTATATTCATATCCAGCATCGCTTGATGTTCCCCTTCTATTTCCCAACTGATTTATTTGATTTGATAAGTCTTGACGCAAATGTGTTTCATTTACCAACTCGCACTCCCCCCTTTACTCAGCTCAACTCAACCCAACTGACTTTTCGACCCGACCCTACCTACCCTAAGACCCATTGAATGGAGGTGCGAGTCCGAGTACGAGTCGAGTCCGGGTCTGACTCTGTTCTTGGCCTTTTCATTCACTTGTCACATACAATTTGAATCTCCCTGAAAGGGTCAAAACCGAAGCAGGAAATGCGGAGGGGCAGGGCAGGGAAAATCTCTTTTGGACATTCGATATGCGCTTAGTAGTCGCTCATCGCCTTAATACCCTGTGCAAAAGTCTGTGGAGCTGTATGTACAACACTTATTGGCAGTGCGTGTTAAAGAGCAACTGGCATTCGTATAGCTCTACTCAGAAAGTTCTCTTTGTGGGTTTTCCTTCTGAATATCATCGAAACAAAATTCTACATTCAAACGATTCGTCATTAATTATGCGTGAAAAAAACAAAACAAGAAAAGCTGTCCACTGCTTTTCCACTTCTGCCTTTGTTACTCCTCACCTTCCCATCTGGTTTTCCTCCTCCCATTTGCCAATAATTTCAAATGTCCTTGCTTGAGACTAATTAACGTAAATTGTATTAGTTGAATGATTGAAGCGTCACAGCAAAGGGGAGGGGAAAGGCAAGGGAAAATGGTAGGAGAGGGGGAATAGGGGGTAGCAGAAGCTGAGCTATGTTTTCAAATGATGGCAGCTGCCAGAGTTGCCAGACTTTGCCATTTGTTTGGCCAAATCAATCGGCATGTCATTTTCGGCGGGTTATCGATATATTTTTGGTTACACAAAAGGCGACTTTGATTGATTGATTCGTTGAGCCAACACACACACACACACACATACACACACATACACACACACACACTACTACACCCACTTATTCGCAGCCAAGACGAATGGATCAGACATTGGCATATCATCTGACTCCCTTCCTTACCGATATACTCTGTTAAACTCTGGTCAACTTTCTTGTTTCGTTCACTTTAATAACAAATTTATTGTTGTAGTTGTTGTTGTTGTTGTTGTAGCTGTTGTAGTTGCTGTTCTTGTCGTTGTTGCCTTATTCTTTTAACTTGACATTTATCGCTTTATACGCATTTCCTTTGCCTGCCTGTCACTCAGCTCGTCCCCCCCAGTGTCTAAGTTTCTCCCCATTCGACTTCATACCATCCTCTCCCTTCCCATCGTCTGTCCTTCTGTCTGTCTGTCTGTCTGTCTGCCCGTTAGTTTGACATGTTTGTTATGTTTATACGACGATATATTTACCAACTTAATTGGTAGTTATAGACGTTCAAATAAAATACTAAGGCGTAGAATAGCGTCGGAAAAATGAATGAGCCCCAAAAGCGACGCGACCAGGAGCGGTTCAGATTGTAGAGAGGAGAGCGAATGCAACTAAATAATGAGTAAGCATATTCGGTAAAGAGAAGAAGCTACAAATAAAACAGAGAAGTTTGTAATATTGATGATAATAGAATGAGACGAGGAGCTTTGTCTACAGCAGTTTATATTGTATATACTGATGAGTTTCTTATTACAGAGCAATCTCGAGGAATTTGGGAACATTTTCAAAGTAAAGTATCTTTAAATGGATCAAAGCATATTCAAAGTGTATTTGCGCTATAGAGAGTTGAAATTAGATAGAGATTACACTCATCTGAGTTACATATATCAAATATATAGTGGCATTGAGATTGAGCCATGGCAAACTTATGATAAGATAAAGATAATAGTTCCGCTGCATAATGAAAAATTTAATAATTATTTCAAGTTCAACAATGATCTTTAGATGTTTTATACCAACTAACTTCAAGCGATACTCATTATACAATTAATTTATCTAAATTCAAGTTGAGTCTATCTATAAAATTAACTCTTTGTAACCTACGATTATGCGATAATTATATGCTTCAATTTTATATGTTATAAACAAAGCCAAATTAGAAATAGTCCACATAATAAATGTTACTAATTGTAAAGTAGTTTTTATAATTTTAGTTGTTACAGACAGCACATTACCACTATTGAAGGCTCACCCGTTCCTATGCTGAACCGCTCCTGTGTGCCAATCGCAGCTGCTGCTGTAACTCTGGAGAGGGGAGATTGAAACGTTGGACTGTGCCGTGACAGGCAAATGATTGTCAATGTTCTTTATATGTGTCTCTCTCTCTGTCTCTCTCTCTGTCTCTCTCTCTCTCTCTCCCTCTCGCCCTCTCTCTCTCTTTCTCTCTCTCTCTCTCTCTCTCTCTATGCGTATTAGTTTTGGTGTATTTATGGCATTTCTTTGCGGCGGCTGTATAATTGATGTTCCCCGTTGTTTAAATCATAAATCTCACTTCTTCTTCACTACAACAAGAACTACAAGCAACAACAACAACAACATAACAATAAAAATCAAATCAAATTTGATACAAAAATTAAATAAGCTTGGGCTTCCTTCAGCTGTTGTGCCTCCTGCAAGTGTTTTGTAGTTTTTATATACCCTGCACTCTTGGAGGGGTATGCTAGTTTGGTGTTAAGTTATGTAACAACAATTTGTAGAAACTACATCTACAGCTATAGGGTTTCTCAAGCGCTCGAGACTCGAAGAAGAAGGAGAAGTTTGATAGTTCAGTGGAGGGACGAAAGTCCCACGAAAGTTTTTATAAGCTGCGACATTTTTAAGGCTTCCCTTAACTTTCACAAGCTCTGTGGACTGGATGGAGTATGATATTTTAATGGAGGTAGTTATAATTGCTGCAGCTGTTTACAGGGTATCTCAGGGGCTTCTGTCAGCTGATGAAAGTGTTTTATAGTTTGTTTATACCCTGCAATCTTGGGGAAGTATGATAATTTAGTGTAGGCATATGTTTACAGGATATCTGAGAGGCATCTATCAGTTGCTGCAAATGTGCATTGAGCTTTGCTTAAAGAGTATCTTCGAGTCGGTCAGTACACCCATATTTAAATGGTACTTTTTTGCATTTGCTCTCTCATTCTGGTATGTGGCAAGTTGTAGCCGCAGATGGCACGAAAAATTCCAACTTTTGGCCAAGTCTTTTGCCCCTTCCCCTCTCCATCCCCCCCTGTGACTCCACCCATGGACATATCTGTGCAGTATCGTGTCAGTGTCTCTGTCTGTATCTTATTTAATTTGGCAGACTGAGAGCAGCAGCGAAGCGGAGGGCTGGGGAGCGGTGGGGGAGAGGAAGATGCCGCCGCATGTTCGTTGACTTTATTTGCTGTGTGTAATAAAATTAAAGCCCTTTAGCTATTGTACTTTCGACAAAAGGAAAAACAAAAAAGAACAAATTGTAGACGCACACATACGCAGATAGAGGCGAGCAGGGGGTGGGGGAGGGAGAGGGAGCAGAATGTCAGAATGAC
Source organism: Drosophila funebris (assembly GCA_018901825.1). Classification (NCBI taxonomy): domain Eukaryota; kingdom Metazoa; phylum Arthropoda; class Insecta; order Diptera; family Drosophilidae; genus Drosophila; species Drosophila funebris. Next base: position 3,834,734 of record JAEIFK010000455.1, on the reverse strand, counting down.
ACAGAAGAAGCAGCCGGAGAAGCAACGAGCCATGAATGTTGCTCTTAGTTGTGGATGTGGCCATTAAGTTGGCCTTTTTATAGTCCTAGTTACATGCTTCTGAGCCGCAATCACAAGGGGCGGGCAGACATCGAAATCCGGGCAGGGGGGAGATTCAACTTGGCCTGAGCTGAAGCATATTGAGGATTCTCGATTACGGATTCCGTCTTGTTCTATAACTAGGTTACATACAAATAACACGCAAGCATATTTTTATCTTTTGGTAATGAACTCTAGTCTTAAAGCAGCATTCTAAACCCTTTCCCGACCTAATGATCTATACATAGCATCCGAAGACCGAAGAACCTTCCTCATCCTCTTCACTCTTCAAATTTGCTTAAATATTTCTAGAGATTTTGTTAGATTTCTCAGTTGGAAATTCTACTTCCCAACTCTGAAGAGGAAAAGTTCTGTCCCCAAAATCCTTTCCTTACCTTTTGTTCGCTTTCCTCATTTATATGTATTTCCCAAATTATCTCAAGTTTTTAGATATTCTAATAAGGAACAGGAGGTCGGAAAAGGAGAAAGAACTAGGAAAAGCAAACGCTTGCTCCTAATAGAAAATTATATAGTGACTAATTAATTAACTATAAATTAATTAGGAGATCGGAAAGGAGTCGAAAGAACGAATTTATTTATAGTATTCTTAATTTATAATGTTTGCTCTCACATTTCGATTATAACTTAGTTTGCTTCTACTAATATTCCAGACTGAAATGTCCTAATTTATACTACCTGAGCTTCAATAGTAATCAATCAATCAATAGAGGAAAGCCTTAAGCTCAGCTCACACATATGTTCAAGTGTTGATTGAGTAAATCTAAGTTGAATAATGTAACAAGCGGATCAGTCGAGCGCGCGCGACAGTATAAAACCCTGTGCAGTTTTATAAATTAAGTATTTTGATTATAATAGAAATCAGAACGTAGCAGGTGTTTATTGAAGAATACTCTTTTGAAACTCTCATTTAGCATATGATTTCTGCTTATTTCTTGCTTATATCAGCAAGCTTTCATATATGAATACATATTCAATCAAAGCTGAGTGTTACGACACGTAATTTACTTATGCTTGTGCCGTAGTAGTTCGCTATCTCGCTCGCACAAATAAGCACACATGGTAAGCAGACGCATGTATCACAGTCGTTCGCTGTCTCGCTCGCACACATGTGCTGCCTGCTGCTCTACGATTCCGTGGAAAAATAACTTTAATTTCTTTGCTGATTTTCTGTCTTATTTATAAACCGAACTTGATGAAACTTTCAGCGTTCCTTCTATATATCATTCTTAACGCACTTGTTAAGTTAGAAGTGCCTACGTTGAGAAATGTGGCCATAATACGTTTTTTTTTAATTGCGGGGGTGGGGGGAAAGATATCGAAAATCTAACATAAACTCGATCTGGAGAGGGTATACAGAAACCTTCATGCCAAATTTGGTGTCTCTAGCTCTTATAGTTGCTGAGATCGGCGCGTTCATACAGACAGACGGACAGACGGACGGACGGACAGACGGACAGACAGACGGACATGGCTCAATCGACTCGGCTATTGATACTGATTAAGAATATATATACTTTATAGGGTCGGAGATGCCTCCTTCTGCCTGTTACATAAATTTGCACAAAATTATTATACCCTTTTTTGCCCATTTTTAATGGGTACAGGGTATAAAAACTAAAATATTTCTTATAAAGGCAAACATGCTTCTCATTAATCCTATGAAATTTGGAAGTGTTAAGCTATGTAAAAGATAGAAGAAATAGTATAATCTGATGAGCTTGACGTAAATGAGTTTTTAAAATAGAATATGCATTATTAATCTGAGATACTCCGTATTATAATGGCTTGATTGGATAGATGTAAATTGTAAAAAGGACAAATTGTAAGTTCAATAAAATATGGAATACATTTCGCTTAAGTCAGTTAGTCAGATAAATAATAATGGACCAATTGTTTACTTACCTCCGCAATGATCCTTGAAGTCGTCACAGCAATCGCCGAGCTTGAGACAGGCATGATCACAATAACACGGCTTGTCACTGAGGTCCTCGATGATGGCATTGATGGGAGCCTTTTGCACCACACACGAAGAATCGCGGCCGTTGCAACAGAGCTGAGCCTCGCGGCATGAACCACCGGCTGCCAGTGGTAGCCACAATCCCAACCACAAGCCCAACCACATCATCATCATCATCATCTTCGGAGCCATTGCAATTTGGATGGGAATTGGACGCGTATTTGATTACCGATAAATGCTTGCTCTATGTGGATGTAGAGACATAGTGTAAGGGCGATTAAAGCTGTGACACACACACCCACACACCTCACACACACACACACACACACACACACACACACCCCACACACCTCACACACACACAGAGACACATTCTCTGACTGTGTATGCAAATGCAATTTACGCCGAAAAGCGGAAATTAAAACTAAAATTGAATTATGGCAATTGTGTACCCGACTATCGGGAACCCGACTTGGAACGGGGAACTTCAGGGGCAGGACATATTGGGGGTGTAACCCAAGAGCCCTGGATAGGGGGCGCAGAGGGGTTAACTGGGCATAAAAACGACACGCAAGCCCAAAAAACTACACGGAAAGAAAAAATGAGCAAAGTGAAGGCAACGTCATTGTAAAGACGAGTCTACTCGACTGTCGAGCATCCGGTAAATATACAAAAGCGACCGGAACTAGTCGCTAGAAAGGAAAAAGAGTTTCTCAAATAACTTTCCGCCGCACACTTCTAATTATGTCTAATTTATTTGCCTATTTTATTAATTAAATAATTAAATAATAATGATCAAGAATATATATACTTTATGGGGTCGGAGATGTCTCCTTCTGCCTGTTACAATAAATAGATATATTATATCTAAATAATTAAATCCAAAATTATAAGCTAATTTAATATTTGTAACAAAACAAAACAACAAAAAATAAATAAATATAATACAAATATAAAATTGTATCAAAGTAAATAAATATAATAATATAAATTAAAATAGTATTTTTAAAGTTTATCAAATTAAATTTAATATTTTAAATTCCTCCAAAATAATCTAAATCAATAAATATGAAATAATAAACTAATTTAAACTATTATAAAATAATAATATATTAAATAAATAATTTAATAAACTATTATAATAGTTTATAATAGTTTAGAAATAATAAATTCTTCCATTTATTTAAATTTATGCTGCTAGTAGTCATTTTTCTCAGTGGGCCAATTCGTTGAAGCAGTCAATTCTCGACTCGTATTAGCCACATTAGGAGCAGGCGGAGAACTCACAAATATGAACTGAAAACACGGCAAGTGGAATCAAAGTAGGTCGAAGTAGAACGAACTGAACATGGAGGACGAGTTGAGATGCTAAATCAAGTGGCGGAGACAGGTGGAGTGAAGATTGTGCATTAAATGGCTATGGATGGAATTAACGGGAGCACAGGGAAACAGCACGGGAAAGAGAAAGGGGCAAGGGGAAAGGGGCTCGAGATGTTTTGCGTAAAATATTGAGCAAATGGCAACAATGGAAGGCCAGAAGGCGAAGGTGATACCAAACACAGAGACAGCGACAGTGGCATAAGATTCGATGGCATTCGATGTCGTTTTCCTGTTTTCCCAGTGATAATAAAACAAAGACTTCAATTTTCATAAATCGTTGCGAACGGAATCGTCAGACATTCAGAATTTATATTAACAGCTTGTGGCAAAGAAGAAGAGCAAGAGCAAGCAAACGTAGAGGAAACAGTACATAGAAGAAAAGGGCTGACAGAATCAATGAGCTGGAAGTGAATGCCACAATGAGTGGACTCATTCTGTCGGTCCTTGAAAGTGTCAGCTCTTGCCATTTCAAATCGAAGCCAAGAAGACGCAATCAAAGTGAATAGCTATTCACTTCACAAAAGGACATCGAATCAGTTCAATATACATGTATTTGTAAGCTTTTGCTAATTTACAAATAATGCTCTGCGATCTATGTTAAAAGAGCTTTAAAAGCTAAAGTATCTATGTGTCCTGTGGGTAAGATTAAGAGTTGTGAATATCAGACAGATAATGAATATCAATCTAGATAAAGATAATGAATACTTTTAAGACTCATAGAGAGACTGGGGAGAAAGCTCTGACATCTGTTGAAGAAGCTTTAAACGCTTCAGTATCGTCTTAAGAATTATGCATAATTGTTAGCTAATGAATTCATTCAAGACTCATTCACTCACTTGAATACTTACTCAATAATAACCAAACTATACTCACAAACTATATTAGAATAGTCACGAATATTCAATCTGATCTAAACTCAAATTAAATGGATACACTTAATTGTATATTTACTCAAATTCGGACAAACTGCATTCACAATCCTTGCTGGAGTCTAAAGACTTCCAATTCATGAATATTCATTCACATTCACTCTAAATAAAAGTGATTCATATTCGTAGACAAACAACTGCACTCATTTACATGAATACTCAGCCAAATGTTATCAAGCTGCATCTACGAAATCATAAATGAATATTCACATCTATTCGTTATGCATTCAACTATAAACCTGAATACACTCATTCAAATGAATATTAGTAAAAGAAAATGGAATAGAATAGCGTATCATTTGAAATGATCTTATCAAAATATTGGCATTCACACTCATACACTTTAATGCAGTCACATGAATACTCGTGCACCTGCATTCCCACGAAGCACTCATGAATACTCGAACTGAATAGAAACACGTGCCGTCGTCAACAAATGCAAATTCAAATTCAAGTGCAAATTCAAATTTCGATTTCGATTGCGATTACGATTTTTGGCCAACAAATATAGCACATGAAATATTTGAGGCGATAAAAGCATAAAGAATAAACGTGGACATAAACGGACACGTAAACGTCAACGTCGACGTCAACGTCACCGACAGCTTCAGAGTAAGCGAGGTCGCAGCACAAAAAAAAAGCAGGACACAAGTTTGAAGAAGGCCATCAAAAAAAAAAAAATAAAGAAAGAAACGACAGAAAATAAACAAAGCAAACTAAATTTCCGCTTTAGGCACAACATGCTCTCTCGCTCGCACACACAATTGAGTGTGTGTGTGTGTGTGTGTGTATTTGTGGTTGTGTGTGTGACAGCACGCGACATAAATGTTCTTTAATGATTAATAACTTTTTTCACTCCTTTCTTCGCACACACGCGAATGGCGCCAAAGCCAAAGCGAAATCGCGGTTTCAGTTTTCACTTATCAACCAAACAAAAACAACAAAAAACAACAACAACGGCAAACAGCAGCTGGGACGTGGCCTCAAAATAAAAATCCAATAGCCGCGAAAATCAGCAGCAACAACAATAACAACAGCAACAACCACAATAACAGTTTCTTAGCTTTGACTCCACACGTGTGTGTTGACAAAAATGCTCGCTAACGGTTTCTTACGCTATTTTGTTACGTTCTTTCGTACGTTGGTTGTTTCGTTCGTTGATTCGATTTGAATGCGCGACAAGTGCGTACACTGCGAAAGCCGGTCGACGACTGTGACAGCGCGCTGCTCGTGTGGTGAATTATATACAGGCTCAGGCAGCAGCCTTCGTGCAGCCTTCGCGCAGCGTTCGTGCTCGTGTCTCCGCTCGTGCATTCGTTCGCTAGGTTGGCTCGCTTGGTCGCTGCCACTGTCGCTGTCACTGTTGCCGTCGCAGTCGCAGCGTCTGAGTCTGAGTCTGAATAGGAGTCTCAGTCTCCCAACTCAATGTGACACGTGCATTCCGCTTTGATTTGTTTGTTTTGAGTGGGTTAAACCCCCCTCCCCCACACCACTTCCCTCCCACACAACCATACTCTTTACGTTCTCCTCATTTCGCACTCTCCCAAAAGCCGGCTGTGGAGTGACACTTGCATTCTCCAAAAAAAAAAATCACAAACAAAAATAAAACAAGAAAAAAAGCACTCTGTGGTGAGTTTTAATGCCCTGCAGCCTACAATGACAATGACAACATTAAGTTTAAAAGGCATCTACATAGAGTTGTTAATACAATGTTATCACCATCTGACAGCAGCCGAAGCCCGTTGGGCCTAGTTTGCGGCACAAAGAGCAATGCATACCCTATACTCATTGCACTAGGGTACCTAAAATTAAGATCTAAGTAGATTATATGACAACTGCATCATGACACGTCTGATTCTCTTTAAGATCTCCATCATTTCTCCCTTCCAACGCGCATGGTCATGCTCTCATTACAGGGTATCTGTTAGTTGATGTTATGGCCAGCTGACAGCAGCCAAAGCCCGTCGGGCCTAGTTTGCGGCACAAAGAGCAGAGCTATGTACATTTACATACCCTGCACTCATTGCAATAGGGTCGCTACACATGTACACTAACCTAATTAAATGAACATTTTTTCTTGCTTTCCCTCTTTCTACAATCTCTATCGATTCACGTTACGTTTGCAGTAGTGTTCTGTTTACAGGGTATATTCAAGTCGCTTTATACTCGAGATACTTGAGGTCACAGGGAAAAGCTATACAAATAACATGACAAGTGGACGAAATTGCTTTATTTGTGCAATTTGCTTGTAAATATCCCTGGGCACATACATACACACACACACACACACACACACACACACATATATACATATTCGTTTAAAAGTATGCGTGACGGCTTTTATGCTCCCTTCGCTCACTAAGCTCTCTTTTATCTATAAGGATCACACATGAGCAGCTTTTTCTTATAGAGACTAAAAACATATTGACTTCACTCTAGCTGAGCTTTACTCTCTTCATTCCCTCTCTCACTCTCTCTCTCTCTTTCTCCCATGATCAATGCTTTCAACTGCACTCAAGTTAAGCTCCGCTCTTTCGCATGATCAGAGCTTTCAACTGCACTCAAGTTAAGCTCCGCTCTTTCACATGATCAGAGCTTTCAGCATCACGGTTCAGCTCTCGCTTAAGAATAGAAGTAAATGTATTCCTCTCTAATTCAATTTCCAACTTACCATCTAGGTAGGCCTTTAGCAGTTCCGTTAAATACATATTCCTCTAGTAGGCCTTGAAAAGTGTAGTCCCAATGGGAGAACTGCTAAGAGTTCAGTCTGAATGTTCAACTCGAACAAGCAACAGCTTCAAAAATTTTAAGTGGAAAAATAAAAATAAAATTTTTGAAAAGTTAAATCAAATCTAATCAAATCAAAATCAAAATTTACTGTTATAGTTGGTGACTGAGAAAATTGTAAAACTTTAAATACACAACAAATTCTAAACACTTTGGTAAGGTATTTATATATGCCCGAAAAAACAGAATTTAATGGATAATCCTATGTAGGACCACCGAAAAAAATAAACCACAAATAAACGCAACGGAAAGAACATCGTAGAAACTCAATCTTAACATTTAGAACTATACGACTTCCAGAATTATCAACACGCAACAGTTGCGCAGCTACAGTCAGAATCTCTAACACTTTATAAACTTGAAGCAAAGGAATCATCCACATATTACACCCCCTAGTTACAAACATCTCTTAAGCAAACGCCTATCGAGGTAAGTCTATAATTCTATATATAGATATCTGTCTATTCATATACTTGTGTTGATATCTGTCTATTCATATACATGTGTAGATATCTGTCTACTTATTTATCCATTATTAATCTATCTAATATTTTACTTTACAGTTTGTTGATCACTGCGATTTCAAGCCTACGGTACCGAGCCGCCCCCCTTTCCGAGTCTCCCTCGCCCTTTCCATACACAAGACTCGGACGGCCCGATGGATTTGCGTTCTTGAAAGCGTTACTGGTCCATTCTACACTTGTCATTTGCTACACTTGTCAATCGTTTGAAATATATGCTTAAAATAATATACATATATATTCACGTGACAACGTTAAACCTTCCTGCGATCTACCTTACTCTGTGGTGTTGGGGCTGGGATATGGGGTGTGGTGTGTGGGGTGGGGTGGTATGGGGAGTTCCCAATGGGGTCATTCTTCAAGTCATTTCATTGAACGTACACGCAGTTAGTTCTAAAAGTTATTGCAAAGTTCGAACACCAATTTAAGGCCAAGTGTATGAATGGGTAAGCGAGAAAATGTCACTAAGGGTGGAAAATCTACTGCCCTGAGGAGGTAATCAACTGGTAAACGACTTAAACTAGTTAAGCAACCCTCTCAATGTGGATGGATTTACGTTTAGTCTAAGCAACACTCAATGGAATGGGAAAATCTACTTGTTTGAGTGGAAAATGGAAGCAATCACCTACAAACCTATTGAACCGCCCTCGCAGTCCACTTGCACTTGGCACAGTCTCCGACGTAGACGTTGCAACCTGGTGCATGCAACGTTTCTCTCTGTCTTTTAGTCTGGCAATGGCCAGACAATGAGTTAAGTTGACACAGATACATAGGTTTTGCATCATCAAGCGAGAAGGAGAATAGGAGATCAGAAAGGAGGTGGGTGGGAGGAGGAGGTGAGTAGGAGAAAGGGAGAACAGTGGGGTAGTCAAAAGGAACCGAGTGACATTTATGCTGACACCAAAAATCATCATCAACAACAATGGAAACACGTCTTCCTCTTCATCTTTTCCCCTCCTCTCTCTTTCTACCTTCCTCTCTCTCTCTGTTTCTCTAAGAGCCCCCTTTACGTCCCCTCCCAGTCTCTCCTCCCATGTCCTGAGGGCAACTTGGCTCGCAAATATTTGCCGGCTAGGCAAACTTGTGCTATTGCCGCTGGGCTGGATGGCAGCTTGTTGGCACTGCAAGGGGGGGGACAGTGGCGGGAACTGCAACTGAGGGAGGAGTGGGGTCAGTTGAGTGTTTGGGTGTCGCTGCGAGCTATGTGTGCGTCGAATTTTCTGCTCCAAATCATCGAGAAAAGCGTACCGAGCTGTGCATGTGCCGCTGATGTTCCACACACACATTCCACACACGTTTCACTCGTGTTTCGCACAGCAACTGCGTTGTTGCAATCAATTTTGCATTGCGTGTGCCGTTTTGGTTCCACACTCGTTCCACACATACGTTCCACACACAATAACTGCAATGTTTGCAGACAATGTTGCATTACATTTCCCATCGTTCTCCCCGCAGGTTCCACACAGTTTTTACACTACGTTCCACTCATGTTCCACACACAAACACACACGACAACTTTGGATTGCAACTCCCATTGTTTATCATAAAGGTTCCACACACACATTCCACTCATGTTCCACACACTTTTCACTTAATTTCCATACGCATATGCATCAACTGCGAAACATTCAGTGACTTCTGCATTGCCTGTGCCTTCTTTGTTCTACACAGGTTCCACATGCAAGGTCCACACACACATACACACAGATTATTTATTTTTCTTGCAGTTCATTTTGTATTACATGGGTCTTGGTGTTCCACACAGGTTCCATATAGGTTCCACACACGCTCCTCTTATCCACCACACACAAATGGTATCCCCCCACGTCAGCTGCGATGCCTCGAGTCAATTTATCATTGCATACTTTTTAGGCGGCGCTTGTTATTCATGTTCATTCTTCCACTTCATCCCGCTGTTGCTTTTGTGTTGTTGTTGTCGCTGCCAGCGGCGAATTTAGCAAAAGCAACAATTAAAAGCAACTGCAACAACAACAACAACGACAATTGCCCAGCGGCTGCCATTTGGCAACTAATTGAAATGCCCTCGTTTTGTCTACACTTGTGAGTGAAAGAGACAGCGACAGAGCGAGAGAGAGTAGCAGAGTGTGAAAGAGACAAAAGACTACTGAAATGAAATCTCATAAAATGCATTTACACAGCCTAAGCTTAGTTGTGTGGCAATCAATGCAAATCTGCTTGGAAAAGCAATTTTCTTTATTAGGAAAATGCAGTCTTTGCTGCCTGCGTACACTTCTCCTTAGCGGGGTACTTTAACTTCTGCAGGTAATTTGCAAATGTGCAGGTATTACTCTGCCATCTTCTCCCCCCTCCCTCTGTCGACCACTCCTTCTCTCTCTCTCTCTTTGTCTTTTAGTAAAGTGTATACAAAGTTCGACTTGCTCAAAAATTTATATGGGCATTTTTAAGACTGAGAATTTTGAATTGGAACCCAGAATAATATAGAAATAAATTTACTCTTAGTCTTTGTCTAGCTGCCTCGCCATTCCGCCCCTCCCCCTCCCCCTCCCCCCTCACCACTTCTCTTTGTACCTTCCTGTCTCATATTCTCACTCTAATTTTCTTCTCCGTTGGCTTAACAATCAAATCCAAGCATAATAAACTAAGTTTTATATAGAATTCATTTGTTATTTACAATTATCAAGCAAGTTCAAGTAATTTTGAGAAACTCTTCCCCCTAATGGGAGCAAAATGCTGGGAAAATTGTTCAGCTTTTAGTGCAATCAGCTTACTGATTGCAACCCCTTCGAAGGGATATACTCAGTCAAAACCAACTCTTAGGGAGAAAATTAGATAGACCATTGTTCACTTCCACCCAAAAGCAGTTTATACGAAGATTGCCAAACATATGCGCGGACAAAGTTTAAGCACTCCTGTAGACCTAAACCCTCTCGGTGGGAAATTCCACCCCAAATTGGGGAAAAATGCATGAACAACTGTTTAGCTTCAGCTGCATTCTTCTTCAAAGATAAGTTTAATAATAAGTTAAACATGACATAATCGTCGTAACAATATAACCCACATCTGGGAACATTTACAGGGTATACTCTTGCGAAAATGGGTCATATAATGTTTTGGGGGAACTTGAAACACCTGAAACATTCATATTCTCTTTCCATTCTCTTTCCCCAAATCGATATACCCCACTTGGCACTTTCACAGGGTATACTCTTGCGAAAATGGGCCATATAATGTTTTGGGGAAACTAGAAACACTTGAAACATTCAGATTCTCTTTCCATTCTCTTTCCCCAAATCGATATACCCCACTTGGCACTTTTACAGGGTATACTCTTGCGAAAATAGGCCATATAATGTTTTGGGGAAACTAGAAGCACTTGAAACATTCAGATTCTCTATCCTTTCTCTTTCCCCAAATCGATATACCCCACTTGGCACTTTTACAGGGTATACCCTACAGAAAATTGACCATCTAATGTTTTGAGGGGAACTACGCGTAAACATTTGAAGCATGCACGTATCTTGTTGCAACTGTTGGCAGCAATTTTTGTTGGCACTCTGCTCAACGCCCCAACACACCCCCTTCCCATGGCGATGACCGCAGCAACTGCCACGTGGCAGTGGCATTGACAGACGTGCAGCAGCGATGTGGCAAGCTGATCGTGAGGCAACAGGCAACGTTTGCTGTTGTTTGAATATCATAAATTTATAAATATCATCATCACACTTTGATTTCATCTCTCTATCAACGCTTCTTCTACATCTCTATCTCTATGTGTGTGTGTGTGTGTGAGTGTGTGTGTTTGTGTGTGTAATTTGGGTTGAAACTGTGCCAAATGCCGGAGACGGAGACGACAACTCGACAGTTGCAATTTGTGCGTCGCGGCGACTCGAACAACGCGTGGAAAACTGTCGAGGAAATTCTTGTTATTGTCGTTGTCGTTGTTGTTGTTGTCATTATTGTTGTTGTTGATAGTTGTTGCTATTATTAAGTTTGTGTAATCAGTTCATAGCGTAATTAAATGACAACTTGTTAAACACAACTATTAAACGTGTCTGTGCGCTTTTCCGCACTTTTCCACCAATTTCCCCACGTTGTGCATTTCCCATGCAGAGCGCGAAAAATTATCAATTAAAATCAATTTAATCGGACGCGTCGAGGAAAAATGCCCGCAAAAAAAAAAATGTAAACATTGATGTGCAGCTAATAGAGTATCGCGGGGAGGCCTACGAAGAGCCAAAGGGGGTGGCAAGGGGGTGTTAGCGGAAGGGGCAAAGAGGCAGCTAGGGGGAGTGGCAGCTATGAGCTTGCAGCATAATTAAAAAATAATTTACCACACAATAAATATACATATTAAATGCCCACTCTGTGCGTCTCTCTTACACTCACTGTATGTCTCATTCACTCTCCCTCTCTCTCTCACCCTCTGTGTGTGTGTGTGTGTGTGTGTAAACATTTTAATGGCATCGCAAATGAAAATGCCAAATATAAATGCAACCAGAAACTCGAAACTTTATTTATCTGCATTTTAATTAAACTGATTTGTATTTTTTTTTCCTTTTTTCTTTTTTATTTATTGGTTTTTTTATTAGTTTATATTTCACTTAAGTTCATTTTATTTATTTATTTTGTATTGTGCTTTCTTAGCTTTTTCAGTTTTCGTGCTCAGTTTGATTTGATTTATTTATCTATATTTATAGATTTTAATTTATTTGAATTTTTATATTCTTATTTTTGTTGGTCATTTTATATTTTTATTTTTTACCTAATTAATTTTATTTTATTTTTTGATTTGCTTTTACTGTTATTTAGTTATTTTTGCTTTAATTTATTTATTTTTATTAATTTTTTAGTATTTAAATTTTGTTCTCGATTTTATTTAATTATATTTGTACTTATGGATTTTAATTTATTTGAATTTTTAAATTTATATTTATTTAATTTTTTAATTTTATATTTTTATTGTATTAATTATTAAAATTTATTTGATTGATTTATTTTTATTTATTTATTTATCATTTATATTTTTTCTCATAGATTTTAATTTATTTAAATTGCTTCTGTTAGTTTAGATTTTTTAGTTTATGTTTTATTAGTTTATATTAATTTTATAATCATTTATTGTTTTTTTTTTTTATTTTAAGTATTATTTTTAATTTCATTCGATTTTTTATTAATTAATAATAATTTTTATTTTTTTTATATTTTCAATTTTTTTTTTATTTTTAGCTTTATTAATTTAATTTTTTATTATTATTATTAGTGTTAAATTAAATGTTTAAAAATGCGTCAATTACTAATATTGTATTGATCAATTCCAATTGCATTTTTCAATCCCAAAGCAAAACATTTTGTTTCACTTTCATTCGTTCCGTTTTGTTGAATTTCTCAATTCCATCGTCGCTTATTGAAATGCATCAAAATTCCATTCCAAGCACTTTGGGGTAGCCTCCAAGAGGGAAAGAGAGAGAGAGACAGAGAAAGAGAGAAATTGTAGCTGATTTGCGCCGATTGACCCGCTGTGCATATAACCCACCACACACTTTGCACCACCGTCATCATCAGCGGCACCACTGTGCCCCGGCCACACGCCATTCTAGCGTGTTCCGTTCCTATTTATAGCTAACGCAATCTGTGAGCAACAATTTTCAATAGATCTATAAATACTATTCTCAGTTCCTCCCCCTACCTACCCCCCTTTTCGATCGCCCTACTCCGCACTCTTCCCAGTCACCCACCTCAATCACCATTCAATCAATTGAACAGATCGATAAACTTGCTTATAGATGAGTTGCAGCATTTTAGTTTCTTTATTTAAAACGCAATCTATATTGAAAGTTCTTGAGGGAAATATACAAACAGAGATCAGACTACTCTTATAAAAAAACAAAGTATATATAATCTTACGAGATATATTTGTATATATATATATATATATATATATATATATATATATATATATATATATGTATGTATATATATATATATATATATATATATATATATATATATATTATCATATTCACCGTAGAGTGACAAGCCCAATCGTATAAATATATATATATATCCTATCAACTTTACGAAAGAATATATATACAATATATATATATATATATATATATATTCACACAACATTGTCATCTTTCTCTTTCTCTTCCTCTCTCTCTCTCCCTCTATCTGCAGTGGTAAAAGCATAACATGGTCACCTCAAAGGACAACCCTATTCGTATATCCATCCCATCATCCCCAAAGTTTTATAATTTTCATCTCTGTCTCTCTCTCTCTCTCTGACTGACTGGCTTGCTAAATACGGTCACCCTAAAGAGACCATCTCCTTCTAAACTCACACCCTTTTCGTATGTCATAAAACAGGCTGAATTCACAACGTACCCATAAAAATGTAATACTAAAGAGAATCTTCAATCCACAATCGCATATCGATAAATGATTAATTTGCTTATCCTAAAAGGGTCACTCTAAGGAGACCAACTCTTTGCTATGTGTATGTCATGAAACAGGCTCAATGCAAAACCATGTAATAGTGAATCGCATATCGATAAGTGATTAGTACGCTTGCTCCTCTCTAGGGGGGCGTCTGCTTTGGGAGTGTGCGTGGTGGCGGACGGAGGGTGGGGAGCTTGGGGCTCAATTACTGTTATCTTTTTGTGCAGCAAGTGGCAAGTTGCATGAACAGACAAATGTGTGGCAATGTGGCGCGTTCACCTGTTGCCGCAACGTTGACTTGAGTGTCTTTTAATTGCCAGCTGTTGACAACAGACCCCTTCCCAGCTCACCACCTCACCACCTCTACGCTCTTGGCCAAAGCTACTCGACAACAAAGTAGACACTCGTAGCAGGCAGGAGGAGTGGAGAGGGGGTTCGGCGGTGGCGGGATTGGGCCATTGGGCAATGTGATTAATGAGCCGGACACGAACATGGCAGAGCAATTAGAATACAATTAGCAGGGAATGTGGGCAGAGGCATCGCTTTTTGGGCATCGTCATCGCTTTGGCCATTGGCACTAATGAGCACTTATTGTTTTATGCAGCAGAGGCGCCACAAGCAGCAGAGGCAGCCACAACAGCAACAGCAGCAGCAATCCAAACAGAGACCTGCATATCGCGTAGAACACTCAGAGATCTATGGCCGATACTTGGTGGCCAATCGGCAACTTGAGGCCGGAGAGCTGCTCATCACGGAGCAACCGCTGGCCATCGGTCCCTGTGTGAGCTGTGAGCCCGTCTGCCTGGGATGTTATAAGCCCGTGCTGCTGGCGGAGCAGCAATATCGCTGTCCCGGCTGTGGCTTTCCGCTGTGCGGTGAAAAATGTCGTGGCATCAATCAGGAAAACGGACATGGCGCCAAGGAGTGCGAGTTTTACGGCCAGCGACGTTCAAAGGCGGCGGATCTACTGCGGACAGGGCAATCCCCTGATCAGTTGAGAGATCTGTATGAGCTGATCTTGATTGTGAGAATTGTGCTACTCCGAGAATTAGAACCGGAGAAGTATGCAGTCGTTCGTCGCATGGAATCGCATACGGAGCAGCGTAAGGAGAATGCTACATTGTGGCAACATTACGAGCAGAAGGTTGTGCAACGATTGAGGCAGGATTGGCAGCTCGCGGCGGAGGCGGAGGAGTTGCATGAGATCTGTGGCATACTGGATGTTAACTGTTTTGAGATTGGACAGAGAGGCGCCAAGGCGCGTACGCTATATCCGAGCGCGTTTCTGCTCGCGCACGACTGCAGCCCCAACACGGCGCACACCGATGATCCTGAGACCTTTGCCATCCTGCTGAGGACATCTCGCATCGTGCGTGAGCAGGAGCCCCTCACGCTCAGCTATGCGTACACGCTGCAGGGCACATTGAAGCGTCGCACCTTCATCCAGGGCGGCAAGTTGTTCTGGTGCCAATGCCAGCGCTGTGCTGATCCCCGAGAGCTGGGTAGCGACTGCAGTGCCCTCGTCTGTAAGTCATGCCAACAGGGCACCATCCGAGCCACAGCACCGCTCGACCAGACCGCCGACTGGGCGTAAGTGTGATGCCCCCCTTATATTCATTATCGGAAAAAACCTCCTAACATAATTATTCTCCTTTTCCTACAGCTGCGATCGCTGCGTTTATCGTATGAATGCTCGGGATCTGGAGAGACTCCTCGATCGCATCAATGATGATCTCGAGGCCATCGATGTGCACGACATTCCCGCACTGGAGAACTTTCTCACACGGTGAGAGCCGTTTTCTTTTCAGCTTTCTCTCGATTTCTTTCCGCATTTTCAATTTCAAAACTAACCCAAAAGCATTCTTACTTATTGTTAAGGGTCACAGACATATTTAATTCATTGTACGGTCAGTATCTCTCCATCGTCGGCTTGTCTGCGGATCCCACCCTCAAGCAGTACATCTGCTAACCCATTTCAACATTTGCAGGTACCGCGAAGTGTTGCGACCCAATCATTACCTCATGCTCTCAGCAAAGTACTCGCTGTGCCAGATCTATGGACGCATTGAGGGTTATCTACTGCCTCAAATGTCCCCCGAGGATGTGGCACGTAAGGAGCGCTATTGTCGTGAGTTCCTAGAAATCATTGATCTATTGGAACCGGGTCTAACCCGTCTAAGAGGTAAGCTGAACCAACTCATAAGTTGTTTAGCAAGTCTTACAATAGTATCCCTATTGTCACTTAGGACTCATCATGTATGAGCTGCATGCTCCTATTATGGTCCTAGCCCAACTCGGCATGCAGTCGGGGCAGATGACAAGACAGGAGTTCCAGCGACGGATCAAGGAAGTCGTCAAGTTGCTTCAGGATAGCTCACACATCCTTCAGATGGAACCGCCCGGTTCCAGTGAACACGAGATGGGTCTCGCCGCCGCCGATGCTCTCAGCAAAATGCGGGGCTAGAAGCCTATAGCTATAGATAGGATATATACTATATAGAAATAACAATCTTTGTATAACCTAAGCAGTCTGCTACAACTCTATAAAGCGTATAGTTACTCGATCTATCGATCTACACATTTTATCTGTCTGTGTCCTAGCTTGACGCTCTTTATGAGAAAAATGTTACCCCTAAGGTGGAAATTGGTTAGGATCCCGTCTTTTCCCTATCAGTTTCCAACTCATTTTCAAAGGGCCATATCACAAAGATATCGTAGTCCATATCACATGGACTTTGCATGTTAACTGTCTGAAAAGAGTGGTAAATTGGGAGGAAATGTACTTTGTAACCGTATTATCCGATTACATGGCAAGCTAACGCACTAACATTATAGAAATCGCCTCCCCAAGGAGGTAAATCAAATGGAATATAATATAAAATAAGGGAATGAAGCGGTTTGCTGCTGAGCTGTTGTAAACTTATAAATAAACTCAAGGATCTCTAACAAAAATAAAGCAATTCAAGGTTCAAGTTTTGTTGATGTCACAAAATTATCTGAGTCAAGTAATTCTGTATTAAATATTGACTTTAAATTCATTATTAAAGCGCAAAATGAGAACTGAAGTAATAATTAAAAGTATGCTTTAATGATTTAGAGAAAAACCACCCCTTGGGAGGAAATAAAATCTACTATCAGAATTGGGTGCAGTTTTTGGGGCATGCCTCACAGACTTACTTGCAACTACAATCGATAGCTGTAAGAAGCGCATTAAAAGCTGAAAGTGCTGCACTTGAATCGCATTGAAAAGCTGAGAAAAAGCAGCGAAGGAAACGGGAAGCTGAGGAGTAAGTGCGGGGAGGGAGGTGACTGGCAAGGGGCAACAATTTTTAATTAGTCAACATTTTGGTATTGCTCCGTCCAACACAATGTAACCAAGGCAAATCGAAGTGATAAAACTGAAATCGCAGTCGCATTTCGTATATTTTTTGTCTCTTTTCGTTTTTCGTTTTTCGTGTTTCCTTTTTCGTTTTTCATTTCTCTTTTGTACTGCTCGCTTTTATGAAAGAAGCATAAAGAATGTAATAAAAACCCGTAAGGACAAAACATAGAAAGCTCTCAGCATAGTCTCCAGTCCAGAGAAATCCTTGCCCGAGACGATTTACCAAACTAATTGTGCTCCCAGACGGAAACTTAGCTCGACTCCAATGCTGAAATGATTCATCTCCAATCCCATCGTTTAACTGTCTCTCCTCCCCCTCGCATTGATAGTTGAGAGCAAGTTGAACTTTTATCACAATGTTAATTAATGCTTGATGGCAACACAACTTTTCCGTTTGCCTGGCAACGCCTCACACCCGACTCACCCATCTGGCAACTCGCCGAAATCTAAACTCAATTGCATCTCAGTGTCACTTGTTAACGGGTTGTCATTAGCTGGTTAAGTCTAGCATTAACCTCCCCTCGTTGCAATTGTCTCCACAGGAAGTCTTTCCTCAACGCTATGGAAGCCGTGACTGCAGAGAGGGTTGAAGAATTCTCCACTACAGCGGGATTCAATTAGGGAACCTAAAAGAATTTAACTCTTTTTCACTGTCCTTAATCCTATTTTATATATAATAGTCTCCGACTTCTTGGATATCTTCGACTCCTTAGATGACTCCGACTCCTTAGATGTCTTCGACTCCTTAGACTTGCACTTGTTAATGAGTTGCCCTTTCTGGTTAAGTGTAGCATTCCACTCGATACAACAGTGTCTCGATGGAGACCAGCACTGGATGGGTTTAATGAGCCTCCTATACCAGGGGATTCAATTAGGGAATCTGAAGCGACTTTGCATTTGTAAACTCTCTTTTATGCTATTTTTTATAAAAGAGTGTTGACAATCTTTTAACTCAAATATAACCAAGCAGCTTTAAGCAACTTCTTAGACGTTTCAGACTTCTCCGACGTCTCTGACTTCTTATCCTATTAAGTCGGGAGTGCACTTGTTAATAAGTCGTCAAAAGCTAGATAAGTGTATCATTAAACTCCCAACTGCATGGAAACCATAACTTCAGAGGTTTAAGGAACCTGCTCTGCGGAAGGGTTCGCTTAGGGAATTCACATTTAATTTGTCAATTCGAAAGCCTAAACAATCAACTCGACTAATCCCTCCGACTTTGAGACAATATATCCCTCCGACTTCTCAGGCTTCTCTGACTTCTGGGTTATCATTAGCGGGGTTATCTCCCCTGTCATGTAAGTATCACCGGTATATGAATAACTATATGAGAACCAACACCGGATGGCTCCTGCTCTATGGGGAAGTTTTATTGGGGAACCTAGAGAGAAACAAACTCAAACCAATGCCACTGTTTTCAGCTCAATTTAAGCACTTTGTTTTTTAAAAATATAACAAGTATTGCACAAGTTAAGTCTAACCAAGCAGCTTTAAGCTGCATAACTCGATACCAACCACACAGACTCCATAGACCCCATCGGACAACCTCCGACTGCTGAGTCTCCTCAGAGAACGTTCTGGAAGCATATGGTTGTAACAAGTATGGGAAACATTATTAAGAATGCATTGAATTTCTTTATTTCATAATCACACTGTGGAAATAGCAAGAGCAACGACAACAGCAACTACAACAGCAACAACGACACTAACAAGAACAATAAAAATAACAATAACAGCAATAACCATATATAATATCACACAGAATCCACTTGCAAATACAGATACAGTTACAGTTACAGTTACAGTTACAGTTACAGTTACAGATACAGATACAAATACATTTACTGTTGAGTTGAGTTAAGATAAAGATGCAAATGCAGATGCACATCGCACATCGCACATTCTACAGTTACAAGTGTCAGTCGGCAATTTGAGCGCCACAGGCATTTCAGAGTGTCAGAGAGGGAACCGGCAAAAAGGGGGGGAATCAGCAAGGGAATACCCAGTCAGAAAAGTAAGCAAAAAGATTCCCTACAACGAAATGGGGCAAAGTTGAACAGAGGGCACGTTGTTTCTGAGCTGAGCGTTTAATTTTTGGACAAACGGTGCTGCCAACTTGCTGCAAATATACTAGAAATTGGAGATATTGGAATTTTTATGAAGAAGAGAGAGGAAGAGAGAGAAAAAGAGACACAGAGAGAGAGAAATATAATAGTAGACAGAGAGAAACAGATAGAGAGAAATAGCGAGAGATAGAGATAGAGATAGTGATAGAGATAGAGATAGAGATAGAGATAGTGATAGAGATAGAGATAGAGATAGAGATAGAGATAGAGATAGAGATAGAGATAGAGATAGAGATAGAGATAGAGATAGAGATAGAGATAGAGATAGAGATAGAGATAGAGATAGAGATAGAGATAGAGATAGAGATAGAGATAGAGATAGAGATAGAGATAGAGATAGAGATAGAGATAGAGATAGAGATAGAGATAGAGATAGAGATAGAGATAGAGATAGAGATAGAGATAGAGATAGAGATAGAGATAGAGATAGAGATAGAGATAGAGATAGAGATAGAGATAGAGATAGAGATAGAGATAGAGATAGAGATAGAGATAGAGATAGAGATAGAGATAGAGATAGAGATAGAGATAGAGATAGAGATAGAGATAGAGATAGAGATAGAGATAGAGATAGAGATAGAGATAGAGATAGAGATAGAGATAGAGATAGAGATAGAGATAGAGATAGAGATAGAGATAGAGATAGAGATAGAGATAGAGATAGAGATAGAGATAGAGATAGAGATAGAGATAGAGATAGAGATAGAGATAGAGATAGAGATAGAGATAGAGATAGAGATAGAGATAGAGATAGAGATAGAGATAGAGATAGAGATAGAGATAGAGATAGAGATAGAGATAGAGATAGAGATAGAGATAGAGATAGAGATAGAGATAGAGATAGAGATAGAGATAGAGATAGAGATAGAGATAGAGATAGAGATAGAGATAGAGATAGAGATAGAGATAGAGATAGAGATAGAGATAGAGATAGAGATAGAGATAGAGATAGAGATAGAGATAGAGATAGAGATAGAGATAGAGATAGAGATAGAGATAGAGATAGAGATAGAGATAGAGATAGAGATAGAGATAGAGATAGAGATAGAGATAGAGATAGAGATAGAGATAGAGATAGAGATAGAGATAGAGATAGAGATAGAGATAGAGATAGAGATAGAGATAGAGATAGAGATAGAGAGAGAGAGAGAGAGAGAGAGAGAGAGAGAGAGAGAGAGAGAGATAGATAGATAGATAGATAGATAGATAGATAGATAGATAGATAGAGAGAGATAGATAGATAGATAGATAGACCGAGAGAGAGAGATATATATATAGACAGGCAGAGAGACAGATAGATAGATAGACAGAGAGAGAGAGATATATATATAGACAGGCAGAGAGACAGATAGATAGATATAGACGGAGAGAGATATATATGGGGAGATAGATAGATAGACAGATAGATAGATATAGACAGAGAGAGAGATAGAGAGATATATAAAGATAGGCACTTGGGCATTAATCAAACAATAAATTTTGTTTAGAAAATTAAGAGGGGGAGAGAGAGACTGCATGATAGAGCGAGACAATAGAGAGTTCATGGCATCTGCAGTTCCCCAAAACTCTTCATTAGAGAGAGAGGTTCTCGTTTGTAGCTAGAACCGAGAACAGATTCCACAAGGAATAGGAAAAATCACTGCGGAAGTTCTTCAGCTCTCGAGTCCCACTGGGCTATACAAATGTGATGAGCACACATGTGTCTATGTGTGTGTGTGTGTGTGTGTGTGTATTTGGTGGGTATAGGTGAGTTCACAAAAGGCATAAATGAAAGGAAAACAAGAAGCGGCAACAACTAAAAGCGTACGATAAATATAAATTGCATTGTGCAATAATCTTCAAAGTGCAACAAAGTAAAAACAACAACGACAATGACGACAAGAACAACAACAGCTACAAGAAGCTGCAACAAGCAGAGGCGCCACAGAAACAATAACAATAACAACAACAACAACAAGAACAGGAACATGCGACAAAAATACAATGCGAATCTGAAGCTGAAAACCACATAAAAAATAAGATGATGCCAGAGCAGCCAGAGGAACAGTGCAACAACAACAACAACAACATCATTACGAAGAAGAAGAAGAAGAAGAAGAAGAAGAACGGTAGCAACAGCAGCGACGTCGACGTTGACGTCGAGGACGACGGCAGGATGTAACCGCAGCAAGTAAACGAGGCAGTCACATTGCCTAACGTGCGGCAGCAACTACAGCAACGTGCAACGTGCAACGTACAGAGGTTGGCTGCCTGCTTGATGGGCCAAAGCCAAAGCCATGGACGTGGCAACAAAGGGGGAGAGAGCAGACCGATTTAGCAGCTGAATTAGGGTCTATACTGTCCTTGAAATATATATAGGTTAATAGTCTGAAATCAAGGGGCAAGTTTAGCCTGACGGAACCGCCACTCAACTAATCCGATCCCAACTAACCTAACCTCCTAAATTTAACCTCCTAATTTAACTGCTCAATCTTCCAAGATTTATTCTCTTAGAAAGCGCCTAATTCCGATAGATGGCGCTAACGTTATCTTACAAAAAATTGTCAAGGAGCGAATCTTCATATTCTTCTTTGTAATGAATTGAATATGTAATGAGTATTCAAATATTTATGTAGTCAAAAATTAGGTTTACTCACTGCAGATAAATAGAAAAAGCGAGTAAAATAAACAATTACTAGATGGCGCTAGCGGTAACTGAATAAATTTAACTAATAAAGTTAATTAGTCTAGCAATCTTTCCATGTCTTCTTGAATGTCGAAAGAACTTAAGACCTTCCATTTGTTTTTCACATGAATAAGAGGTTTCTTTCTCCTAAGAGAGGGACACCGATAGATAGCGCTAGTCTAATAAAAATTGGTCAAAGATATCAAGACCACAAACTTCTTGAAAATAAAAATATAGATAACTAAGAGATACACAAGCCACAAGAAGGATGAAGATCGTTTGGTAAAGAGAGGGAGAAACAGAAAGAAAATATTGTCGATAGATGTCGCTGCCTCAATGCCAATCCCCCTTGGTCGGCGGCCCTGAACACAAGGGAGCGCGTGTACAACGCTGTGGCTGACAGCAGATGAAGGGGGGAGCTGATGATGCCGAGTATCTTTTGTATTTACTTCTGCGCCACATGCAACATGCGGCAAGCAAGGGATAACGCCAACCAACGCTAGTACCACAGCAGCGGTGCCCCAGTGCGACATTGTTCCGCTTCTGTGGAACGAAGCAGGCAAAGGAGCTAAGGAGGCAAAGGAGCACAGGAGGCTGCTTGGCTATCAAAAGTGTTGCTTATTAAAATAAAATTTATTGCTTGTTTGCTGATAAAAATGAAGACAGACGCTACCACTCCCGCTCCCGTCTACGGTATACAGTCTTCAGTCTCTTGTACGTTGTCGCAGCTGTCCGCCAGGGGGCGCTGCTGCAGCTGCGTGTGGCACGTAAAAGTGTTAAAACGATAAGCGGCAAAAACATAAAGAATATTGCTGCAACAGGAAATGCAACTCCATAAAGCCAGAAGGACACACAACCAAAGAGAGAGAGAGAGAGAGAGGGAGAGTGCAAAGGAACACAGGAAATGGAGACCAGAAGCAGCAGGAAGAGAGAGAGAGAGAGAGAGCAGGGAGGAGGGAGCACTCTTAGAGCCAACTAGACAAAGACCATAATGCAATTATAGGTGTGGAAAGGAATGCAAATAAGCGGCCAGCTTAATGAGCCTCCCTCGCTGCAGAGTCTGCAATCCGCAACCTATATCCTGAATATCCAACCCCCCTCCCCCCCAACACACACACACACACACACCTCCCTCCATGCAGTCGGGAGCATAGCAACTTGGACATGCCTCGCTGGCTCGGCAACTGCCTCCACTTGACAATGGCACTCAGAAGCGCAACTGTCGCCGAGTGTCTCGAGTGTCCAGGCTATTTTTCACTTTTTTTTTTGCAATGCATATCCTAGATGCATATCCTGAATGGGTATATCCGATAGTAGAGTTCTTCTAACATCAATTGGACATCTTGTTTGGAGCTTGTTCTTGTAATTTGCTAAGTAGCCTAGGGTATTTCAAATTAAGCATGCGTTACTGCTCTTCATACTTCTCTGCACTTTTATGTAGGAAAAGTCTGATGGGGTAAACCGAACAAGTCACATTTTCAAGGGTATTTCAAGTGAATTACTTATATGCTTGTCTCGATCTTCTTTCTTCTTTCCCACTTTCAAGGGTATTGCAAGTACATCAGTTAGAAAACCTGCATAGCTGTAAAGGTTCTTTATATCTTGTTATTGAATCTGCATACGTTTTGAGGGGTATTTCAAGTTCATGCATCTGAGAAATTTAACTGTTGTAGCTTATTCTTGAATCTACTCTTGACATATTCAAGGGTATTTCAAGTTCGTCAATCAGAATCGGTTGCTCTATCTTTTCTCTACACTTCAAGTAGTTTGTCCAGACGACAAACGCAAAGTTGAAGCCAAACACAAGCAGAAAACTCAAGCAATAGACCAACCGAACCCAACCCAACCCAACCCAATTTCAATGTTATTTCCGATGGCAATCAGCAACTGAAAGGGAATCACAATTGACAATTTGTTTGCTGGTTTGGCTATGAGCACATATAGCAATATAATTGGGGTTTAGTCCAAGTTAACAAATCTTGAAATTTCAATAGTTATTGTAGCCAATCTCGCTGAGCAGCGTGTTGCCATCCGAGGAGGTAGCCTGGTCCTGCATGTTGCGGAGCACGCGATGCCGGAAGTGCATTGTCCTTAAACGATGCATGCGTCGCTTCAGGTTGCAATAGACGGGACAGCAATCGGGAAATGGTTTATACATCAGTTCCTCCTCGTCCCCCCTGTTCGCATTGCTCTGGCAGAATGTCCAGGCAGCTGGCGAAATGCAGCATTGAAATGGAAATAAAAGAGAGTGAATGTTACATTAGTTGGGCTGGTAAATTTGTAAAAGGAATTTGGTGGCAAACGCATGCAGTAATTGTTGTTGTTGGTGTTATTGTTGTTGTTGTGGCATGCGACTAAAATCATTTATGATGGCAAACTACTCGTTGGGTCTAGACATTTTTTCCACTACGAAAATAGACCTGGAGCGCGGCACTATCTGATTATTCTCGCAGAACAGATTCGAGCAGAGGCTCAGCAGGACGAGACGTCGGGGCAGAAACTTCGATTGCTCCCACATGCAGCGGCGATAAGTGCCTGCAAGTATCAAGTGAATATCAAAGTGAATATCAAGTGAATGTCAAATAAAAATGCTACTCACGCAAAACGGTATTATCATTCTCGCTGGAATCATCGGGATTATTGTAGCCACGTTGCAGCTGATAGTGCTTCATGTGAAACTGGCCAAAACCGTCAGAGTGGCCAAGCCAGGCAAGGCACAGAGCCAAACTTAACCACAGCGATAACTGATGCATCATGAATATATATATATGTGTGTACTATATAGCTTTCGATACTCGTATTTCGAGTCTCTCTATTCCGTTTGTGGCGACTGATGTGTGGCAACTACGCGCTTAACTCACACCACAGACAACTCACAGCTCTCAGCACAAGCACAAAATTGTGTTCAACATTACGTATACGCAATGTAATTCAACGTATTCCATCTGCATACGTATGTGTTTGTATCTAAATTGGCTGTGGCACTTGATTAAATCAACACAAAAACAACAACAACTATAAAAAAAAAAAAAATAAAGAAAATAGAAAAAAAAACAAACAAACAAATCTTGCAAATGCAAAATTTTGCGTTTTACATGCGCCCAATGATTAATACCCCATTCGAGTACTCGTACTCATACTCATACTGTGAATACGAATATGTATTCGCACTCATATCATACACTCATATTACACACACACACACACACACACACACACATAGCCTCCAAATTGTGCACAACTGTTTGTCATAATTGTCCCAAACGATCCCTCAAAATGTCAAGTGCAACTTGTGACACAGAAATGGATAACAAAATATATATTTTCACGAGCATATTTGAATGGCTGCGCGGCGTTGCCCGTGTCCCACAAATTGCTATGGTATTCAGATTACACATTTCAATCATTTCCCCCGTTGGGAATGGAATTTTAACGCATTTAATGCGTAAGGCGACACTACAGTATTCTCTTCTTATCACAATTATAGATGTACATTGATTGTCAGTCACTTAATCAATGTGTCAATCAGTCAGTCAATCAGTTAAGTTGTGACTTTTATATATAATATAATATCAAATCGATAAATTAGTCAATTAGTAAGTTAAGCACTCAATCAATCAATCAGCCAATCAGTGGGTTAATCAATCAATCAATCAGTAGCTCATTCAATCAATTCTTCGGCCTATCAGCACAATTACTTTAATACATAAGTCTTCTTAATATCAAATATATTAAAGCTCATGTCCTTTAGCTAATCAATCATGTCTTTGACAGTGAAGTCAATCAATCTGACAATCTATCAAGACCAGTCAACCAGTTAGTCAATCAAGCAGCCATTTAAGATAATCATTTAGTCAACCAACAATTCAGTTAATCGTTCAATCAATATCTGCTTGACTGTCAATCAGATGTCTGAATAATTATATAATATATTCTGTTTATCAAACAGTCAGTTAATCATAGAAGCAACCAATAAAGTCAGCTTAATCCAAAAATCGGTTTATTAATCAGCCAATCAATCAAGTCTGTCAATCCTACAGCCAAAAAGTAACTCAATCAATCAGCTCTATCTATAAACTTAGTCACATAGTTACTTGATCTTCTCATAAAGATATATTCAATATCAAATAAATTGAGAGTCATATCCATCCATCAGGTTTGTCAATCAATCAGTCAATGAATGAACTATGAGGATTATTACAGACCAACCAAGAATAGATTTCTTTCGTTTATCTTTACGTTTATTTGTGACCCAACACCGGATAAAGTATAGTACATAGTTAAGATTAATGTATGTGCAGCTGGATACTGAAGTATCTAGAGGTCATCTTCATATTCTTTCTCTTCGAAATCTGTAAATAATCAAAGTCGAAATCGCATTTCAGTCGCAAACAATTCTACAAAATGGCGTCCGGCCTGATTCAGTTGTTGTCCAAGTTGATGTCCAAGTGCTCGTGCTGTCCGGGCGATCCGAAGAAGATCCAACAATTGTGGTCAACATACTTGTCTCCCCAGAGTCATCAGTCCAGCGACCACCGGAGGCTGTACTACTTCCAGGTATATCCCAAGGAGAATTCGAAGTTCCTGAGCCAATTCCACTGGAATCACTTGAAGAGGTTGTTGATGATTCGGATGAACTTGTTCCTGGAATTTCCCATGGTGATGTCGAGGTTCCGAAACTGTTTCCCGACGAATCTGATATTTCAGTGGAAGCTGTACTTTCCCAACTTAAAGTAGAATCTTCATTAGTGGAATGATTTGAAGAGATTGTTGGTGATTGGGAGGAACTAGTTCCTTGAATTTCCCATGGTGATGTCGAGGGTGCTAAAATGTTTCCGGAAGAATCTGTACTTTCTGTGGAAGCTGTGTTCTCTGTACTTTCCCACCTTAAAGTAGAATCTTCATTAGTGGAATCACTTGAAGAGGTTGTTGATGATTCGGAGGAACTAGTTCCTAGAATTTCCCAGGGTGATGTCGAAGTTTCTAAACTGTTTCCGGGCGAATCTGATATTCCAGTGGAAGCTGCGTTCTCTGTAGATTCCCAGCTTAAAGTAGAATCATCATTAGTGGAATCACTTGAAGAGGTTGTTGATGATTCGGAGGAACTAGTTCCAGGAATTTCCCATGGTGATGTCGAGGTCCCGAAAATGTTTCCCGATGAATCTGATATTCCAGTGGAAGCTGTGTTCTCTGTACTTTCCCACCTTAAAGTAGAATCTTCATTAGTGGAATCACTTGAAGAGGTTGTTGATGATTCGGAGGAACTAGTTCCAGGAATTTCCCATGGTGATGTCGAGGTCCCGAAAATGTTTCCCGAAGAATCTGTACTTTCAGTGGAAGCTGTGTTCTCTGTACTTTCCCACCTTAAAGTAGAATCATCATTAGTGGAAACACTTGAAGAGGTTGTTGATGATTCGGAGGAACTAGTTCCTGGAATTTCCCAGGGTGATGTCGAAGTTTCTAAACTGTTTCCGGGCGAATCTGATATTCCAGTGGAAGCTGTGTTCTCTGTAGATTCCCAGCTTAAAGTAGAATCTTCATTAGTGGAATCACTTGAAGAGGTTGTTGATGATTCGGAGGAACTAGTTCCTGGAATTTCCCAGGGTGATGTCGAAGTTTCTAAACTGTTTCCGGGCGAATCTGATATTCCAGTGGAAGCTGTGTTCTCTGTAGATTCCCAGCTTAAAGTAGAATCTTCATTAGTGGAATCACTGGAAGAGGTTGTTGATGATTCGGAGGAACTAGTTCCTGGAATTTCCCAGGGTGATGTCGAGGTTCCTAAACTGTTTCCCGAAGAATCTGATATTTCATTGAAAGCTGTGTTCTCTGTAGTTTCCCAGATTAAAGAAGAATCTTTATTAGTGGAATCACTTGAAGAGGTTGTTGATGATTCGGAGGAACTAGTTCCTGGAATTTCCCATGGTGATGCCGAGGATCCTAAACTGTTTCCCGTAGAATCTCTACTTTCAGTGGAAGCTGTGTTCTCTGTAGTTTCCCAGATTAAAGAAGAATCTTTATTAGTGGAATCACTTGAAGAGGTTGTTGATGATTCGGAGGAACTAGTTCCAGGAATTTCCCATGGTGATGTCGAGGTCCCGAAAATGTTTCCCGATGAATCTGATATTCCAGTGGAAGCTGTACTTTCCCAATTCAAAGTAGAATCTGCATTAGTGGAAACACTTGAAGAGATTGTTGGTGATTCGTAGGAACTAGTTTCTGGAATTTCCCATGGTGATGTTGAGGTTCCAACACTGTTTCCCGAAGAATCTGTACTTTCAGTGGAAGCTGTGTTCTCTGTACTTTCCCAGCTTAAAGTAGAATCATCATTAGTGGAAACACTGGAAGAGGTTGTTGATGATTCGGAGGAACTAGTTCCAGGAATTTCCCATGGTGATGTCGAGGTTCCAACACTGTTTCCCGAAGAATCTGTACTTTCAGTGGAAGCTGTGTTCTCTGTACTTTCCCACCTTAAAGTAGAATCTTCATTAGTGGAATCACTTGAAGAGGTTGTTGATGATTCGGAGGAACTAGTTCCTGCAATTTCCCAGGGTGATGTCGAGGTTCCTAAACTGTTTCCCGAAGAATCTGATATTTCATTGAAAGCTGTGTTCTCTGTAGTTTCCCAATTCAAAGTAGAATCTGCATTAGTGAAAACACTTGAAGAGATTGTTGGTGATTCGTAGGAACTAGTTTCTGGAATTTCCCATGGTGATGTTGAGGTTCCAACACTGTTTCCCGAAGAATCTGTACTTTCAGTGGAAGCTGTGTTCTCTGTACTTTCCCAGCTTAAAGTAGAATCATCATTAGTGGAAACACTTGAAGAGGTTGTTGATGATTCGGAGGAACTAGTTCCAGGAATTTCCCATGGTGATGTCGAGGTTCCAACACTGTTTCCCGAAGAATCTGTACTTTCAGTGGAAGCTGTGTTCTCTGTACTTTCCCACCTTAAAGTAGAATCTTCATTAGTGGAATCACTTGAAGAGGTTGTTGATGATTCGGAGGAACTAGTTCCTGGAATTTCCCAGGGTGATGTCGAAGTTTCTAAACTGTTTCCGGGCGAATCTGATCTTCCAGTGGAAGCTGTGTTCTCTGTAGATTCCCAGCTTAAAGTAGAATCTTCATTAGTGGAATCACTTGAAGAGGTTGTTGATGATTCGGAGGAACTAGTTCCTAGAATTTCCCAGGGTGATGTCGAAGTTTCTAAACTGTTTCCGGGCGAATCTGATATTCCAGTGGAAGCTGTGTTCTCTGTAGATTCCCAGCTTAAAGTAGAATCATCATTAGTGGAATCACTTGAAGAGGTTGTTGATGGTTCGGAGGAACTAGTTCCAGGAATTTCCCATGGTGATGTCGAGGTTCCAACACTGTTTCCCGAAGAATCTGTACTTTCAGTGGAAGCTGTGTTCTCTGTACTTTCCCACCTTAAAGTAGAATCTTCATTAGTGGAATCACTTGAAGAGGTTGTTGATGATTCGGAGGAACTAGTTCCTGGAATTTCCCAGGGTGATGTCGAAGTTTCTAAACTGTTTCCGGGCGAATCTGATATTCCAGTGGAAGCTGTGTTCTCTGTAGATTCCCAGCTTAAAGTAGAATCATCATTAGTGGAATCACTTGAAGAGGTAGTTGATGATTCGGAGGAACTAGTTCCAGGAATTTCCCATGGTGATGTCGAGGTCCCGAAAATGTTTCCCGATGAATCTGATATTCCAGTGGAAGCTGTACTTTCCCAATTCAAAGTAGAATCTGCATTAGTGGAAACACTTGAAGAGATTGTTGGTGATTCGTAGGAACTAGTTTCTGGAATTTCCCATGGTGATGTTGAGGTTCCAACACTGTTTCCCGAAGAATCTGTACTTTCAGTGAAAGCTGTGTTCTCTGTACTTTCCCAGCTTAAAGTAGAATCATCATTAGTGGAATCACTTGAAGAGGTTGTTGATGACTCGGAGGAACTAGTTCCTGGAATTTCCCAAGGTGATGTCGAGGTTTCTAAACTGTTTCCGGACGAATCTGATATTCCAGTGGAAGCTGTGTTCTCTGTAGTTTCCCAGCTTAAAGTAGAATCATCATTAGTGGAATCACTTGAAGAGGTTGTTGATGACTCGGAGGAACTAGTTCCTGGAATTTCCCAGGGTGATGTCGAGGTTTCTAAACTGTTTCCGGACGAATCTGATATTCCAGTGGAAGCTGTGTTCTCTGTAGTTTCCCAGCTTAAAGTAGAATCATCATTAGTGGAATCACTTGAAGAGGTTGTTGATGACTCGGAGGAACTAGTTCCTGGAATTTCCCAGGGTGATGTCGAGGTTTCTAAACTGTCTCCGGACGAATCTGATATTCCAGTGGAAGCTGTGTTCTCTGTAGTTTCCCAGCTTAAAGTAGAATCTTCATTAGTGGAATGACTTGAAGAGGTTGTTGATGATTCGGAGGAACTAGTTCCTAGAATTTCCCAGGGTGATGTCGAGGTTCCTAAACTGTTTCCCGACGAATCTGATATTCCAGTGGAAGCTGTGTTCTCTGTAGTTTCCCAGCTTAAAGTAGAATCATCATTAGTGGAATCACTTGAAGAGGTTGTTGATGACTCGGAGGAACTAGTTCCAGGAATTTCCCATGGTGATGTCGAGGTTCCAACACTGTTTCCCGAAGAATCTGTACTTTCAGTGGAAGCTGTGTTCTCTGTACTTTCCCAGCTTAAAGTAGAATCTTCATTAGTGGAATCATTTGAAGAGGTTGTTGCTGATTCGAAGGAACTAGTTCCAGGAATTTCCAATGGGGATGTCGAGGTTCCTAAACTGTTTCCCGACGAATCTGATATTCCAGTGGAAGCTGTGTTCTCTGTAGTTTCCCAGCTTAAAGTAGCATCTTTATTAGTGGAATGACTTGAAGAGGTTGTTGATAAATCGGAGGAACTAGTTCCAGGAATTTCCAACGGTGATGTCGAGGTTCCTAAACTGTTTCCCGACGAATCTGATATTCCAGTGGAAGCTGTGTTCTCTGTAGTTTCCCAGCTTAATGTAGAATCTTCATTAGTGGAATTACTGGAAGAGGTTGTTGATGATTCGGAGGAACTAGTTCCAGGAATTTCCAATGGTGATGTCGAGGTTCCTAAACTGTTTCCCGACGAATCTGATATTCCAGTGGAAGCTGTGTTCTCTGTAGTTTCCCAGCTTAAAGTAGAATCTTTATTAGTGGAATGACTTGAAGAGGTTGTTGATAAATCGGAGGAACTAGTTCCAGGAATTTCCAACGGTGATGTCGAGGTTCCTAAACTGTTTCCCGACGAATCTGATATTCCAGTGGAAGCTGTGTTCTCTGTAGTTTCCCAGCTTAAAGTAGAATCTTCATTAGTGGAATCACTTGAAGAGGTTGTTGTTGATTCGGAGGAACTAGTTCCTGGAATTTCCCATGGTGATGTCGATGTTCCTAAACTATTTCCCGACGAATCTGATATTCTAGTGGAACCTGTACTTTCCCAGCTTAAAGTAGAATCTTCATTAGTGGAATCACTTGAAGAGGTTGTTGTTGATTCGGAGGAACTAGTTCCTGGAATTTCCCATGGTGATGCCGAGGATCCTAAACTGTTTCCCGTAGAATCTGTACTTTCAGTGGAAGCTGTGTTCTCTGTAGTTTCCCAGCTTAAAGTAGAATCTTTATTAGTGGAATCACTTGAAGAGGTTGTTGTTGATAAATCGGAGGAACTAGTTCCAGGAATTTCCCATGGTGATGCCGAGGATCCTAAACTGTTTCCCGTAGAATCTGTACTTTCAGTGGAAGCTGTGTTCTCTGTAGTTTCCCAGCTTAAAGTAGAATCTTCATTAGTGGAATCACTTGAAGAGGTTGTTGATAAATCGGAGGAACTAGTTCCAGGAATTTCCCATGGTGATGCCGAGGATCCTAAACTATTTCCCGTAGAATCTGTACTTTCACTGGAAGCTGTGTTCTCTGTAGTTTCCCAGCTTAAAGTAGAATTTTCATTAGTGGAATCACTTGTATAGGTTGTTGATGATTCGGAGGAACTAGTTCCTGGAATTTCCCATGGTGATGCCGAGGATCCTAAACTGTTTCCCGTAGAATCTCTACTTTCAGTGGAAGCTGTGTTCTCTGTAGTTTCCCAGCTTAAAGTAGAATCTTCATTAGTGGAATCACTTGAAGAGGTCGTTGATAAATCGGAGGAACTAGTTCCAGGAATTTCCCATGGTGATGCCGAGGATCCTAAACTGTTTCCCGTAGAATCTGTACTTTCAGTGGAAGCTGTGTTCTTTGTAGTTTCCCAGCTTAAAGTAGAATCTTCATTAGTGGAATCACTTGTATAGGTTGTTGATGATTCGGAGGAACTAGTTCCTAGAATTTCCCATGGTGATGTCGAGGATCCTAAACTGTTTCCCGTAGAATCTGTACTTTCAGAGGAAGCTGTGTTCTTTGTAGTTTCCCAGCTTAAAGTAGAATCTTCATTAGTGGAATCACTTGTATAGGTTGTTGATGATTCGGAGGAACTAGTTCCTAGAATTTCCCATGGTGATGTCGAGGATCCTAAACTGTTTTCCGAAGAATCTGTACTTTCAGTGGAAGCTGTGTTTTTTGTAGTTTCCCAGCTTAAAGTAGAATCTTTATTAGTGGAAGCACTTGAAGAGGTTGTTGATGATTCGGAGGAACTAGTTCCTAGAATTTCCCATGGTGATGTCGAGGATCCTAAACTGTTTCCCGAAGAATCTGTACTTTCAGTGGAAGCTGTGTTCTCTGTAGTTTCCCAGCTGAAAGTAGAATCTTCATTAGTGGAATCACTTGTATAGGTTGTTGATGATTCGGAGGAACTAGTTCCAGGAATTTCCCATGGTGATGTCGAGGTTCCTAAACTGTTTCCCGACGCATCTGGTATTCCAGTGGAAGCTGTGTTCTTTATAGTTTCCCAGCTTAAAGTAGAATCTTCATTAGTGGAATCACTTGTATAGGTTGTTGATGATTCGGAGGAACTAGTTCCTGGAATTTCCCATAGTGATCTGTTTCCCGTAGAATCTGTACTTTCACTGGAAGCTGTGTTCTCTGTAGTTTCCCAGCTTGAAGTAGAATCTTCAGTAGTGGAATCACTTGTATAGGTTGTTGATGATTCGGAGGAACTAGTTCCAGGAATTTCCCATGGTGATGTCGAGGATCCTAAATTGTTTCCCGAAGAATCTATACTTTCAGTGGAAGCTGTGTTCTCTGTAGTTTGCCAACTTAAAGTAGAATCTTCATTAGTGGAATCACTTGAAGAGGTTGTTGATAAATCGGAGGAACTAGTTCCAAGAATTTCCCATGGTGATGTCGAGGTTCCAAATCTGTTTCCCGACGAATCTGATATTCCAGTGGAAGCTGTGTTGTCGATCGTTTCCCAGCTTAAAGTAGAATCTTTATTAGTGGAATCACTTGAAGAGGTTGTTGATGATTCGGAGGAACTAGTTCCTAGAATTTCCCATGGTGATGTCGAGGATCCTAAACTGTTTCCTGAAGAATCTGTACTTTCAGTGGTAGCTGTGTTCTTTGTAGTTTCCCAGCTTAAAGTAGAATCTTTATTAGTGGAATCACTTGAAGAGGTTGTTGATGATTCGGAGGAACTAGTTCCAAGAATTTCCCATGGTGATGTCGAGGTTCCTAAACTGTTTCCCGAAGAATCTGATATTCCAGTGGAAGCTGTGTTGTCGGTCGTTTCCCAGCTTAAAGTAGAATCTTCATTAGTGGAATCACTTGAAGAGGTTGTTGATAAATCGGAGGAACTAGTTCCAAGAATTTCCCATGGTGATGTCGAGGTTCCTAAACTGTTTCCGGACGAATCTGATATTCCAGTGGAAGCTGTGTTCTCTGTACTTTTCCAGCTTAAAGTAGAATCATCTTTAGTGGAATCACTTGAATAGGTTGTTGATGATTCGGAGGAACTAGTTCCAGGAATTTCCCATGGTGATGTTGAGGTTCCTAAACTATTTCCCGAAGAATCTGTTGCTCCAGTGGAACCTGCGCTTAAGGTAGTTTCCCAGTTTAAAGTAGAATCTTCTTCAGTGGAATCATTTGAAGAAGGTGATGATGATTCAGACGAACTAGTTCTAGAAGTCGATGAATTCTCAGGCGAACTTGTATGCTCTGAAGGAGCTGGACTTTCTGTTGATTTTGATTCTAAGTTTGAAGAGATGGAATCTGTCGGTTCGGAGGGTATCGATGTAGTCGGAGTCGTCTTGGTTGTTACTGTCAGAGTCGTGAGTGGGGGTCTGACTGTCGGTATGGATGTTGTACCTGATCCATCGGATGCTGGCCTACAGTAGATATCCTTACATTTGGGGAACACTGCCCTGCCCACAAGATGGGTTTTGCAATCAGTGACACTGGAAACAAGGAGAGACAAGGATTAGAAAGCGATTGGTAAAGGGAAGACTGCAAGTTACCTCAGGTCATGTGAGGAGCTACAGCTGAAGAGGCATCTCTTCACGGTGGCAGGGATTATGGAGAACTTCTCGCAAATTGGGCTGGAGCCATGTACTGCATTCAAGAACAGATGCCAACCAAATTGAGTGTGAGCATGAGTGTGAATGAGTGTGTGTGTGAGTGTGCGTACTCACCTTCCTCGATAAAACGTCTGCAGTATTTGGAGTATGGAAGCGATTGAGATGTTGTGGACTGTGCTGCAAGTAAATAGATGAAAAGCCCGAAAAGGAGTTGCAGGATTTGCAATGCCAGTTGACTCACTTGCTTCATGCGCACGGGCTACCAGGGCCATCACAAGTAGATGGAACAGCAGCATACTCCACAGCATCTCAGCGGAATGTACAACTTTCATTCCACTCGAATCGCGCTAATACGAGAGTACTTCGAGAAAAAGCAGAAAGAAGAAGAGGAAAAGTTGCGAAGAGCTCAGAAATCTGGAAAAACTTCGACTTGCCAGTTGGGAATGTGAATTGCCTGTTGTGTGGCCTAAGCGAGTGCAATGGGGCTTTATATACTTATATACTTATATATATATATATATATATATGTATGTATATATGTATATAAGTATATACATGGCCAACAGAGGGCGTGGCAGGGCAGAGCACTACAGTGGCAACTGTCTAAAAAAATCGTATAAATAATTTCTTGCAATTGCTTTCTTTCGTGGCTGCTCAGCGCAGTTTTCAAGTGCTGCACTAACGAAAATGATTACAAACTTTTGCCAAATGACATCGTAAAAAGTTAAATAACTTAGGTTACAACAACAACAAGAACAACTGCTAAGACTTTCACAACAACAAGAATGAGTATGAGCAAGTAAAATGCCATGATAAGTGCCAGCGAATTCCATGCGTAATTGCATTCTGAATATTTATTTGCAGTTCAAGTTGTAAGTGCTTAGTACCCGCACTCCCGCAAACACTCATACTTCCCCTGGCTCTCTCTCCCCGCCCCCCTCACCCTCTACTGTTATGCCCAACTACTGGCAGCCAATCATAATGCCAAACGTAGTCACATTTCACGTTACGTATACGCCCTGCTGTACACACATGCCAAGCAAACTAACACTGTAGCCGTATGCTTAGCGACGTATGGGAGGTGGGTGGTGGGTGTAGGCGAGTGTTGATGGGTGTAGGGGGTCTCTTCACGGTCACTGACTAAACGGCTTAGAGATGAAACAAATATTTCAACTTCCCCGAAAACTGTGGAACTGGTCAAAGTTTAACCACAATTCATCGGCAACTTAATTGATTAATAGGCTTAACTCTGTCACTGACAACTCCATACAAAATGTCTTATCTATGTTGCCAGACGACTGCAAACACCCAGCAGCAGTGGGGAGATGCGGCGGGAAGCTGCTGTTGCATACAATTGTGTGCAACAATTGATAAGCTCATTGTCAAGTATACGAGCTAATGTCTATAAATTGATACAAATTGTAGAGAACTCTGAAAAATTACACCTCCAAGTGGAAAATTGATGAAAAACTGCTCTGGCAAGGCTTAGTCTGCCTGATTTTAATATTTGAATTTGTTATCAAATATTTACAATAAATTTACAAAAGTTTCAAGAATTTCTGCAAATTGAAACTCCCAAGGTGGAAATAAGAAGAAACTATAATTTATACAACTCATTGATTTTAATACAAATGCATTCCTAAATATCCAAGCGTAGTATCTACATAATTGTTAACAATAGTTGAAATGTTACACCCCATTGGAGGAAAATGGGTGGAAAATTGTTAAGGGAAACTTTTATGTGCTGCGTTATAGATGCGTTTCATGTGGGACTTTACCTATTTACTCCATGAATTTAAGGACATGTCAACGTCTACTGCAAAGCTACACCCCTAGGTGGAAAATGGGCGAAATACTGTTGTGGAAAACATTTGGTAAGTTGTGAGCATATTTATATAAACGAGGTCCTCTTATTTGACACACTCTTAAGAGCTACCCCCCTGGGTGGAAAACAGCTACCTCATGGGGGTAATCTAAACATATGTTCGAGCGACTTGGAAACCCTTTCGACTCGCCACACAACTGCTGACAAAACATTTGCTTTACCAACCTTTGCAAATTCCCACCCCCCCCCCCCTCCACAAGTGAGGAATGGGGGTTGTTTTTTAGTCTTTTTCAATTAAATTAAATTAAGTTAAATGAAGTTAAATTAAATTTAATTAAATGAAATTTATTGCAGCAGAACACTAAATGAAATGTTGTCTAAAGAACAAAGCGAATGCTTAACAGAAGCACCCCATTCCCCCTCTCTCTCACTCACCCATCCTTTGCTAACCTTCTTCCTGCCTTCCTTTTCTCCCCGCCCATACAGCACAGGCACACCCCTTTTTCTGGTCAGCCGCCAGAAGCCATAGCTGAGCTTGCCTGTGGCATATCCTCGTACAGCAATTAAGTTTGTAAAAGTTAAAAGTTTTCCCAGCGACAACATTGTCTGCTGCGACCCTTTGTTTGCACGTGGCCCAATACGTAGTCATTGTGCATACCCTGTAGGTGGGACTCATGCTGCCAGGGTGTCTACTACACTCAGACAACGCTTGGGTCGCTAAGGTTTCCCTTTGTGTCAGCAGTGAAGCAAGCTTTGCTGGGAATTGAAACTTTCAATTTGTTGTTACTTTGTATACCCTGTAATTGTGAGCATTACTGAAAGTATGCGCACTACTAGCCACGCTAGACTCTTCTTCCTTTCAACAGAGCAGCCGCTGTTCTAGTTTAGTCAACACATTGACTCGCAATACATAGCTTATGGCATACCCTGCAAGTGTAGGCATTGAGGGTATTTACTGAAATACAACAAGCTGCAGCAAAAGAATTGATTGGAAAGCTTGTCTAAGAACGACTTCTACTTGAGTAGGGCAATGTCGGCTTCAGCAGTAGTGATAGTTATTGTCATACCCTGTACTTGTTTTGACAGATACTACAGATAACCAAGATGAACTGATATGATGATGAACTGGATCGGAAAAGTCTCCTCCAATGCGACAACGTAGGAAACTCCTTACAGTAAGCTTCCGAATAGAAAGTCTTTGTTGTACCCTGTAGTTACGTGCATTAATGAGAAATCAAATCGAACTATATTAAATTGAAATACTCTGTAGTTAAGATCATTACTGCAAATGAATTGAAATCTGCGATAACAATAGATATATACTCCACAGGATTAGAGATTCTGTAGTTAATTAGACTGACTCAAAGATACCCTATAACAACTTCATCTGGACTAACAATAAATAGCAAATGTTTACAGGCTAACTCCGAGTCGAGCACACCCTGCTGTTAATAGAGAAGTCATTCCACTGACAGCCTATTGTAGGCATTGTTGTAGTTGCTCTTCTAGCTGTTGTTGTTGTTGTTGTTGTTGTTGTTGTGGATAACTGTTCTGGCTTCCTATGCGTATACGTAATACGTTTAATTGTGGCCGCGTCTGCACGTGTTGTTTCGAAAGGCGTAAACTGTATTTTTATGACACTAAGCAAACAATTAACTCGGCGCCTAAGCAACGTGGCCAAGACAATGGACAAAGAGATGGAGAGCGGGAAAGCGAGGGAGCTAAGGAGGAAGAATGAGAATGGATAAGCGATAGTAAGAGCTATACACACTCTCTCTCTCTCTGTCTCTGTCTCTCTCTTTCGCTGCCAGTTTACTTCATTTAGGGGCTCATGTCAATTAGAATGCTAATTTTTATGCAAATTTTTGCGGATAGGTTTCAGTTTTTAGGGTTAGAGCTAAGGTTCCCATTGTTGTTCCTATTGTTGTTGCTCTTGTTGTTTGTCTGCTTGTTTGTTTGTTTGTTTGTTTTTCGCCTGGTGTCTGCTGCTTTGTTTATTTGCTTGTTTTGGCGCCAGAGTCTTCTTTATTATGGACACAAGCAGTTGGCGGAAATAAACTAAAGGCACACACACACAGCATAGGAAATTGCCAGCAGGTTGGCACAAATTAATGGACACTCCTGAGCAGGCAGTAAGCTTCAGTGCCCCTTCAAGCCTTCAAGCAGTTCAACCTCACAATAAACGATAGCAGACCCAGTTACCCACTTCATTTCCATAATAACTTCAGTCAACAGTTATCGATTAGTTTCTGTAAATATTTATTTAATGCAAACACTTTACAATTAGACAAAAAAAAATTAATAAAAGTTAGTGTATAAAACAGCAGCTTAACTATCGCTAATGCTATCGAGTTGAGACTTGAAATCATTTAATAATTATTAATATTTTACTTTACCAAGCAAAACTTTTGCTCAAACTACAAAAAATGGTATTAAATAAAGAAATTGTTTTTTTTTTTGAACAATTAGTGGATAGTATTATCGATAGTTTCGGATCTCTATGGGAAGTTTATATTAGATTATTCTGATTATTATTTTTTGTTTATATTTTCGGGAAAAACTATTGCCCAAACTCTCAACAAAATACTTAAATATCTGAATTATAGTTTTGTTTTACTTTGATAGAATTATCGATAGTTCATTAGTAATTGTAGTAGTATTGATTACAAATGTTTACATTTGTCTTTACCTGCTTTAAAGTATTTCCATTGTTGGAGCTGCGTGGGTAACATTACATTACATCATTTTATATTTTACGATAGTATAATAGCAGTATCATACTATCGGCAATAGTGTTTGTCAAACATCTTTCACTTATGCATAGTATTATAGATATTCTTGAGATTTGGCAATATTATATAGGTTGATATTTACTATAACGATAGTAATTATGATAGTTGTACACCTCTGAGAATATTTTGGAAATGTCAAGTATTTTTTATTGTCAATACTATAAACAATAGTCATAAATATATTGGCTTATGCTTTCTCGATAGTATTATGCCTAATTTGAACATTTTAGAATTAGCTGTAGTTTATAAGTTTATTATACTTCCCACGATAGTATTAACGATAGTTCTACACCTCTGAAACAATATGAGATTAGATATAAAGGAATTTGCAAATTTATTTCACATATATTTCACTTAGATATATTTATAGGTATATTTGGTTAAACTCTCAGCATAATAATATCGATAGTTTCACAGCTCACTTAAGTGCAGCACTAATATTGCTAGTTCTATCAAGGATAAATGTAGAAATAGTTATTACGGATTAGTTTTTTTCATTCAATTTGTGATTATCGATAGTTTTACCTTGCTGAAAGTAGTATAAAGAGCACAACTATCGCTTATACTATCGATAAGATAGTGATGTGTAGGGGTTTCACTTTTATGATAGATTTAAAGTTAGATTTGCTTAGCTGAAAGTATATATATATTTAGAATAATACATTTGTTTACACTTCCGCGATAGTATTATCGATAGTTTGGTCTATCGCATTCAGAAGTTCTGTTCGGTGCCAAAGAATGTGAAGGTCTCATTACAGCGTATCTCATAACAGTCCGGAAACGATGTGAAGTGTCTCGATAAGCGCAAATCGAATATGAACTCGCAATACGGATAACTGTAAAGCAAAGACAAAGTGTAGACAATGAAGAAGAAGCATGAAGAAACACTTAGTCATGTAATGTGCATATAAAATTAAATTTATAACAAACAACTAAATGATGTAAAGTTGTTTGTTAAGCGAATGCAATTGCAAATTGTAGTTGAGCTGCTTGCCGGGACTTCCCCCCGATTGGAAGTTGGCAGTATGATTTAAGTACTTAAGGGAACTCTCTATAAAGTGTAGTTTATGTTTTCTATCCCCCTCTCTTTCTGTCCCTCTCTCTGTCTCTATATCCTTCACGCACTCATAAGCTCGTTGAATTCACAGAACATTTTGTGCAAAGTCTGTTGAAATATTTATCTCAAGGGCGGCAACGATCGCATCAGCAATGTAATGGCGCTGCCAGCTATTTTAATTGTTATGCAATTCAAATGCTAACACCAAGCCCACCCCACCGTGCTACCACCCCTCCTACAGGGTATTCAAAGCGTATAAACTAACCCCCTTTGCACATAAAAAGCTGCAACTTGGCAACTGTTGTTATAACCTTGCAGCGGGTATTATAATAGTGTGACTAAATATGTAACACGTAAGAGAAGGCGTGGCACATCCCTAAAAGTATATACCCTATAAAATATAGTATATACATATATATGTGACTCTCAGTTTTGAAGCTACACTGCTGAAACTTGGAACAAGTTCTTCATTCTATTAGAGACAGCACATGTGTAAGCATCAGCTGGATCTGTTTACTATATCATGTC
The DNA here is from genome assembly GCA_018901825.1 of Drosophila funebris. Lineage (NCBI taxonomy): Eukaryota > Metazoa > Arthropoda > Insecta > Diptera > Drosophilidae > Drosophila > Drosophila funebris. Next base: position 3,793,799 of record JAEIFK010000455.1, on the reverse strand, counting down.
ATAAGAACATATATATTTTAGTCTTATATATGCCTATAGATTTAGAATCGGACGTCTATATCATATAGCTGCCATAGGAATAATCGTTCGAGAACTACATTTGTGTAAGCAAACATATTTTACTATTCTGTGATATTTTATAAATTATTATTTGTTTTACTATTTTGTTATTCTTCCTTTCATTTATTATTATATTATCTGTTAATTAAATCTAATATATTCGGCAAGAGTATCAGATCTTCGGCATGCCGTAGATAATTGTTCTTTCTTGTTTTAAAATGCAATTCACACGACTAGAAAATAACATAAATTGTGAATTGTATGTGCTTGCGGTTGTTTTTCAGGGGGTGTGGGTTGAGAACTGTGTCTATGTCTATGTGTGTGTGTGTGTATGAGTGTTTTGTATGTGTGTAGATGGTTGATTGCTTAACTTACATTGGCGGAAACCAGAGGAAACAGCGATATGTGCAGAGTATGCCAAACGGACGCTTAAATTCACCGTCTGGCGTTTGTATCGAGCCCGAGTTGTGTTTCTTCCAGCATTGCGAGGCCCAGCCTAGAAAATGGCAGGAAAATGGCAATTTCACATAGTGAATGAAAACTATTTAAAGCGTAACTGGTAATTCGTTTAAAAGTTCATTTACAAGACCGCAAAAAATGCGGTACGTTCGTTTTTTATAGGCAAACATTGACAAAATGTCAGCGTATGCGGCGTATGCGTAATATGAGCGATGCATCAATTAAATTTGCGACACTCATTAACACAGACACACGCACACACACACACACGCACCCACACACACACACACACACAGACTTACAAATACACATTACGCATACGCCGCGTGCAACCGCAAAGCAAAAAAAAAAAAAAAACAAATTTTTGAAATTTTCATCACGCCATAAATTAGTGCACATAAACGAAAGAAAAAACCACCAAAAAAATACAAAAAATACCACACTTAATAGGTAATACATGCATTTCGTTACGTTATGCGTTACGTTGCGCGTTACGTACTTCCATAATTGTAATCACATAAACAGCATAAAATTAAAAGCAAAACAAATGCAAATGTTGTGCTGCTTTTGCGTGTATTTATTGTTGTTGTTGCTGCTGTTGTTGCTGCTGTTGTTGAGGCTGCTGTTATTATTGTACTAATTGTTGCTGTTATCGATTTGGCCATTGCAAAACAATCATAGACAGAACCGTCGCCGTTCAGCATATTCCAGTTTTTGTTTCGCCTTTGCCCGCGCATTCAGTTGCGATGTTCTCGACGCGTTTTTAACTGTCATCAGCTTGATGCTCGCAGTCTCTAACGAAGCCTATGCAAATGCGCAAACACACACACACACACACACACCCATACATACACACACAATCTCGCCAAGACAAATCAAAATCAAAATCAAAAATGTAAACGTAAAAACAGCAAAGAAATGCGCGCCTCTAAATTGATGACAATTGATAAATTATCGCACTCGTTTGTATTATGTTTGAGTGTATGAGTATATGAGTATGAGTTCACGTTGGGTGTTTTGTGAGTACTCATTGTCCACCGACTACCGAGTGCCGAGTGCCGAGTACTTATTTCATTCATTGGCTCACTCAAATCCCATGTCAAATGGACCAAGCCAAAGCTAAGCTCAAATTATTTTAGCTCAACTTGCTGGCCGAATCTCTAACTATCCCCGTATCTGTATCTGCAGTTATGTAACTATCTATGAGATACTTTGGCTTTGTATGAATAGAAATGATAATATAATGATTATCTATCTCTATATATATTTATTTATATCTATCTATTTATCTATATATATTAATATATTTATATATTTATATATTTATATATTTATATATTTATATATTTATATATTTATATATTTATATATGTATATATTTATATATTTATATATTTATATATTTATATATTTATATATTTATATATTTATATATTTATATATTTATATATTTATATATTTATATATTTATATATTTATATATTTATATATTTATATATTTATATATTTATATATTTATATATTTATATATTTATATATTTATATATTTATATATTTATATATTTATATATTTATATATTTATATATTTATATATTTATATATTTATATATTTATATATTTATATATTTATATATTTATATATTTATATATTTATATATTTATATATTTATATATTTATATATTTATATATTTATATATTTATATATTTATATATTTATATATTTATATATTTATATATTTATATATTTATATATTTATATATATTTATATATTAAATACTCTTAAATAAATAAAATAAATAAGGAGTATTTAATTCTGCATCGATATATTTAGCCATATCTGTATCAATAACTGCTGAATATTTATTATTTATCTAATTCTTACTTTGTATCTTTTGCTGCATATTTGTCTACTATCTTCAACTGCTTCGTCTACATACTTCACTTCAGGCAATTCAACGACTCGTCAGCTCAACATTGATGAAATTGTTGACACCTTTTGTAGAGCTTTTCGAGCACTGTTAGTTAGTCAGTTAGTCAGTCAGTCAGTCAGTCAGTCAGTCAGTCAGTTAGTCAGTCAGTCCATCAGCTACTCAATCTATCTGTCTGTCTGTCCGATGGGACAACGAGACAATACAGTGGTTGCCTGGACTCCTTGTCATAATTCGTAGCCACTTTTGTTGTGCTATTTATAAAAAGCATTTTGCGCTTCGCCAGCCTCAATGTGAATTTTTGGGATAAATTGATTCACAAATACTCACACTCATATAATCACACACACTCACAGCTTTCGCTGTGGCATTAAAGTATTTAAAGTTGTGTGTGAAAATGTAGATTTATTCAGTTATATTCAGTTTACATTTAGTTTTGCACGTCTATGCAAAAGTTTTAACTACATCGAAGGATTAAGTATAATTAAAGTGAACAAGTTTCATTCACATTCCATTCATTTGTATTCACTCAAGTGCAGCAATATCTGTGCTGCATTTAAATAACTCTGTTAAATACATTCGATGTTGAATGAAGTCTCAAATGTCTTTGATAATGGCATTTATTCATGTGATATATCATTTATTATTCACTCTAAAATTACTCATGTTCACATGAAAAAACAAGCAAATAAGCGAATAATGGCGAGTGTCAGTGCGTTATATGCGTAATGCGCAATTAATTTGTTTATAACTATTTTGAAATAATCTAATTTCATTCAAAAATTGCTGTAATTTGCCAATCAGCATTGAAACAGAAGCCGGGCAATAAGAGCGCGCGCCTAACAATAAACGCATCATCTGAATTCTAACGAACCAATCAACGCACAACGACCACGACCCAAATTCAAATAGAGCCACAGATACAGATGCAGATGCAGCTACTGATACAGATACATTCACAGATAGAGATACAGATACATTCACATAGCTACATATGCATTTATACTGATACAGATACATTTACTCAGATACAGATATATCTACTCAGATACAGATAAAGATACATTTACTCAGATAAAGACACATTTACTGAAATACAGATATACTTACCCAGAAGCAGATCTAGATACTCATGTACAGAAACAGCTACACTTATTCAGATACAGATACATTGACTCAGACACAGATACATTTACTCAGATACAAATACACTTAGTTAGATACATCTGCAGATACATTTACTCAGATACAGATACAGATACAGATACAGCTCAGCTGCGTAGTGTTGATCTGTTGATCTGTTCATATTTTGCGTGCGATTCTGTGATGACGAGGGTTGCGCGACAGTTAAGAAGAATGGAGAGGGGTGGTGATCAGTGAAGAATGGGCAGCAAGGGGGAAGAGGGAGAAGGCATGGGGGTTCTTCAGTGGCCTTCAGCGATCAATGTCATTTCGTTTGATTCCATTAAAGTGCGACCCCAAAAAAGAGCTGCGAACTGCGAACAGAAATGAACGCAACGAAGAAACGAGAAACGTATTAAAGCGAAAGTGTAACTAGGAATAAAAGAGGGAGCGAGAGAGGGGAATTGGTGGCGGGAAATGATGGTGGGAAATGAGGATAGAAATGGATGTGGCTGGCGATGGAATCAATCGCAAAAACCCTTTCGCCACATCACGTCCTTCAGTCGCGTCGAGTTGAGTTCAGTTGAGTTGAGTTGAGTTGAGTCGCAGGTGCGTAAGTTAACAGCTCCATTGACTACAGCCACATAATTTATCTTATTTTTAGCCATGCCAAACTTTTGGGCCATGACTTCGGGCCACGTTAAGGGCACCCCTCAGCTACCACAGCTACCCCTCGGCCCCTCTACATTCCTCAGGCATCTGCATCACACCAACGCTATACAAATTTCAGCATAACTTTGACTTGGCTTATAAATGTCGAACGATTTATTTGTGGCTGTTTGCACAGGTACGCGATCTACCTACCTATTAAAGAGGGAACAAAGAGGGGGAGTTACTGTATATATATATATATATATATATATATATATATATATGAATATATATATATAGTGTTTAGTATACAGAAGATTCGAGCTAACAAAGTGCTTCAAATTTGTTTACTGCAAAAATGGTAGAAAAAGCTAAAGAAAAAGAATAAGTTGCTGACTGAAGCGATTAGGGGGTGAGGAACTTTGAATTGCTTTTGGCCAGGTTGGCAATTGGGCGTTGGGTAATTGGGCGTGGCAATGCCACTTGCACATGCTACAAGCATTGATAGTGGCTGTGGCCTTTTTGGCAACCACAGATGAAGTGCGAAATCGAGACAGCAATAGAGAGTTGAATAGTTAGACAGAGAGCGAGTTAGTGTGACTTTCGAGTGGCACTTTAATGGGCCATTCAACTGCAAAATGAATGAATAAGTGAATGCTTGCAGCACACACTGCGTATACGCAATCTGCAATCTTTAATCTTCAATCCTCAATCCACATTCCTCAATGTCCAATGCAATGCAAGGCACGTCTAAGACACCATTCTGTTGCTGCTGTTGTACGTGCAACTCGGACTGTGTAAAGAGGCGAATGCAAGCAAATCCAGTCAACGAATCACTTTACACACTCACAAAGTATTCACTTTTTCATCCAAGTAATTCAAAGAATGTGAGAAATGCAAGTTATTTTTTCATATTTATCATATACTCTTCTTTAACGTCAGGCTATACCCTGTAAGGCAGCAGAGGATGCTTGGTGTATCTCAACAAATACACTCATGAATGCATTCACATTCACACTTAAATGATTCATAGTTTGCATATTGTAATGTTACAATCAAGTTATCTATTCATAGTCTTGTATAGCTTTTTATTCACAATGTATACCCTGTAAATAAGTTGCGAATTCTACTTCTCACGAATGTATTCACACATACTCAAATGATCATTCACAATTGAAGTCTCAAAGCATCTTCGTTGTATTTTAACTCTAAATAATTTATAATATATAAGATTATTTTCCCTTTTCTTCCTCTTTAGCGTAGTTCTCTAGAACTAATTTGCACCCAAGATTCTCCAGTTATAGCCTCGATGTATGGCATACATATTTTTCGATTGATTAGTTATATATACTGAAAGTTTCCCAGCAAAAAGTTATTTAGAAAACAAAAGAATACTTCAAGGAGTACGACACCTATAGTTAGTTTTTCCTCAGCTCTAAAAACAAAGAAATCAAAACACAAGTCGATAATTGGAATTAATAATTATAATTAATATTTATAGACCTTTCTTTTCATTAGCTGTACGTCATATAAAATTATATATAAATTAAGAATAAACATAAAGTTAACTTAAAATAGAGCACAAGAAAAAAAAAAAAAAAAAAAGGGTCAGAAACTTAAATAAATTTAAGAGCTATGAATAGAAATAGAAATTGAGTACACTAGTTAACAATTGCGTCGATTGCCGAGAGTCTATCGGTTATCGATAACTAGCAATAATATCTAACTAAAGTAATTTAAGAGCGTGCACTTGACATTGGTGCAATCGGGCAGTGAAGTGAACAGAACACAGGATAACTTGTAGTCGTGAATGTATTCGCAAGTGGGAAAGCTGCAACAACAATAAACAAAATTGTATAATTAATTAAAAGCATTAATTATGTTAATGATATTGAGTTTAAAAAGTATCTAAAAGCTTAGAGAGCTGGGAAATTGTTTTCCAGTTGAGACTGTCTGAGTAAGAGATGATGATGATGATTAAGATGAGATGATGTAATTCTGAATAGGAAATGATTTATGGGCTGTACTACAAATATTCAAAGATGCACTGCTTGCTGATCACTTACTCAGCAAGCAGTGCTACGTCTTTGCTCTTTGAGTAAAGCTATCTTTTAAACGCTCCTGTATAACTCGATTGTTTAGTTAGCAATTGTTATGAAATTCTGAAGATATAGAAATTACACTATTTAAGATTATATAAATAATAAACATTTCAATTAATATACGTATTTATTACAGGAATCTACATAGCGAATTTGGCAACTGCAACTATTTTAATCTCGAAGAAAAACAGACTCAAGCAAACAAGCCTGAGATAAATAAACTTTTCAGGGTCAAAGTTACGTTTGATCAGTTTGTTAAACATTTACAGGGTATAACGAGTACAGAGAGTAGGTTATCAAGCGCTGGATGGTATTTGATTTTCGATTATAGCTGAGAATCGCTTACCTTATTGTAAAGAACCAAGTGCACTTGAAGTTACACAATATGCCATACGGTTTCTTCAGCTGCTCCTTCTTATTGACAATGGTGTTCTGCAGGTTGTAGCCATCGTAGCGTCGCCAGCAGTGATTGATGTTGCCTGTGTAAAGACAAGAATGGGTATGTGGTAGTTGGAATGGTAGAGGAATGGGAATGGGTATGGTAAGGTTGGTGAAGGGTAGAGTAGCGAGAAAATCTTGATTGAAAATGGGTTTGCCTTTGGTTTTTGACTCATCTTTTTTTGTTTTTTTTCTTTTTGTTTTTGTATCAAGAAACGTTACGTCGTATGTGATGACTGCCGCCATGATGATGAAAATCTCGTCCTTCCAGCTGGCTGCCATGGCCATTGGTTGCCTCCACGCCAAGAAGGAGACTGCTGCCAGCTCGGGAGCCGCCAAAGAGCAGCAGATACCAAAGTATCAGCGAGCTAACGATGAAGATGTAAGTCACTAATTTGGCCATTTCCGGCGTTGCCTTTAACTGCGTCTCTCTCTCTCTCTCGCTCCCTCTCACTTTCTCTCGCTCTTTCTCTCTCTATGACACTCTCTCTCTCTCTCTCCGGTCGCACGCCTGCTCTCTATGCCTGTCTCTGTCTTTATGCAACGGTGTCTTCGTCTTCGTTTTTGGTTTCGTTTTCTCAGCGGGCGCCTTTTAAATGCACTTTGCACTTTACACTTTACACACACTTTTCCCTTGTTTTTCCTTCTCGTTTTTCCTACACCTATACTTCTATCTTCTATCTGTGTGTGCGTGCGCGTGTGTGTGTGCGTGTGTGTGTGTGCTATGGCTGTCGCTTTCGTTGCCGCTGCGAATGTCGCCCCTGCACTGAATACATTTTCTGAAAAAGTGAATTTGTTTTGCTCCAAGTTTGCTTCTCTTTTATGCCCCGTTGTTCGTTGTTCGTTATTCGCATTCTCCGCTATTCACTCTGCTTTGCTCTTTGAATTTCCTCACTTTGTTATTTTTCCCACTTTTATTTTCCTTTTTTTGGTTTTTTTTTTTTTTTTTTTGTTGATCATCATTCATGAACCTATTCAAATTGAGTGTGAGTACTCGTATTTCGCTTGCGTTCTTCATTCCGTTTGGTCTGTCACTCATTTCGCTAATTTAAATAATCAACAATGTTGAATTACCTTAGCGTCCGCACCCCCCCCGCCCCTCCTCCCCAGCACCCTCCGGTAACAGGTCATCCCCATGTCACCCCAAATGGCAGTCAACGCACCCAACGTATCTTATGTATCTAAATTTAGCTCGGACTGTGTTAAGGCCAGTTGCTGCACTAGTTTCGTCAGCATATGGTAATATCAATTGCTATGTGGTATATCGATAACAATTGGGCTATTGTTTGGCTGGAATTCCACATGAAGTTATCGATTATTTTATACAATATACGGAACGCAGTTATCGAAATACCAGAAGATAATATATGTTATCGAGTGATAAATATTAGTATCGATATACGAACTATCGATATATCGATAACAATTGGACTATCCATTGGCAGGCGTTCAACTTAAAGTTACCGATTATTTAATACACCATCGAAATACCAGAAGATAATATATGTTATCGAGTGATAAATATTATTATCGATATACGAACTATCGATTTTAATAATTGTAAGTCACATTCGGAATCATTGAAGATAACTCTATCAAATTAAAAATTATTGTTATCGATATACGATAGATGTTATATCGATACATTATTTATTTCTGCTCATAGTCAACAAAATATTAATATTAACTTCGAGTCACATGTATCGATATCTGCAAACGATAAATAATGTATATTTTTATTATTATTGTTGTTACTATTATTATTTACTATTTATTAATAATTATATATTATTTGTTATTATTTCTTTAATATTTAAAATGTATTAAAATTTAAAATTTTGTTATCGATATGTTCCGTCAATGCAGTTAATTCACCTCTCGGTTAACTGTAAAAGGGAAAATGTTGTGACTACCACAAATGAGAAATGAAAAGTTTATGGCGCACTGTCTATTAACTCGACAACCTGAGTACACTGAGTTATGTATGTATGCGCCGTAGAATGTCTTGAAGATGCTCGACACGCGCTACATTCATGGTTGCAGCACTTCATTCAGATTGTGATTCACATTCAGATTCAGATTTACATTCAGATTCAGATCCGACGTTGACATCTCCAGCTAGTCAAAGTGTAATAAATTAAAAATTTATTTAACTGCAGTTGACAATTTATTTGCATTTAATTTACCACAAAAAGCTGGAGGAAGCAAAAGCTGAGGGAAATGCAAAGCAAAAGGAAAGGGGAAAATATGAAAGAAACGTCAGCTTTGGCATGCTGAAATGATGATACCCTGTACGACAAACTGAGGATGTTACAAAATATTTAAATCGACATGAAACTTAAATAATTTAATTAAAATTAATTTAATTTAGTTGAAAATAAAGAGAAACATGAAACTTAAATAATTTAATTAAAACTAATTTAATTTAGTTAAAATAATTATAGAAAATAAACAGAAACTAAAAATTCAAGCGATCGTTTCTATGTGTAGTCTGATTTCTGATCTGATTTAATCTGTGTGTATAAAATATTATTATATACATGACTTGAATACTGAACCTTGACTTGCTCTGATTGTTCCAATGACAGCTATATGATATAGTAATCCGATCCGGCTGATACCGATATACATATATACGATAGACAGCAAAGATACGAATATATAGCAAAGCTGCGAGACAGACGCAGCCAGTGGACTTGAACATAAATATATATACTTTATGGGAGTTGCCACGCCCCCTTCAAGGAATAACACACTGCGTGATGAAATTAAAATACCCGCTGCAAGTGCAAGAAAAAGAAAACTTGCCAAAAAGTATGAAGTACATGGAACAAGGGCTCGAAAGACGCGCCACTCAAAGCAAGGGTGAAGAAGGGTAGGTGGGTAGGGGCGGGTTGCGGGTTGTCAGTTGGCTTTTACAATGCGGTTATGGTTATGCATGTGTGTGTGTGTGTGTGTGTGTGTGTGTGTGTGTGACTGTGTGTGGATGTGGGTGTGTGCAACAGCAAGTGGCAAGAAAGGAAACGCAATGAAACGAAATGAATGTCGCTGAATGAATATATGAATGGATGAATGAATGAATGAGTGAGTAAATGAATGAATGAATGAATGAATGAATGAATGAATGAATGAATGCATAACTAACATGAAGAAAAACTCAGACCGACAAAGGCAACGCATGTTGCATGTTGCACAAGCCTCGCAGCTCAACCCAACCACATACCGAATGTTCGCCACGCCCCCTCTATCACTCCAACGCCCACTGTCACAATCGCAATCCTTGAGCTGTGCAACTGCATCTGAACTATCTGAATGAAGTGTTTGGCAACACTTTAACTTGATTAAAAATTTAATAGCCAGCAGGGTAAACATTTCAACAGCCACAGCATCAGCTTCAGCTCCTGAACCATTCCCTGCTCCTGCTCCTGCCCCGGCTTCTGCTCCTACTCCTACTCTGACTAGATTCCACCCTTTGTTCAACTTGTCTATTCAATTGTACAACTTGCCACAACATTTGCTTGCGTTTGTCTTCCTCGTTTGTTTCTCTCTGAGTGAATGAATGCATTACATTGATTCACCCTTTCATATAGAATGTCAAGCTTGAAGATTACGATTTATATAGCAGTCAATTAAGAGTTAAGAACAAGTTTATCTTTAAGGCTCTTCTTTGAGTATTTCTTATAGAAACTGTTGAAATTGTCTTGCCGGGAAAAACTCATTCCTATTAAGGAAAGTTGGATAAAGATTAGATATTCTTTTCAGAAGGATTTGATGATGCGCTCCCTGAAAAGTTGAATCACTCTCAACAGGGAAATGTTCAATTCCATTAATGGAGTAGTTTTCTTGGTGTATTTCATATAGACTTCAGATTGTGATTCCTGAAAAGGGAAAAGATTCACACAAAGAAAAGCGCATTCCCAGCAATTCAATCAATTCAATAAGGCTCTAGAATACGCTCAATGAAAGAGAAAGAGTATGATTCTTCCAGTAATTCATTTGCAACTCAAAGCTCAGTTAAAGCTCTTCACACAATAAGCTTGATCCCGCCGATCTTGAGTTCCCCGATAATGCAAAAGATGCCCACAAAACAAAAAGCTCATTCACAGATCAAAGCTTAACGAAAGCTTCTCATAACATGAGCTTGATCGCTTAGCTTTAAGCTCTGCCTTAGCGCACAGACTAACTGGAGAATAAGCACATGTATTAAATTCAGAGTAAAGCATAAAATTAATGATTAAAGCGACACAGCGCAAACAACGAGCTTCTCTTTCTAGACTTTTCGATGGGCTGAACAAATTGTATTATTGACTTTAATTGTGCACACATTTAAATAAAAAATTCGCGGCAATAAACGATTGAGAGAGTCATCCCCACAACCCACAATCCACATCGAAGCCCAGTGTCTCAGCTCAAGTCACAGCGCCAAGCGACGATGTCGATGCCATGATAAACTCGCTGACCCGAGCCACAACAAGAGACGATGCCGACAGTGCGCCTTCAATTAAATAGTAATACATAATAATCAACAACACAACACAACGCAACAGCAACAAAGCACAACACAACAACAAACACACACCAACACACACACAAGGAAAAACAACAAAAATAAATTTTAAAATACGAAATAGAAAAAAATATAGAAAACAATTAAGAATAAGTCTGCCTCGAGTTGACGAACATTATATACTCTATATATAGTTAAAGAATAATACAGGCTGATTGATTGATTGATTGATTGATTGGTTCATGATTGACGAATATTATATATTAAGTTTTGATTATGTATTTTCTTGAATGATCCCAAAAATTTAGTGACTCGCGATTGATGATTTCTTGACTGATGATTGATTGAATGATCGTAAATGTAATTAATGACTGAATGTTTTTGCTGAATGATTAAGGGATTGCTTGATGAGAGATTGAATGCATTGTTGGTTGAATATTTGATTAACTGACTCATTATTGATGATTAAGTGATAAAATGTTTTGATGAATGTCTCAAATAGTTGGTGCTATTTTGTTGATTTATTTTCCTGATTGATTGATTGACTGCAATTGTGTTTAATGATTGACAACACAAAATATTTTTTGCTTAACTAATGACTAATGACATATTTTCTGATTGACTACATGATTGATAATTATTATATATTGATTATTGATTTTAGTGGGATTGATTGATGATTTATATATATAATATTGAGCTTAATTATACAGAATTGAGTTACGTATTACTTGATTGATCAACATTCTAATGATTGATAGCAAACTATTAGTGTAAGCTGATTGATTGATTGGCCGCATGATTGATTGATAATTTATAAATATAGTAAATAAGTAGTAAATGACTGGAATGATTGATTTCTTGAGCGTAAGCATAATTGATTGAATGTAGATAAGTGATTGTGTGACTGACTAATGACTGAGCGATGATTGATTGATTGAATGATCAGTCAATGACTGGCATACTGATTGCCAGACATACGGACAAATTGATTGCCTGCCTGATGAGACTGATTGATTGTATGAGCCTAACATCGAAGAATATGTATGTCAAACATTATGAGAAAACGTATATACCCCACTGTGCAGGGTATGAAAAACAAACCAATTGATGAATCTAAGCCAAAAGCAGAGGGAGAACAACAACAACAGCAAACAACTGACCGAAATAATAACACAAATGTCGATGTCGATGACGATGACGATTTCGATGGCGTCGACGCCGCCGTCGCCGTCGCCGTTGCGTTTGCGTTTGCCATTGCCCAAGCGATGTGGGACAAGCGAGTTTCTAGATCGACAGCCGACAGCAGCTGTCAGTAACATTTTGAACACGAAACGCGTCACAATGTTAAAGGAACGTTTACCGATTGCAAGAGGGATGCGTGCCTCTGGAGCATTGATCTTTGGCAGCGTTGGATTAATCCTAATGCTGCAGCTGCTCCAGCTGGCGGAGGTGAGTGGCTACAGGGCCCTGTTACCCGTCGATCCAGGTACGATCATGAGTTGCTTTCTACCTGTAACAATAACTAATACAAACTCTCTCTCTGGCTCTCGCTCTCTTTCTCATTCTCTGGCTCTCGTTCTCTTGTCTCCCTCATGATCAGCGAATCCCGGCAAATGCATTTATCGCGGCGATTCGCTGCAATTGGGCATCAACAATGGCATCCCGCCCTGTCAGCGATTGACGTGCCACGAGGATGGTTCCATACTTATCGAGGGGTGAGTCTGGCCATAGGCACAACAGACGGACAGGCAGACAGACAGACAAACAGACCAACAGACCAACAGACCTATAGACAGACTGACTGACTGACAGAGAGGCAAACAGAAAACACACAAACATTCCAAACGTTTCGCACTGATAAGACGACAACGCTAACGCTGACGTTGACGCCGGCGCCAACGTCAACGTCAAAGCAGCTGACATCGCGACGTCAAATTCCAGAGTTTTTGAGTTAAGAATTTTCTTGTAATTAACAAAGTTGCGCAAATCTTCATTACATTCAATTCTAGGTCAAGAATAACTATTGAGTAGAAGCTCTTAAGTGTAACTAAAGGGGCATTTACCAACACTAGCTGGCTATTAGAACTATTTGAAGACTAAAGAAATAAGAATAGATTTCTATACTAATATAGTTATATTTAATACAAGTTACAGTTATCCTACACTGACTACCAGACCCAAATAGTTGTCTCAGGAGTCAAGAAAGATTTAACTCACAACACTATTAACTTCAAAGATACCTACAGAGTCTGAGAGTTACATCTCAAACAAGCCAAAGAATTATCCAATTGCTGAACATTTGAATACTCAATAACCAACACTGACTAAGGAACTTGTGGACTTGTCTATGTAAACGTTTCAAGACAAATTCATCAATATTATAGACAAACTTCTGTAGTGAACTCAAGTTCAAAAGCTGAATTTCATCCCTCAAGTAACTTGAAAGATACTATGAGATCCACTTAAAAAAAAACACATTTATAGTTAAAAACATAAATATTCATTATCCAACACTGGCCAACTTATATACTTGTATATGAAGTCACTTCCGAACATGTCTCCCTTCACTTCAGCAACAGATTTAATAAAACAAAATTTAAAAATAACTTTTTGCTTTGCCAACAGCTTATATATTCATTATACAACACTGGCTAAGGAACTTGCAATAACCATGTTGCCTCAAGCTCTTTTATTTAGATGCAATGGTCTAAAATGGTTTCTATTAAAATAAACGCTAATAGGAGAAAGTTTTCCAAAACAAATTAAACATGCGTTATCCAACACTGGCTATTGTAATTTTACACTAATCAGTAATCGTAACTCTTAACCATTATTCTTTTCTAATGTCCAAGAAAAAAGAAACCAAAGAGTGTATTGTCGACTATTTATATAAACATTATCCAACACTGTCCTAATGAAGTTGAAGTCATTCCAACAACAATCATTATGAAGCCATAATAACAAAAAATAACAAAAACTTTACGGCAGACAAACGAAGCAGACAGACACATAGATACCCGTATAAGTGGTATATAATAGTATATAATCAAATTCCCATCTCACGTTCTCTCTCTTTCTCTGTCTCTGTCTCTGTCTCTTTCGTATTGTTTCGCTTTCTATAGATGCGGTAAATTGCGCATCGAGAAATGCAATCGCGGGGAACGCATCAATCCATCGAAAGCCTTCCCGGAGTGTTGTCTGCTGAGATACAAGTGCAAACAAGCTGATGGAGCGCCCTATTACATCGAACGAGATGCCGCCGAGGGAGCGTAGAAGAAGAGCAGGAGAAAATATGGAGAAAATCTGAAGAAAATGAGAAAACTGACGAAGAAAAGGAGAAGAAACAGCAACATCCACATACACATCTAGAGACATTTTAATGGATCAGACAAAGGCCCAAAAACTATGCTAATTTATTTTGTACATTTCCATTTTGAATATCGAATCAAGCAACTTTTATAATACTCTTTTTTTTAAATATACTCTATTTATATCCCCCGAAGAGGGGGTGTATCCATAATCAGACTGTCAATGCTATATCTATATCTATATCTATATCTATATCTATATCTATATCTATATCTATATCTATATCTATATCTATATCTATATCTATATCTATATCTATATCTATATCTATATCTATATCTATATCTATATCTATATCTATATCTATATCTATATCTATATCTATATCTATATCTATATCTATATCTATATCTATATCTATATCTATATCTATATCTATATCTATATCTATATCTATATCTATATCTATATCTATATCTATATCTATATCTATATCTATATCTATATCTATATCTATATCTATATCTATATCTATATCTATATCTATATCTATATCTATATCTATATCTATATCTATATCTATATCTATATCTATATCTATATCTATATCTATATCTATATCTATATCTATATCTATATCTATATCTATATCTATATCTATATCTATATCTATATCTATATCTATATCTATATCTATATCTATATCTATATCTATATCTATATCTATATCTATATCTATATCTATATCTATATCTATATCTATATCTATATCTATATCTATATCTATATCTATATCTATATCTATATCTATATCTATATCTATATCTATATCTATATCTATATCTATATCTATATCTATATCTATATCTATATCTATATCTATATCTATATCTATATCTATATCTATATCTATATCTATATCTATATCTATATCTATATCTATATCTATATCTATATCTATATCTATATCTATATCTATATCTATATCTATATCTATATCTATATCTATATCTATATCTATATCTATATCTATATCTATATCTATATCTATATCTATATCTATATCTATATCTATATCTATATCTATATCTATATCTATATCTATATCTATATCTATATCTATATCTATATCTATATCTATATCTATATCTATATCTATATCTATATCTATATCTATATCTATATCTATATCTATATCTATATCTATATCTATATCTATATCTATATCTATATCTATATCTATATCTATATCTATATCTATATCTATATCTATATCTATATCTATATCTATATCTATATCTATATCTATATCTATATCTATATCTATATCTATATCTATATCTATATCTATATCTATATCTATATCTATATCTATATCTATATCTATATCTATATCTATATCTATATCTATATCTATATCTATATCTATATCTATATCTATATCTATATCTATATCTATATCTAAATATTTGCCGTATCTTCTGACTCCATTTGTTGCATGTTGCACGTTGCATGTCGCAGGATATATCTATATCTATCTATATCTATATCTATATCTATATCTATATCTATATCTATATCTATATCTATATCTATATCTATATCTATATCTATATCTATATCTATATCTATATCTATATCTATATCTATATCTATATCTATATCTATATCTATATCTATATCTATATCTATATCTAAATATTTGCCGTATCTTCTGACTCCATTTGTTGCATGTTGCACGTTGCATGTCGCAGGATGCAGTTGCTTTTAAATAGTCTCGTATTTGCCGGTTGCCAAAGAAGTTGTTTAATTACTGAGCGAAGCCCGCTCATAAACAGCAATTAACGCGCCCCTGTCCAAGTGCCCCAGTGTGCTCCATGGAGTGGCACGGAGAGTGCAGCAACTTGCAACTGCAAGCAGAGCAGTAGTTGAAATATACTCACATATAAAGCGCACCTTTTGTCGCAAAACGTTAATTAGTGCGAAATAATGAACGAGCTTGGGCGGGCAACGGCAGTGGGGAGGAGAAGGAGCCTTGGGTGAGGGACTTCTGCTTATATAGGGGGAATATGGAATGCAAAGGGAAGGGAGAAGCGGTATCAAAGCCCCAAAAGGGTAGAAGTGTCAAAGCTTAAGATGCAAGTGCAGCACGAATTACGTTTAGTTTCTTCGTTTTTTCATTCTTCCCCCAAGCAATCAATGTGGTGCAGTGGTGCAGTTGTGCGGTGGTGCGGTGGTGTGCCGCTTGCCCTAATTAATTTGACAGCTCATCACACGGCAACTCCACACCATAAAGAAATTCGAATTCTCTTCCCTTTCAATTGCTGCCATTTTGAAATTCTCCTTTCTTTGCACTTTCTCTGCATTTCACAGTGTCACTTTCTCCCAGTGTATATCCTTATATATCTCTTTCAATTTCTAAATTTTTGAAATAAAACTTAACTAAATTCACGAATTCATCAGGTATCTCTCTCACTGACTCTTCCGTTTGCTTCTTAATATCTCCTTCTCTCTTCTTCTTTCGCTGCATTTCTATTTCTCTATTTCTCCCCTCTCTACTATTAGTCTCTCTCCCTCTCTCCCTCTCTCTATCTCTCTACCTCTCTCTCTCTCTCTCTCCCTATCTTTCTCACTTTTCTGTTTTTGTAGACTAAACTATAATCCTTCTGTTTCTCCTCCTGCTTTCCTATTTCTCCCCTCTCTACTATTAGTGTTTCTCTATCTCTCTCCCTCTCTCTATATCTCTCTCTCTCTTTTTCTGTCTCCCTCTCCCTCCCTCTTTCTATTAATGAAATCCTCTCTTAATCAAATCTTAATATTTTCAAGTCAATTGATAATTTCCTCGATTTTGAGCTTCCATAAGTCTTTGAGAGCTGGGCCTATTCACACGAGGAATACCTCTCTGGCTAAGGGATATCCTTTAGATTAATGCAGCGCTCAAAACTGAAGCTAGTTGTAAACACAATTTACCTGTTTTTCATGCCCAAAGACAACACTACAAGCAGCATCGTGTTATGTGTTTTTAAACTGTGTCTTAAACTGAAACTGATTAGTCAAAGTTTAACTGGCAGAGAGTTGAGCACGCAGTGAGGAGGCGGCAACAGGGGCAAGGAAGAGGGCAGTAGATTATGTGAAAGGCGTATGAAGAGATTACATGGAGCACGTATGAAAGTAGTAGGTGCACACTTCAGTCTAGAACTCGTAACTGGAAAACTGAGAGTAAGAGAGAGAGAGAGAGTAAGGAGTAGAAGATTGCAGGTGTCAGGGTAGGTGAGAGGAGGGAAATGGTAGCTACCAGACAGGGCAAGCAACAAGGAAGTGGCTGTCGGAAGAGTCATGCATGTAGTTACAGGACATTTTTGATAGGAGGCTCTTAAAACAACTTTAAGTGCAGATTGTGGCAGAGAGAGAGAATTTTCCATTCAGTATCATATTAAAGATAAAACCACAGCTCAATTTATTTGTGCCTTGGCTTCAGCTAGTTGACTGTTTTAATAACCAATTTGGCGGCAACTTGAGGGATATTAGCGTGTTGTGCCTGAGAGAGACAGAGAGAGACAGAGAGAGAAAGAGAGAGAGAGAGAGAGAGAGAGAGAGTGATAGAGGGAGAGAGAAAGAAAGGGATACTGAATCCAGGACAAGCTGCAGCAACGATGCAGGAAAATGGCTTACAATCGCTCTACGAGTTGTTGCCAAGTGCGGCAGGGCCAGGTGACTTAATGGAAAAACGCACACGCACAACAAGGACACACACAACACACAGCACAACCACACCCACACCCACACCCACACACACATATACACGCCCAGAAGTGGGGGCTTAAGTCTTGTATTATGAAAAGCTCATCTAATTTCAATCAATTGTGCCAGTTGCCAGGTAGAAGAAGCAGAAGAAGTTAAGGGACATGACAATCGGGAGGGTGAACAAAATTTTAAGTGCTTCCCGCGTCTTATAAGTTTTTGAGGGCATTCAGCAGCAGCACGGCGGGAACGGGGGAAGGGGGCCTGGCCAGATGTGGACAAATTAAATTCAATAAAATCAAAATTAAATTTAACACAGAAAAAGCAACAGAAAATAATCAAATTCTTAAGTTTATCGAAATTGAAATGCTCTAGCTGTTAGCTTCCATGGGAACAATACTATATAGACTTCTGATTCTGTAGAAAGTCGGGTAGAAAGCGTGGAATACTCTTAAGTTTGTAACTGTTGTCCATTTATAAGGAATAGTTAAGCGATAGTTCCTATGAGAGGCTATAGTAATACGATCTCTTTTCTTCAAATATCTGCAATGGCAGCTATATGATACAATCTCCTAATACAACCTCTTGATTCTGGAAAAAGCTGTTTAACATGTAGAGAACAAATAATAATTAAAATTCCGAGATTTTCATAGAGACATGAGAAAGAATTAAAGAGATATTCACACAAAATTCAGTCAGATTTCGACTGATTGTTTCTATGGCAGCTAGTTGATATAGTCAACCGATCCGATTCCCTCCAACATATATGTTAGGTTAAGCAAAAGTAATCAGCTGTGCCAAAACAATATCATCCTAATCAGTCACATATATTTCGCCATATGCTTTATAAGTTCGGAAATGTTTGATGCAATAGATTATACATTGTCTAAGCACCCAGGAATACTCTGTGCAGAAGTAAAATAACAAACTGCGAGCCATCGAATGGACTTCCAATCAGAGGATGGCTGTTCTAAAGCGATAACTGTGTGTGACCACCTTGATGTCCCCTGCCCAGCCAAGCAGCCACCCAACCCAACCCAACCACCCCACCACCAAACCACCCCACCACCCAATCATACGCCTAACCATCCATCAAGTGACGAAAGCCAACAATTTTGATTTTATAGACAGCTGACTAAGCTGCAAAAAGCGAAACTTGAAGTAGCTCAAAAGCTAGAAGGGAGATTGCTATTGAGGCGCCACCAACATCAACAGCACCACCAGAACCACCAGCACCACCAGCACCACTTCTAGCATCACCTCAGCCAACATCAAGGCGCGGGCACCACTTAATCATATCAGCATAATAAGTCAACAGAAGACGCGCCAAGGTAATAAAATTAAATCCTTGCCGACGCGCTTGAGAAACTCGCGCAACATCCCAAGCAACTCCAACCTGCAATAAATGGGGATAGGATATACGATATAATAGCCCCAGCGCAAGCTAGCAAAATCCGCAGACACCCCCAAAAAAAACAAAAGCGAAATCAATTGCTAGTCAACGAGAACCTTCCTCCCTCCCGCCAAACCTCCCTACCACCCTCCCTCACTCGTTCCCCTCTGTGCCTTGCCCCACCCACCTGTGTGCCGCAAGAAATAAAGAAAATAAGAATAGTATAGCAAACGCGCACTAAGCAGCTACATTGCCAGCAGTGACACACAGCTGTGGGGTATGATAGACTATAGTTATACCCAGCAGTTGTCCCCTGTCCTTAGCTGTGATAACTGAATATCATCCTGAGGTCATGAAAAAGCTGATTAGCTTTTGCATTAGCTAAGGAGTATCTACTAGTCGGGCACTCTTCACTATGAATTATCGATTAGTTGAGCGCTTTTAGTGATTATATCTAAATGCAAAGGTATTTATTAAATTGTTAGACTATATAGAGCAATACAGGGTATCTGGTAGTCGAACATGCTTGGCTAGAGCCTGTTACTGGAGCACTCTTACCATTCCATGTTGTAATAGCAAAATATTTAGATATTTATTAAACTTTTTGACTATAAAGAAAATAGGGTATCTACTAGTCGAGCTGCGAAGTGTCTGCTAAGGAAACACTCTTGACTAAAGCTGTTCCAGTTGCTAGAAGAACTTTACAAGGTTATATACATATGTTACTACAAGTGTAACTACAGGGTATCTCTCAGTCCAGTTGCTTTGGCTAAGTCATTCACTATGCAGTATTTGCCATGCCGACGCATTCTAGTCGTATTCCCTCTAGCATTACTGGATGTTAAACTATAAATTTATTTACAGGGTATGTTTCAGTCGAACAGACTTGACTAAAGCAATAACATATGTGATAATTCACTATAAAGCATTTATATACTTATATAGTTTTAAAGCTTGCAACTATATATTGTAGCTACACAGTATCCCGCTAGTCGAGCAACCTCGCCTAGAGCATTCTTTATAGGAGCAGTTACAGCATACTACCCAATCGCGCTAACACAGGTAATAGTCAACAAATGCTTTGACCACAGTAGCTACATCTTATAAATGTAGGGTATATGTTAGTCGATTACTTTAGGCTAACCTAGTCACAATTAAAGAAGTGGCTACAGGACTACTGGTCAGTCGAGCACACTTCATTGTTGTAAAATTTGTGCTCACTTTAGAAATTGCTGCAAACGTTAGCTAGCAGCTAATATACCCCAGCTGATGCTTGCAGCTAGGGTATGCAGAGAAAACCGCTTACGCGCATATTAAAAATGGTTTATTTATGTTGCGGGCGAGAGGAAAGCCAAAGGCACGGAAAGGACACACAACGGTAATCGATTTATGCGGCGCTATTTACAATTTGTTATTTAGGCGGCACGCACACCCCTCTTGCTACCTATCAACCCTGCTCCTCCCTCCACCATCCTCGTTCGTGACAGCCACGCCTAACAAACTGTAGCCAGGCAACTTTGACGCCTTGTGAAATGCGATGCGATGCGATGCGATCTGAAGGCATATGCAAAATTTCAGGTCTGTAGAGGAAGATGACGAGCGAGGGGAAGAGGAAGAGGAAGAAAGTATGAGAAAGAGAGAGAGAATGAGAGAGGTGGGGGGGGGACTAGAAGTGAAAGAGTAGGAGTAAGTTAAAGATGTGTCTGTTTGTCAGTGAAGTTTAGAGGAAAATCTCTTAAGTTGGCGCAGCTTTAACAACTGCAAACAGTGAGAGAGAGCAAGAGATAGAGAGCGTAAGGGAGAGGGAGAGAAAGAGAGAGAGAGGGACGGGGAGATAGGAAGAAAAGTGCGTAGAAAAAGGCTTTGGCACAACTGTACCACAAAGTCACATTTAATTTGATTGTGTGCCACAAAAAAAAAAAGCACAAAAATACTTTAATGGATCCAACAACTTTTCGCAACAAGTTTCAAGCAAGAAAAGCAAGAAAATAGAAGACAAAAAAAAGCTTAGTAAAATATGAAGCGCAAACTTTTTTCCAATACTCGCAGCATAAAGTCGGCAATTTTAATGAAATTAAAATAATGCCAAGTCGAGGTTTAAGCCGCGGCACGTGTCCGGCACAAATCTAGGCCAAAGTCGGTGACAAAGTCCGTGCTGTTGGCCAGAACACACTTCTAATTGCAGCCCACAACCCCCAACCAGCAATCTTCAGCCACCCCAACAGCTCATTTCCACTTTACGAGCATTTTCAATTCACAGAAAGTTGAAGAAGCGCATAAAATACCACAAAACTTAAAGCTACATAACTTCATTTGATGGCAGAGCTGTAAGTTATAACTTATAGAACTATAGAACTCTCAGTGCTTATATACTATATGAGATACATTTAGATTGAATTACTTAACTGAGTTAAATAAGCACAAGTTTGCTAAGCTATAAGTGATGACTCGGAGTTAATAAATCAAATTGATTTTTATGTTCCTTCTATACCTACGCACAGCTACTTTATCCCTCTTGTCTCTTTCCTACTAACAAGTTTCATATAATTGCATTTTCGAATTCTTTAACTTAACTTTAACTTAAGTAATTTGTATAAGTGTAAAGCGTATTCAAGATAGAAGCAGCGTATTACCTAATTCTCCAACTCAAACTCAGTTTCCAAGTTCAAGTTCCAAGACTGTCAACTATCAACTGGGGAACAAGGCAAGTTGAATTGATCTATGGCAGACATAAAGCTTGGGATTATCTAGAATAACTTTGAGCTTAGGTGAACACTTGAAAGGATTTACAATCTATAATGACAAAAATGTAACAATAAACAATTTGAAAGGAAAACGACAATATTTTAGTTATTTATGTTGTATACTAGGTACGAGTATATTTATATATTATATATAGTTCAATATTATATCGCATATCTTTAGTATACAAACAAACAAAATAAAACAAAAAAAAAATAACCCATTTGAGTTCTAGGTAAGACTTGAGGTTCAGCTTTTCATCGTTATCGCTTAGGTTCAGTACAAAAGTAGATCGATTAAATGGAAACCATAATGCTAGAAGTGCTACGTCTATTGAAACATTGCTCCGATGACCTGACATGCTATGTTTGTGTGCGTGTGTGTGTCTTGTGGGCGGGTGGAAAAGTGGGCATGGTGAATATTCAACAATTTCAAGCGAGGCGAGTTGCAATTGAAGTTAAAGCTGCTCATAGGCGCGACACGCCCTCATTTGCATAAAGCTGTCGATTGTCCGAGGCTTTGCTTGTGCTGGCGGTTGGGTTGGTGGTGCTTATGGTGGTGCTTATGGTGGTTGCGATGGTTGCGCTGCTGTTGGTCTTACTGATCGCATCTTTGGTCTCATTGTGGAGCGACAAACGCTCCGTCGCCTCATCGAATCGCACTTTTGCTTCAGGTTTTAGATTACAGATGCGTTCATCAATTGCCGGAATTTCATTAAGACGGAGTTCGGTGCTTATTTCCTGCAACGTATTGTAGCAGTGCTTAAAACTCGGTCGCTCCCAAGGCTCCGAGCGCCAACATTGCAGCATCAGTGCATAGCTGAAAAGAAGAAGAGAGTAGATACATAGATAAACGACAGTTTCTTGATAGTGGTTGTGGAGCTCCTACATAGCGCGAAAAAGCCCTTTTCTTTTCTCATTAACATTGAAGATTATTTTGATTTATTTAATTTATGTAATTTATTTAAATTATTTAATTAATTTAATTAATTTAATTAATTTAATTAATTTAATTAATTTAATTAATTTAATTAATTTAATTAATTTAATTAATTTAATTAATTTAATTAATTTAATTAATTTAATTAATTTAATTAATTTAATTAATTTAATTAATTTAATTAATTTAATTAATTTAATTAATTTAATTAATTTAATTAATTTAATTAATTTAATTAATTTAATTAATTTAATTAATTTAATTAATTTAATTAATTTAATTAATTTTATTTTATTTATTTTATTTATTTTATTTATTTTATTTATTTTATTTATTTTATTTATTTTATTTATTTTATTTATTTTATTTATTTTATTTATTTTATTTATTTTATTTATTTTATTTATTTTATTTATTTTATTTATTTTATTTATTTTATTTATTTTATTTATTTTATTTATTTTATTTATTTTATTTATTTTATTTATTTTATTTATTTTATTTATTTTATTTATTTTATTTATTTTATTTATTTTATTTATTTTATTTATTTTATTTATTTTATTTATTTTATTTATTTTATTTATTTTATTTATTTTATTTATTTTATTTATTTTATTTATTTTATTTATTTTATTTATTTTATTTATTTTATTTATTTTATTTATTTTATTTATTTTATTTATTTTATTTATTTTATTTATTTTATTTATTTTATTTATTTTATTTATTTTATTTATTTTATTTATTTTATTTATTTTATTTATTTTATTTATTTTATTTATTTTATTTATTTTATTTATTTTATTTATTTTATTTATTTTATTTATTTTATTTATTTTATTTATTTTATTTATTTTATTTATTTTATTTATTTTATTTATTTTATTTATTTTATTTATTTTATTTATTTTATTTATTTTATTTATTTTATTTATTTTATTTATTTTATTTATTTTATTTATTTTATTTATTTTATTTATTTTATTTATTTTATTTATTTTATTTATTTTATTTATTTTATTTATTTTATTTATTTTATTTATTTTATTTATTTTATTTATTTTATTTATTTTATTTATTTTATTTATTTTATTTATTTTATTTATTTTATTTATTTTATTTATTTTATTTATTTTATTTATTTTATTTATTTTATTTATTTTATTTATTTTATTTATTTTATTTATTTTATTTATTTTATTTATTTAATTTATTTAATTTATTTAATTTATTTAATTTATTTAATTTATTTAACTTATTTTATTTATTTATTTGAGTACAACTTTTTATTCCGTTTCTTAAGCGAAACTCTCGTCAAATAGGTTTACTTACAGCTTCTCGGGGCACTGATCCGGCGCTTGGAGTCGTCCACCGTCCTTGACATGGGCAAGCACCTCGAAATTGTTGCGTGCCGCATACGGTTGCTGCCCCAACGTGAGTATTTCCCAGCAGAGGACACCAAAGGCCCACACATCCGACTGTGTGCTGAAGAGTCCATCCACAAGACTCTCGAGTGCCATCCAACGCACGGGCAACAAACCCTCGCCCTCCTTGCGATAATAGTCGCTTTTGTAGATATCTCTCGCCAGTCCAAAGTCACCTATTTTGACAATGCGTCGTCCCCCAATGGCAGCGCCATCCGAGACCAAACAATTGCGACAGGCGAGATCTCGATGCACAAAGTGCATATCCTCCATGTAACTACAGCCATTAGCCACATCCAGGCACATGGTCAACAGATCCGGCAGCTGCAGTCCCGGCTTTGTCTCCTGAAGAAATAAAAGTCGAAAATAACTTCAGCTTGAGTTAAATGAAAATAAATGTTTTCATTGAAAGGAGACTGGCACAGGGTATTAAACTGTCCTGTGCGCACGCCTGATCGGCTTACTACATAGCATATGAACTCCCTGAACTTAATCCTAGATAACCAATTGAGTTGTACAATCTCCAGATCTGCAGTTGCTCTCACCTGTGAGCTGGGACGCGCCTCTCTCAGATAGCTGAGCAGATCGCCGGCTTCCATGTGCTCCATAATGAGGGAGATGGAATCGCTGTCAATGCAGATGCCAATGAGACAGACAATGTTCTCGTGCTTGAAGTTGCTCATCAGCTGTGCCTCCTGCAACAGCTCAGCAAACTCGGTGGCGCCCTTGCGCAGACTCTAGAGAGAAAGAAAGCGCAATTAGCTGATGGATTGTAGGATTGAATGAAGCTTGTTTCAGTTACCTTGATGGCCACACGCTGCGGCTGTGCTTCATTCTCGCCCTGGAGTTGACCCTCGTAGACCTCGCCAAAGGCACCGCTGCCAAGGAAACGCAGCAGGGTCAAGCGATTCCAGCTGATCTGTGGCAGAAGCGCAATGTCCGCATCACTTAGCGACATGGAGAAGGTGCGACTGCGAGCTGCCAACAGCTGCTGTTGCGTCTGCAGCGCCGACAAGTTACTCCAGATGCTGGGGCGACTCTGCTGCAACAGCTTCTTGGCGCGATGACGACGCTTTTGCACTGCAAAAGGTGAGAAAGCTACAGACGTGTGTGCTCGACAGTGAGAGACCCAGCATCTAACGCATATCAAGCAATCAAGCAAATAGTACAACAGACTACTGTGCTCGAGTTTGAGATACCGGGTATCTACAACAATAGCTATCTTAATTTGCACACATACCTACAAGTAAGAAGGCTACAGTCGAGCGTGCTCGACTTTGAGATACCCGCTACCCAGAACATATGCTATCTATATTAGAAAAACAAGAGACAATCCTAGGAATGCATCAACTTACCCTTGCGAACAAGTACCAAGGCCAGAACACAGCTGGAAACAATGGCAGCGGGTGCAATGATGGCCAGGACGAGAGAACCACGTTTCTCTGGCGACACAAACGGTTCGGCAATGCGTTCACTCTCCTCGCTGTAGGGTCCCCAGCCATGAGGACGATTGCGCGCGCGCACACGGAACAAGATCAGACGACGCGTGTGCAGCTCACGGACAATGCAACTGAGCTCTGTGGTGTTGCAGAAGTCCAACCATTGATCCTCAATGACGGCGGGCTCCTCGGCCCAAGGAAGCAGCGCCAATGTTGTGTCCCGTCGACGACGACGTCGATTGGTGCGTCGTGCCTGCAACGCCTCCAGATTGTAGAGCATAATGGGTGCACCATTCTCCCGGGCGGGTGACCAGCTCACGCGAAAGATCTCTCCTGCAATGTGCTCGAACTGCGGCTTGCCCGGCGCACTTGGTGCATCTCCCAGCGTCTCGTAGTCATGGCTGACGCCATAGTAAAGAGGAGCTCCTGGTGACGCCGCATAGGCCAAGGCAAGACGACAGGAATACCGCGTCTTCGGCTGCAACGAGAGCAGTCTAATGGTGGTATGATTCCCGGCAAGATTAAAATTCAGTTGCTCCCTCAGCGATTGACATTCTAGGGTCAGAGAGCTGAGAGCGTCTGGTGTGCCGGCCCAAGACAGCGTCATGGCATAGGCATTCAATTCTAGCAGCTGAAGTGGTGGTAATGGAGCATAACACCGGATGAGAAGGCGTCCAGTGCTGTTGTACTTGCTGGGCGTGGCATGAGCATGCAACCACACCTGGTACAGATGTCCTGGCTGCAAGCCCGTCAGGCGCTGTGTACCCGCCTGCTCCACACGCTGTTCCTGCTCAGGATAATGCTGCTGCTGCTCCTCCTCCTGTTCCATGTGCTCCTCTTGCTCATCTTGGAGTTGCCAGTGTAGCGTGTAGTAGACGCTATCGCTGCGCAACTGCAGTGGAGCCAACCAGCTGACCTCCACTTCACTTGGACTTAGTGCTCTGCCACTAAAGTTCCTGGGCGCACTGGGCGTGGCAGCTGCCGTATGCAGATCCAACGGTGCGAGCTGCAAGGGATCGAGTCCAAGACGCCTTTGATAGTAGCTAGAGATGCGCACACGCAGCTCATAGCCTCGATAAGGCTGCAATCCCGTAACATTGATAGTTTCACCCGCAACGCCCTGGAGCTCCCGCAACTCCGAGTGGGCCGAGGTGAAATTCAGCTGATAATTGAGGCCAGGCACAGGCAGAGGGCAATCCGCAGCAGCAGTTAACAGCGGCAACCGTAGGCTGCATTGCGTCTCCTCGCAGTAGGGTTCCTCAATGGCCCCCAATGTAGGCAGAAGCAGGCAACGTCGACTCGGATACGCTTGATAGTTGTAGGCGCGCAACAGACGCACCTCATCCGGTTCCAGCTCCAGCAGATATTCAAGCTGCTGGCGACGTCTGCCATAAGCACGCACGCTACCATTGCGCAGGACATATATATAACCCGGATCCTGGGCCAACTGGGCTATGTCATCGCTGAGCAGATTCAACTGTGCACGCAGTGCAGTCGGTGTGCAGAGCATTCTGGCCACATGATAGATGCAGATATGTCCCAGGTGATCCACCAAATTCAGAGTCTCTGCCATAGGCTCCTGGCTGCCCTCGAAGAGACGCCACAGAGGCGCTGACACACCGTCAAAGCTCAAGGCGCTGCCATTGAACAAGCTGCGTCCCTGCAAGCTGGCATTGTGTGCTCCCAGCTCGTGTTGCAGCCAAACCAGGACGCGAGCATGCGGCAACGCTACCAGATCACGCAACAGCTGACCAGGCGCTGTGCTCCACAGACGTTCCCCCTGCAAGATGCGCCCCTCGAAGCGACAGAGATCCAGGCGATAAATGCACGCCGCCGGCGGCTGCGAGGAGGCATCTAACTCTGCCCAGTAAACGATGCGCTGCACCCAATCTACAGTTAAGGCCAGAACCTCTGCTCTCATCCTGGCAAGCTTCGCGGGCGCCGTGCCCGGCACATGACTGAGCAGCTCCACGTGCTCGTTCACCCACAACAGACGATGCTCGCCTTGAAGCAAAACCAAATGCTCGACGGGACTCGCTGTGTGGACCAGCTGACGACTTGCGCCCGTGTCCAGATCGAGTTCTCCAATGTGTTCCGCATTCGCATAGAGCAGACGCGGCACTGATTGCACCGCGGGCGCCACATAGAGTGCATGACTGGTGGCACCTGCCGCAATGCCCGTGGCTGCCACATGGGCTTGCACCTGGAAGCGATACGTCTCCTCCGGCTGTAGATGCTCGACACGTGCCTCCAGCGTGCTCTGGTTGAGCAAGAGCTCGGCATGCAACTGTGTGCCGCGCCAGCAACTAATGCGATATTGCAACGATTGATCTACATGCTCCTCCTCTGGCACATCCCAGCGTAGCAGGGCGCTCACATCCGGCTCCAGTTGGAGCGGCTCCGCCCGACGCTCCACAAAGACCCGTAGACGTCGTGGCTGCGTGGGCGCAGCAATGGGCGTGGCTAGCTGTACCCTTGTGGTGGGTCCAGCTCGCCAGGAGGAGTGTGGTGTAATGCTCACCCGGAGGCTCAATGGCGCCTGCGATAGCTGTGTGATGCGGGCAAAGGGCGTGGCCAGCTCCAAGGTGAGCAGACGTTCACTGCCATGCTCCAGGAGCAGCTTATAGACGAGACTATGATTGCCAGCACTCGATGCCGGCTGCCAGCGCAAACGGAAGTCATTCCAGTGTCCGCCCTCATCGATCCTCACGCTGTCCGGCGGCACGGCCAGCGGTCGCACGCCGAGATCGGGAGGAAAGGTTGAGGACTCCATGAGTTGCACAGCACTCAGAGGCACCTCCAATCCTTGAGGCAATAGCTTCATAGTCTCTGCCTTGAACTGCTCCGCCAGACGCAACAGATGTGCGCTTCTCGCATCCGCAGCGAGCCAAAGAAGGCCACCCAAAGGAGCAAGAAACTGCAGCGAATGAGGCACTGCATTCGCGGCGGTTAACGTGGCCAGGAGCTGGAGTGGCTCCGGTGCCGGCGAGAGAGCAGTACGATAGAGATGCAGTCCGGCGTGACCATCTACCAGCCAATAGATGTGTCGCTGCTGGAGATCCAAGCAGAAGCCACTGATGCGTCCCGTCAAGCCATTAACATGGTAGTACTCCAGCTCCGGCTGCTGCGTCGACAGAGCATTCATGGGACGTCGCGCCAAGTGCGCTGTACTCGAGTAATAAAGATGTCCCTGCTCCGGATCGAGGGCCAGGTGACGCGCACCAAAGATGGGCAGCAGCTCCCTTGTGCCACTCAAGGGATCCAGACGCTGCACACAATCCCGTGCGAGATCCGTCCAGTAGAGCAGGCCACCACGCCAATCATAGGCCACAGCGCCCACATGATCCACTTCATTGGGCGCCAGGCAATTGAGTTGAGGCTGCAGCAGATTGATGCAGTGCAGCGAGCCATTGCTGACATAATAGGCAAGGCTGGCATTGAGCAGGGAGAGTGGACCAGGCGCAACTGCGAGGCGTGCGGGCAACAGCTCCAACTGGACTCCCAGTTCATTGGTTGTATAGAGATCGCCATGTTGAGTGGCCCAGCGCAAACGATGCTCACCCCTGGGCCAGGTGCGGGAGAAGAGCGCCTCCGTCCAGTCACCAGCCTTGCCGGCCGCATTGATGGATCGGACACGCAACTGGTAGAGATTATCCGGCTGCAGACGCTCCAATCCAAAGTGTGGACTGCGTATGTTGCGTATGTTGTAGGCACTTTGACTGGCCACGTCGAGCACCTCTAACTCGTAGCTACAATTGCGGGCTGGCGCTGTCAGTGTCTGGTAGGGATTCAATGCCGGTTCCTGCCAAGAAATCTGCGCCGACTGCGCGCCAAGCAGAGCACGGAGCTGGAGCGGCTTAGCTGCCTCCAAGGCCAACGGCTGACGACGTCTCTCAATGGCCAATAGCTGTAAGAGCGACGACTGCAAAGGCCACGTCCTCAGGGGAGACAACGTGTGCCGGTCCAGCAACTGAAGTTGTGTTCCATTTGCCAGCAGCAATTGAAGTTTATCCATGGATAAATCAAATCTCTGCCAGCTGCCGTCAGGCAATTTCAATGGCAACTTGTTGCTGCCATCGTAGCTTAGCTCCAGGAGCAGCTCGTCCTCTGCATGGAGCACTTGGAGCAGCCAACGTTGTGGCATCAACACAAAGTGCGACAACTTCTGTTGTCCCAACGCTTTATACAATTGCAATCTCTGCTTGGAATGCAGATCCAGACGCCAGATCATGTGTCCATTGTGCCAAAAGAGCCAACCATTCACTGCATCCACTTCTAGCTGCTGCACCTCCTCTCCCAATCCTCCTTTGTCTTCCAACTGCAGATCTCTACCTTCCAAGTCACAGCTGTACAATTGATAGAATTGATTCTCTCCTTCTCCCGACTCGGCTGCCAAGTAGAGGCGTTGCTGTAACCAGTCCAGGCACAGTCGACGTGGCGTCCATTGAGTCGAGTTCAACTGCAGGGGAAGCTGTCTGGCGGGGATTGTCTCATCCAGCTGCTGCCTGCAAAGGATGAGTAAGATTTTATTTAAAACGAAATTACTATGAATGCACTCCGAATAGACTATAAAGTTATTTCGAATTTACTGCGAGTTTAATGTGATTGTACTATGAATTTACTATATATACACTCCGAATTGACTTTTTTCCGAATTACCTATAATGTTACGAGTTTGATATGAATTTACTACGAATGTCCTACGAAGTTACTCCGAATTTACCGTACATGTACTATACATTTACATATACCATAAATGTACTCCGAATTTACTATAAATTTACTCCGAATTAACTGTACAATTACTTTGAATTAAGTTTGCAAAACACTCTGGTCAGCCAAAAACTGAAGCTAAAAGGACCAGATCACTTGAGTATATATGTATCTCTATCTGTCAGAGATTTAGGAGTAACTACCATCAAATATTTCTAAAGACTTGTTCAAACTGATTGTCAATCGGTTGCATTGCCAACTCACCTGTGTAGCTGTCCTAAAGAATCCAAAAACCACAACTGCTGATCCCGCTCGGAGTACGTCAAGTCGCCGATGGTTTTCTCCTCCGTTTGATAGATGATTCTCGTCTCGCCCGCGGGTTCTAAGGATTGCCACCTGATGCGATGTTGGCTTGCGAGGAGCACGCCTTGCAACTGCTCCGGCTGCATTTTCGACTTCGTCACAATACTTGAGATGACAGGCGGACCTTTGCCCTGTTGGTTGATCATTGTAAGCTCCACGGAGTAATTCGTTAGGGGCTGCAGCTCATCAAAGATGAAGCTACCACGTGACGCAGATAATAGCTTTAAACATAATATAACATATAATATTTCATCAGTATTTAGTTAGTAAATTCAGTAGAACTTTCCGAATTGAAATCAGCAAAATATTCACATACTTAGACCCTGTACTTAAGCAGTACACAGCGTCTATCAACTTTGTCGAAAGGGAGGAACGCAGAAGGAGACATGACAGACAATAAAGTATATATACATTGATCAATATCAAGAGAAGAGATGAAATAGACATGTTGGTCTCTTCATCTGTCTGAACATAGGTTTCTGTATATCCTACACAACTCAAGTTTGCTTTAGAATATAGACACGCCCCCCTTTCGGCCACGCTCATCGAATATTTAAGATTTTGCAGACTGAATACAAAATGTATAATAATCCAGATATGTCCTGTTTTTTTACACAATAAGTACAGGGTCTTTCCCAGTCGGCATCGCTCGACTGTAAATCTTATTAGTTCTTTTAGCTTCAATGACAACTCACCTCTTCGCGATTGCTGGAGCTGTTGCTGGAGCTGCTTAAGCGGATGTGATAGCCTTTGAGAGGAGCATTGCTGAAGGGTCCTGGACGCCAATGAATGGCCACATGATGCTCATCCAGTGCCAGCAATGACTCAATGATCGGTGCTGAGATTGGAGCACCTGCCATGGGCGTCTGGTACGAGGGCGTGGCTGGAGAATAAAGCACATCCTCACTGCTCTCGCCAAAGGGCAACTCGAAGCGAAACTGAACAAATAGAAATAGAAAATCAGTTAGAGGAGGATCAGATCAGATGAATGGAAGTCTTACCTTATAGCGAGTGTAGGGCATAAGCGCCTCCAAAATCTCACACACATAATACTCATCGCAATCGTAGTCGGCCATGTTATGCCAGGCAGGAGATTGTCCTTCCATTTCCTGTTCCTCCTCGTGCTGATATTGTATATTGAAAGGTCTACTAGCCAAGTAATTCTCCGGGAACTGCATGGCCCATTTGATGGTCAACGTGCCGGATTCGCCTGGCATCTCCACCAACTGCGGCTGCGTCGTCTCCACCAGCTGCGCCATCGCCACACGCTGCAGATGCCAATAATCCCGCTGTGACATTTCGCAGGCTCCAATGCAGGGCATATCAAACGGATAGAACTGTGTGGATGCCTAAACGTGGATTTTCGGATTATCAGATTATTAAAGGAGCAAGTGGATTATCCAGAGGACGAACTTACGCAGGCCTCCTGACAGGGCTCTATCTCCTTCAACGCTCGATACCATTGAGCACAACCCTTGGTGCACTGCAAAGAAATGTCGATTAGATCTCTAGATGATTAGGAAAGCAACAAAAGGCAAGGAAGAAAACAAAAGAGCAGCAAAGAAAGCGAAGAAGAACGAATGGAGAAGAGAAATGGAAAAAAGGAGGAAGACAGATAAGGTGGTAAAAGGAAAGAGAGGAATGAGTTAGAAAAGGGGAAACAATGGGGAGTTAGAGGAGAAATAAAGAAGGTAAAGGAATAAAGGGAAGAGAACTGAATCACATGAAGAAGATAAAGAAGAAACAAAGCGAAATGAAAGGACAAGGAAAAGACAAAAAAAAGAGGACAAGTTAAGGAAAGGAAAGAAGAGGAAAGACATATGGAAGGGAAAGAACAATGGGAAAATAATATTAAAGGTGAAAAAACCCAAGTTAAGTAAGAAAAATAAATTCTCAGACGGAAAAGAAGGAATGCAAAGGACTAAGAAAAAAACAGAGGATGCACAAAAAAAAATAGAAGAAACAAAAAATTTGTAGTTAAAAAGATTTGCAGATCCTTAGCGAGTTCAGAGACTGATAACTTCAATTGCCCTGCAGAATCTTTCTGATTAAAATGAAGTCTCTAAATTTAACTCTCCTGCACAGAATATGAATGATTCATATGAATACTTGTGTGTTTGAGATACTTGACTCAAATGAATGTAATTTTAATGAAATGTAATGCGACATTTATTGCCTAAGATTAAGATTATTTCGTTCAAATTACTCTGCTAAATGTGGATGCAGCAAGGAAACTTGAACATTTGAATACTTGAATAAATGTTTCAACTGTAACTTGACAGTTTCTATTGTTTCTCTTGCTTGCATAGACTCATGCCTAGTTTTTAAGTTCAGTTGATAAATCGAAATATATATTCTCTGTTTGTTTATGCATAATATTTGTTAAGTTTTCTAGTTAAATTGTCGTGTGGTCATCAACGGTAAGGTGAGAGAATAGTTAAATGAAGCTGATATTGAAAGCATTACGATTGCAGAACTGCAATGGATTGGTATAGAACGAGCACCAGGCGGGCGATTAGGGGAATTGCAGGAAGGACTCTGGAGTGTACGCAAAAGCGATGGCAACTGTTGTTTAATGGTTTTCTAAGCTGTCTGGAGGTGGAATACGATTGGGCCAGGCTAACGCACTTTGAGTTCGTATGCAATTGAAGGACAAATAATACAACAAAAATCAGAAGACCCGCCTGGTAACTCAATCACAACAAAAGGATATCGTTATCCTTGTGGTTAATGCCATTTCAGGTTTAAATACAAAACGAGTTTGCGTCTTGGATATCAAATATACTTTGGCTTTTTAACAAGTGGTTGATACGCTACCTACTTGGTTGCTCTGCGCTTCTTCCCATGCTTTGGGACTGGGGCATGCATTGCGGCTTGAAGGGATTCGAGTTGTGGGAACTTTTCTGTAACATTTCTCTTCCTTTTCCTTTTCCTTTTCGTTTTCTTTTTTGGGTCAGGGGCATTGGACGAACGGTCGACAAGTTGTCTGGCAAAGTTGAAAGGCGGTTTCAAATTACGCGACAATTGAGGGCCATGGCCAAAACACTTGACACCATTTCGATGGGGGGAAGGCGGGGAATGGAAAAAGTGGTAACTGCTCAACTTACCCGTGTTTTATAGCACTTGTCGCTGTTGTCGGCCTTTTCACACTTGATACCAAACTCGTCGAGAAACAGATCCTCCTGGAAAAGTCAAAGACAAAAATCAATTAGTACAAAAGCTTTTCAATTTGCAACACCCCCTTCCCTTCCTTGTCGACTACGCCTGTGGGAATTGTACGGTTTGGCCCAATGTCAAAGACTCAATTTACAACATTTATCAATAATCATTAAGACAATAGAGTAAGAGTTGAACGACAAGCGAGAGCTTTGACTTAATTAAAATATTCACTTTGCATTTTCAACAATTTCCGAGAATATTCGCATTCACACTCACATTCACATTCACATTCACACTCACACTCACATTTTGCATGCATAATTCAGTTGACCAAATCCCAAATCGAAGTCACGTCACAGTGTAAAACTCGTTTGCTGTTCAGCCAGCACGTGATATTCAAAGAGACACCAAGAGATATTCAATGATCTTCGATGTCTTCGAAGTCTTTGAATGTTAAATAATTTCAATATGCGAATCTGCAATCAAAACCAGTCGAAAAGGCTACAGTCGACCGCATTCGACAGTATAATACCCTGTACAGGCTTCTATATTAGAGTATTTTGATAATAGATATTTTGATTAAAATAAAAGTAAGAACATAACAGGTGTTTAAAGAAAACCCCTTTGAAACTCTCATTTTGCATATGAATTCTTTGGTTGCTTATAGCAGCTAACTTTCACATATTTATACATATTCAATCAAAAGCTGAGTGTTACGACACTTAATTTACTTATGCCTGTGTCGCAGTAGTTCCCTATCTCGCTCGCACAAATATGCACACATGGTAAGCAGACGCATGTGTCACAGTCGTTCGCTGTCTCGCTCGCACACATGTGCTGCCTGCTGCTCTAAGATTCCGTGGAAAAATAACTTTTATTGCTGATTATCTGTCTTATTTACAAACCGATCTTGATGAAACTTTCAGCGTTCCTTCTATATATCATTCTTAACGCACCTGTTAAGTTAGAAGTGTCTACAATGAAAAATGTGGCTATTATTCGTTTTTTTTCGATTTGCGGGGGTAAGGGGGGGAGGTATCCAAAATTTAAAATAAACTTGATCTGCGTATGGTATACAGGAACCTTGTTGCTAAATTTGGTGTCTCTAGCTCTTATAGTTGCTGAGATCGACGCGTTCATACAGACGGACAGACGGACAGACGGACGGACGGACAGACGGACAGACAGACAGACGGACATGGCTCAATCGACTCGACTGTTGCTGCTGATCAAAAATATATATACTTTATAGGGTCGGAGATGTCTCCTTCTGCCTGTTACAAAATTTTTTTTCACAAAGTTAATATATCCCTGTACAGGGTATAATGAAGGCCAATAGCTAAATATAGGTAAAACACAAATAATCAACAAGAAGAGAAGTTAACCTAGTATTACAAATATTCGATAAAGCTTAAAAGCTGATAAATAATATAAAAAATAAATACAAAGATTGCTAACTAGTTAAAAAGTACAGTAGATTATAGAGAATCATGTAAGAATTATTAAAACAAAATAGAAACGAAACAAACTCTTTAAATAAATAAATATTTCCATAGATCGAAACTATTATCATAAGATTAACTAAAGAAAAACTTGAGAATTGTTTATTAAATTACTAATGAATTACTTAATTACTTATCAGTTATATACCATATTATAAACTAGATATTTCTATAGAAAGAAAATATGATAAGAAATGTACTAAAGAAGGGTAAGTTTAAGTTAGAAAGAACAGCTCGAACTCAAACGATAATAAGAACAAAGAATTATGTATCACCATTATGACAAATTTCCGCAAATATTCTATAATTAATAAGAAATTTGTTTTCATCTAGAGTATTTCTGCCTTCCAAATTCTTCTCAAAGTATTTGGTATCCGAAAATAAAGGAAGCATCATCTATTCTTATTACATAGCTTCAATTTTAAAGAAGACAAAACAAATTAAATATATTTTATACTTTTATTGACTTGACCTCTTACTGCAGTAGACTTTTACTAATTAACCTTCCATCTCTTACTAGTCACAGCATTATGCTCGGTGTTAAATTATTAAATGGGGACATTAATTCCTTTCAAATTCCAAACAAATTAATTTATCTGTTGCTTCTAGATCTACTCGTAACTTTATCCCTCTTGCTTTTAACACTATTTAACACTATTATCAACACTGTTTGAATCCTCATTGATCTGACTGGGTTTCTCTGGACATTTCAGGATATAATTTAAATTTAAATGTAACTTTTACTTATTTATTTACAATAATTCAGAATAAATTTATATACAAATCTCGAATCTTGAATAATACTCATTCCTCAGTTCATTAAAGAAGTAAATGCACATCTTCTATCCTCAATCTGATGTATATTCACAAAGAATATTGATTTCAAGTTTTCTGACTATTTAGAACTCCATAAAAGACGTTCTATATCTTTAATTTACACTCATCCCATCAGCTTGTTTATGTTGCACATTGAGAGTCATTCTATTGTTTGTTTATAAGTATTCATTCAACTCCTAAGGTTCTGTTTACAGAACACAACAGCCATACAACAATATTATGTAAAATTCCTATCAACGATTAGGTATATAAATTCTCTCGACAATTTTGCGTTTGTTTATAAAAGAAAAGGAACGAAATTATAATATAGAATGCTTTATTTTATAAATAAAAAGAAAATATATGACAAAGAACTGATTTGTATGTTAATAATTCTCAGTTCAATCATCAAACTTTAACTTCAAGTTCAACTTTGAATTAAACTTCCTCGATGAATTGGTTTTTTTTTATGAAGAAAAAGTTTTATATTTTAATAGAATTTTTTTCGCTTTGTTTAGTTAAAAAGCAATTTGCATTGTTCTTGTTCCCTTCTGAAATGCTTAGACAATCTAATTTGTAATTACTTTTGTGGCAAGTTGTATGCCAGGGTTAGGCACAAGGTTAGGGCCAGGGTTGGACTTTTCTCTGGCTTGTCTGTCTATCTACGAGAGTTTCCCTTTGCTTTGCTGCAACTTTCACTTACATTCAGTTGTTCATTTGTTCATTCGTTCAATCATTCAGTTAGTCAGTCACACACATACACACACACACGCACACTCGCACTCATCGAGTATT
Source organism: Drosophila funebris (assembly GCA_018901825.1). NCBI lineage: Eukaryota > Metazoa > Arthropoda > Insecta > Diptera > Drosophilidae > Drosophila > Drosophila funebris. Next base: position 3,756,188 of record JAEIFK010000455.1, on the reverse strand, counting down.
TTTCTTTGCTTGTTGTGCGAGTCTTTTCAGTCGTTTCTCTACATTTCATTTTTTTTTTTCGCACACGCGTCAATTTAATTTAGAATTCTACGTAATATTTTATTAATTTAGCTTGATTGGCTTTTTCACAAACACAACATGGCTCTCTCCTCTGTTATAGTGTGTGTGTGTGCGTGTGTGTGTGTGTGTGTGTGTGCGGCGACTTGAAGCATTGCTGGGGCGCTTGCAGAGGCATCACAAGGGGAATCAAAGGGGGGACGGACCTCACTGCTAATTGGCGTTGGGGGGTTTTCATGTCGTCATTGAGCGTCTTTTGTTGTACAATTTCTATTACATTAACTGGCTGACTGACAAACCCACACACACACACACACACACACACACACACACACACACACAGACACATAACAGCTATGTGTGTGTTATTGACACCATTTCTTGCTGCACTGCTACACAGAAAGCCAAATAAATTGGCTTCAACCTTTTGCAAAGAACAACATCATCATCATCATGATAAACGATTCTTTATAATACCCTGCAGAGAGTATTATAGTTTTGTCATAAACTATGTTACGCTCTTAAAAAGGCGTGACAGCTTCCATAAACTGTATATTGTATATTCTTGATCAGGGCAACACACTGAGTCAGTATAGCTGGGTCCGTATGCCTTCCAGGTTTAGAGCTGATAAAACTTTCAATATCTTGGACCCACACAGATCGGACTACTGTACCATACAGGTGTCTTAGGGAAAAGAAACCAAATCTTATTTTTTCTTCACATATTTGAGCCGGAGCCAAAGTTAATTCATATCAAAATTGTTCATAAAACTATATTGAAATGCAAGGGTATCAAATCTTTGGTAAATTGGACACAAGTTTTCTATATCGAACTTGTTGATTGTGCTTCTTCTTCTTCGATATACCTTGCACTGCGTTGGAACTGCAACTCGGCCAATTAAAACGCGTAGCAAGTGAAGCAACACACAACAATTCACATACGTATTAGAAACACTTTGGATATGAGATACATCATCTCCATTTCCATTTCCATTTCCAACTTCAATCTCTCCCCCATTTCCTGCTCCATCTCCTTCTGGAATCCCTCCTCCATCTCCATTACAATCTCAGTTTCAATTCGTCTAGCATTTACAGCAATTAGGCAGCTTGACGACTGACTCTGCTTGATTAGTTTTAATTGAGATGGAGATGGGATTGTAAACGACACTGAGACTGGAATGTTGGATTGGGATTAGGCATACACACTTGGAGCTGGGAACTGAATGCTGCACACTTTGTGTGGTAAATAGAGGAAAGGGCCTTTAACGAACAGCAATTTCCACAAATTTCAATCGTAAACTCGACTGAAGGCTAAAGCTCTTTAATCTTCTTTTTAGGATTATAACTACTTCTGTGTATATCGATAACGATAACGATATCATACGATAAGTATGATATAACAGCAAGAAATTTTAACAAGTTTCAAAAGAGAACTCGACTTTATCTTTATAAATGTTTCCAATTCGATTATGTCTACTGCGACGTATAACGATAACGATAACACAAGCTAAGTAAACAACTATAAGTTAAAACAAATTCTATTTGGCTCTCACTTTCGTCCTTTTTCCATTTTCTTGAGTAAGGTTTACTTACACAAATATCGATAAGGATAACGTCAAGTCAAGAGCGCTAAGGAAGGAGCAAGAATGTTTAGCTAATCGGGAACTCGAAGAAAACTCAATCGAAATACTTTCTTTTATACGTTTATCGATAATGGTAACATAACATTGATAACTTGCACTACTAACTACTCTCCCTACACCGGGTTCACTTAAGTCCTCATTCTAAAAGTACATAGAGACATCACCAATCGATAACGATAACAAATAGCTTCCATATTATGGTACTTTAAAGCCTTCCCATTTCTAACTTGTGCCCAATCGCGTGTATATCGATAACGTGCTTATCGTTAGAACAAAGGGAGTAAGCACATAAATAGAGAGAAAGGGATTGCGAGGTATGAGAACAATGGATTTCTGATTGCTATAAAATTGCATGCATTGGCGCCATCTATTGTGCAGTTGCATGCGATTGAGAATGTTGAAACAAAAGTGTTCTAAATAACAATAACAAAATAACAACTAATGAAAAAAAGTGTAGAGAAACTAAACAAACCAAAAATGCATTAAAAATACATTTTTTTCTAATCATTGAAAATACGTGCACACCAGTTGTGGCCAGAGTTAAGTGAGAAACTAATTAAAATCAACAGCGACAATATCTGAAGAATATGAACACTATTTATATAGGAAAGAGCAGAGAGATATGAGAGATATAATATATATATATATATGTGTGTGTATATTCATAAGTATAATTAACAATTAATAAAAATTAAGTGAGTAAATATATATATTATAGTTTGAACTGAATTCTATGCGACTGGCGCCAACTAGCGGCAGTGGCTGGCAACAGGCAGAAGAAGAGGCGTATAGAATGTTATGGAATGGATAAAGATATGCACACTTGCAAATTGCAATAAAGCGAATGTAACCCAAATATTAAGAATCTCAGATACAGATGCAACATATACAGCTACGGATACAGATACAGATACACAGATGCACAGATGCACAGATACACAGATAGATAGAAAGATACAATTGCATAGAATGCTAGAGTCGTTATGGCACTATGATGTGCTCTAGATTCAAGTGTTTGCTTGACATGACAAGCGAAGCAATAACAGGCTATAATCACAAACTTGACAATAGACATTACACACAGATTGCTTAATTGACGGTCTCTGATTTCAATGGGAGCTACAACTGGGCATGTGACTAACTGTAGTTGCAACTGCCGGATTCCCATCCCCACTCTCAATTTTTCTTCCGAATGGGTGGTAAGCACCCCCCTCCGTTTCATCTCAATACTCATCGCGTTTTATCTGAAATGCTCTTTTAAATACAATATAATCAATGCCAATTCCAATACAAGATCTTAACTAAAAATATGTTATTTTTAAAACTGATAATACTAGGAATCTTTATTTTTCTTAAAAGTTGAACTTACAAGAGCTTTAAAGCTTCCTTTATCCTATTAATGTCGTAGTGATTTTAGAGAATTATATGGGAAATTATAGATCTTGTTAACAGCTTTGAATCTGAACTCAAACATTTCGTATTCGCTTAAAAGTTGAACTTACATGAGCTTTAAAGCTCAATACTGTATTTCCTATATCCTATAATTGTAACTAAGATTTCAAGCAAGGCATTGGCAAGGACTTTAAAGCTCAAAGAAGCCTATTAAAGCTGAGCTTGAAAAACTAGTGAATGATTCAATTGGTGTTTCCATTTAATGAGTATTTTAAGAAGTATAAATAAACGAACCTATGATCACGTGCAAAGCTCTTATATTGAGCTGTAGGAGGGTCATACACATAGGTAATTTAATGGACTCACCTCCACAATGCAGCGCTGCACACAATCTCGAGTGACGCGCTCCAAGACGATGCGCTCATCGATGGCCACATCGATATCCTCATGGGGACGATGCTGAAGTTGTTGTTGTTGTTCTTGTTGTTGTTGCTGCTGCTGCTTGTGATCAGTCTGCATGTTGGGATCATATTGCGCCCTTGGCACACTGCTGATGGCAATGCCCTCGGCAACGGCACCCACATGCTTATTCCAGACAGAGACTTTCTCGACCACATCGCTGTCCAGCGTGGGACGCATGTTCGCCTGGATGCGTGGCATCAGGTGCGGCAACACGGGCGCTGGTGGCGCCACAGTTGTTGTGTAGTTGAGTGGAGGCGGCGTCTCGGCATGAGAGCGACAACAGACATCGCAGCAGAGCGAGAGAAGCAACAAGAGCAACAGATTAACAATCAATATGGTAGAGATGCCGCTACCATGAAAATACGATGTCTTGCCATATTCCTTCCAATTGCCATGGCCAAATTGCTGGCCAAGTTGTTGGCCCAGATGCGACAGCTGTTGCCGCCAGCCAACAAGATGCGTTGTCTGACGCTGAATGCGAGCACAGGATCGCGGACGGGAACGCGAACGGGAACGAGATTGGCCTCGGCTTGGAGGATGTGAACGCGCCGAGTTGGACTCCGAATTGATGTGGGTTGTTGTCATTTTAGTGTTAACATTTACAGCAATTTTTACATTAAAACTGAAGCTTAGACGCTTTGGTTGTTGTTGCTGTTGTCGCTGCTGTTGTTGTAGGTCGGGTTGTTGCTCCTTCTGTTGTTGTTGCTGAGCTGCATTTTCTCGCCAAAACATAGTCAACAATTCCGCTAAGTCAATTCAAATTCTCATCGAAAAAAATTATATAGAAAAAAAAAAAAAAAAAAAGTAAAGACAACTCGCGACCTACGACTCAGCAACGTGTCTGGGCAGTCGAAGGGGGAGAGCGTTGCGGTGTAGCGGGGTAAGCAAGCGGTATGTGTATTTTCGTCTCGAGGCTGGTTTTCTAATTTGTTGTCGTTCGATTGTTTATTGTTGTTGTTGTTGTTGTTGTTGTTGTTGTTGTTGTTGTTGTTGTTGTTGTTGTTGTTTGTGTTGTTGTTGGCAGAAGCTTCGCTTGACTTTTGCATTTACATTTTAGCGCACATTTCTTCTTATTGTTGTTTTTTTTTAGTCTGAAAAAAAATACAAAACAAAACAAAAATAAAAATAAATTCAAAATCAAATTCGAAAAGTCACAAACGAAACGAAATTGTAAAGTGCATAAGTTAATTTCCATATTATGCAAATGGCAGCAAACAACACAATGAAACAAAACTAAAGCAATTGCCCAAAAGTTCAATGTACCGATCTGTTTATACATAATACTCGCATAACACTCGGCATACCCGACTCTCAGACTCTAAGACGCATCCAATTTCTAAGTAATCCCATTCCCAAGCCCATCTCAGCCACAAAGTTGTTTTCAAACACTGCACTGAGAAGCTTACGCGGCATTTTAGAGTCTAGCGCGGTTAGTGCTGCTCGAATTTAAATTTAATTTAAATATATAATTCAGTTATTAAATCAAAAGTTATCTAGACTTAAACAGCAATTTAAAGCGTTCACTTTGCCCGTGCTTCCCTTGATTTAAACATAAATTTACAACTATTTTCAAAGCAATAAAATATTATTGAAATAAATGAGTAATTTTCTAGGGCAGCTTTCAAATCCAATTTGAGATCGATCGGACAAAAACCTGACCATGTTGAATTGCCTATTTTTCCACCAGGAGGAAAAATGGTGTGGGTGTGCTTTTTTTTAACACAACTAATTGTCTTGCCTCAGTTTATTTAAATTATTTTCATTTAATACAAATGAATATCAAGCTGAGCGAACTTACCCCGAACTGCCTATTTACCACACAAGAGGAAAGGGGGCTGTTTTTCCGAACTGGAATTTAACTTAAATGTATATATTGTATATATGTATATATACCTAGATACTTTCCACACGGGGGAGAAGTAACAAAGTTGATTGATATGGAAATTTAAATACCCAACGATATTTGAAAATAAATGTATAAATAAGTAAATAAATGATGAAGCATTTTCCACTTGGATGATAGAGGGGGGTGTTTTTTGACGTTGCGAACAATTAGAAGTCTAATTTCCCCCCAGGCGGTAATTGGAAGAGTTTTTCGAGTTAAATTAACATATACATAACTGATTACTTGCATAGTTCTTTAAAAAATGTAATTTAAGCTTAGAATTTTCTATTGTTTTCCCACTCTTAGGGCTACAATAAAATGGATCAAAACTGCTATGGTAAATATAAGTAAAAACTTTCGTACGACTTGTAAACTCTCAATACATAGCTTGTCAATCGACTCATAACTCATCATAAATATAGATATTGCTCAATTAAGAGACGGCAACTTTGAAAAGCCATAGAACATTAACAGTTTGAGGGAAGGCGGAGACACAAAGAGAGAACTGCCATGCAATTGCTTTCAAATTTCACATTAAGCAAATACACAAATTATTATTATTATATATTATACATGTTATAGCAAGGTTAATTAATTTGCTCAGCCACCAAAAAACAAGAAGAAAAAAAATGTAATTAAAATAAAAAATAAAAGAAAAAAGCAACATTCAATTAACCGCGCGTTATTTCAAATTCAGAAGAGAAATGCACAAAAATGCGTAATTGCAATGAAAAGTTGGGCATAACTTTTATGCAAATGCTGGCAAAATTAATTATTATTATAATGTTTAAGTATAATTTTAGTTTAGCTCTAGCAATTTTCACATTTTCACATTTTAACATTTTCACACATTTCCCGCTTTCCCATTTCCCACTTGCAACTGCAGTTGAACATATATTTATTTATTTCAATTTGCCCAGCACATGAAAGATTCAGTTTCATTCTTTTTATTTTTATTTTTTTATTTTGTTTTTTTGGTTTAATTTTTGGTTCAGTTTTCAGTTGCAATCGCCCACATATCATTTGTTGTTGTTGTTGTTGTTGTATGTTCGGGGTTTTGTTTAAACATTGTTAACGCGCTTTAATTCAATTTGCCGCATGCATTTAATTGATTTCGAGCAGCTTAATTGCATTTCATTGTAGCCCTTCGGCGTGTTCAGCTGCAACACGCGTGGTAAACTCACTTCTCGTATCTCTTCTTCACTTGTTCTTGTTGTTATTGTTGTTGTTGTTGTTGTGCTTCTCTGATATGCAAATGTATCTGCTTCAATGTGTAGCTCAATCTGAGCGCTGCGTACTTTATCGTGCCGCGATCGTCACATAACTGTCGGCACCGGCAAACGACAAGCGCCGACGAGCGACAACAACGCGACGACAGCTCCAAAATAAAATAAAATAAAAGCAAAAACAACAACAAAAACAAATAACAACCCCAGCCGAAACCGAAGCCGATGCCGATGCCGAAGCCGCAAATTGAACGCAAGACGATCGAGAAAACGACTGAAATGATCTTATAAAGATCCCATGCGATTGCGTGCGATCTCATGCGATTCGATGCGATTCCGCGCGTTCTTATGCGATTGCGTGCGATCCCATGCCATCCCACCTTATCCTATCCGATTCCATCTGATCCCATCTGATCCCATCCGAACCCATGCAATCACATGTAATCCCATCTGATCCCATGTCTTTCCACCCGATCCCATCCGATCCCATGAATTTCCATGCCTTCCCATCCGATCCCATTTGATCCCATGCCATCCCACCTGATCCCATCCGATCCCATCTGATCCCATCCGAACCCATCTGATCCCATGTCTTTCCATGCGATTCCATTCGATCCCATCCGATCTCATGACTTTCCATGCCATCCCATGCATTTCCATTTGATTCCATACCATACTATCCGATCCCATTTGATTCCATGTCTTTCCATGCCATCCCATCCGATCCCATTTGATCCCATGACTTCCCATTTGATCCCCTACGATCCCATACGATCCCATCTGATCCTATGCGAGCCCATACCACACCATCCGATCCTATTTGATTCCATGCCTTTCCATCCGATCCCATTCGATCCCATCCGATCGCATCCGACCCATCCGATCCCATGTGATGCCAAACGAACACGTAGCCAATCTCCATGTCTTCATTCAATAGGTTTCAGTCTCATAGTGCCCCTTTAATGCGCATAGCTCTGTCTAGGGCTATTTCTCAACATTCCACATTCACTCGAGTGCAAAGTTCAGTTCGTAAATACGATTAGTCACATATTGTTTACTCCTACTTACAACAATTAACTGCAAGTGATTTGACATTCTTAATAAATAATTAGCTCACACATAGACTACAGACCGCATTTTGTTGACAGAGGGAAACCCATTTGCTTGAATTGCTCGATCTTTTAACAACAGTCTACGCTATAATTAATACACTAATGAACTTGTCTCAATTATTTTGCAGCGAGGGGAAGTGTTTATGTGCTCTCCAGATTCTATAACTGAATCTTAATATATTTTCCAGCACAAAATAGACGAAACAATTAATAGCCTCTTTAAGTGCACTTATCTCCATTTTTACACATTTTTTTCAATTATTAAATAATGTAGATTTGTTGCTCAACAAAATTGCAATTTTAATTACGGAAAAACTGTATAAACTTCATAGTGGCAAAGAGGCTATAAGAGCCTACTCCAACACTCTCAAGTTCTACGACCTTGTGCCTATTTCTATGCTTGAGACACGCTTTACATTTCTCAGAAACCGAATCGAACTACTTTAACTAAAGCACAACAAATGCTCTACAATTTAGAGCCTGTGCCAACATCATCAATTTTTGTGACCTCTCCTAAAAGTTAGCAATGAATTGAGGCACAAATCGAATGTCAACACCTAAAAGTAGACAGGGTGAGGTGTTGCTTTCTGGAAATGCTAGACAGCCGATGATGTCTGTCACTTGCCAACGCAGTTTTTTGATCGGGGCTATTAAGAATTTGTGACAATTTCCATTTCCGTTTCCGGTCAATGGCTAACCTCGCTCAGGATGCCGCACACTTTATAGATTTGTGCAGGAAATTGCGAGTTTTCAACGGAAATTTCAAGATTTTCACTCGTGCAAACTCGCACGAAGCGCGAGGTGTGCGTTGTGAGTTGTGGCAACAGACTGGTGGGGTGAGGGGACTCAGACATGGGTCAAATCGAGCTGCGGGTATCTGTTAATAGTCTTAACACCTTAGTATTTGATAAGTCGTCATTCGTCTGCTAATCATCCCACATTATTATCACTGAATTTACATGATGTAAATTGCAAACTGTGCAAAATATTTCAAAGATTGTCAGGCAAACGAAACGCAAGCAATTAAGTTAATTTAAGCGATTAAGTTAATCGTAGCAGGTATCAAAGCCATAACATTTCTGACTCATAATACTGCTGCCCCAATGCCCCCAACATGGGGTGCATGGTGAAAGAATCAAAATATTTATAACTTGAAAGAGCAATTCCAAAATACAACTCATACTAGTGTAGTATAAACATTCGAGTGCTTTGCGATTTTGCATATTGATCTGAATTTGTTGTTTATACCCTGCACGCAGAGTATATTAGCTAAGTCTACGAGTACTTATACTACTATTTCTAATTTGTTTTATTCACAAAACTTCTTATTCAAATTAAGAATTACTATTTATTAATATACATTTAATTATTTATTATTTTCTTAAATATTTCATATTTTATCAATCAACATACGCAGCACACATATGTTGAGCTGGCAAGAGCTTAAAGTTTTGCTTGAACTTTAAGCACAGGCAACCAAAAGAAAAGCTCACTAATATATATACAAATCCTTTTGAGCTACTTAGCATACTTTTTAGGGGACTTAAGTTGCTTAAGTAGGGTATATAGTAGTCGAGCAGTCGTCTAGGTAATTATTTCTGCGTTGCGGGCAAAGCGATAAGCATATAAAAACATCAACACATTTTATAAAAATTCTTAAATTCCCTGTAGAGAAAGCGCGCAAATGTCGTAAGTACATTCATAAGTGATTACACACACACACACACACACACAGACACACAGGCACACACACACACTCAGACAGACGCACCATGTGTTTCAATTGTTGAAATGAAGAAAGATTAAACACTCGAGCCGCATTCGCCTCAGTTGCGCATCAAATCTTGCAAACGACGGGCCAAATTTTTATGAAAGAGAAATTTACGAAATACTAAAATTAAATCATAATAAAACAAAATTAATAACAATAAGATGGAGTCAACGGTAATGGGACTAATATTGCTAATGTTGCTCGGGATTGGCCAAGCAACGCCGCCATACAGATGTAAGTGACAAAAGTTGATAAGTAATAGCTGATAACAGATAACTTATAACATATAACTGATAAGGATAACTGTTTTACGCACCTGCATAGCATTGCCAGGCCACCGTTACAAGGAACAGTTCTGCGAAGATGCATACAGCGGACGTCAGCTTTACATTGGGGAGGTAATCACACGAACCGGTCAATGCATCCGTGTACAGTGTCTGGGTACGCTGCAGCTGTGGGAGGACAGGTGAGTCAGCTTCCATCACATGACATCGTAATCTCCCTGCTGATCTATTCATCTACTACTCCATGTAGCTGTAAAACGCCGGTCGGCTTAAAAGGCAATTGCGTCGTTTTGCCAGCAACTGAACCCAATCTCGATTATCCCCATTGTTGTCCCATGTACGAGTGCAAAAAATATGAAAACAATGTGCGGGGGGAGATGGAAGAGACGAATACGTACGATCACAGAGGAAATTTGCGTAATGCGATCGTCATCACAAGGGGATCAGCTGTTATACCTCATGCGACGCCACGCAAAGATCAGGTTTAAACAGGCAACTTCAGTTACAGTTACATTCTGATTTTGTCCTCTCGCCACACATACATACATGCATGGTATGTACATACATAGCCATGTGTGCGCAGGTTCATTATTGAGTGATGCTTGTTTCAATTAGGCCATAATTAGTTTTAAATCTCCTGTTTTGTTTTGTTATGTATTGTTTGTATGTCATGTAAAATTTGTTACGAAAAATTCACTTTTTGCTAAACAAAAACTTGAATTCATTTTTGACTGCAGTACAAATGGCGAGTTGCTTATTTTACTCTAGTATATATGGTTGTTATACACATTGTCAAATAATTTGCGATACAATAGCTATCTATAGCTACTGATATCAAATAAAATCTGTTAAGTAAAATTTACTATAAGCATAAAGAAAACTTGAATTAATATTTGGCTAAACTGCAAATGGCGCCATATTTATTCGCTTTGTACAGGGCTGTTGTGCACATCGCGATAGTCGTGCAATCGATAGTTGCAACTCGCAGCACGAACAACGCAGTACAAAAACCTATATCGATTCATCGATATAGCCGTCAATGTCATTCTATCAAAGTATCGAAGTGCTAGCAGGCAAAAACATTCTAGAATCTAAAAGAAAACAAAATAAAGACAACAGTCATTTGTTTAGAGTAAAATACTTAAAATTGAGCGAGCAGCAGCAAATAGTAGATTGTGACATCAAAACCAACCTTCGGCTAAATCGAGTAATTCACATACGACAACAACGAATTTCATCACAACAATAAGATGTTGCTAAGACTTGCGTTGTCAACGGCTCGTCCGAGCAGCCTTCTTCTGGGAAAATCTTCTCAATCTTTTCTACAGGTAAAGCCCAGCTTGAACAGCGTACGCAGCTATGCCCGCGGTCCAGTGCGCAGCACACGGGCACCTGTGGAACAGGTGCGCCCTCCCACACTTAAGGAGAAACTGATGGCGCCTCCAAGTGCCAATGGTAAGTGGAACTGCAAACCCATACGCAACTCTTGTATAATCACAACTTCTGAACCTTAGCATACTCGATGGGAAAGGGTGCCGTAGCTGGAGCTGCTGTCGTTGGCATGGGTGCACTCTGCTATTATGGCATCGGCCTGGGCAAGCACACGAGCATCGCTGACAACGCCATGTGAGTGATGGGATATTGTTCGTAGTTAACCCACGTTATTTAGTATACATATTTCCCTAACAGCATGTGGCCACAATATGTTAAGGATCGCATTCATTCATCGTACGGCTTCTTTGGCGCCTCCTGTTTGATCACAGCAGCAGCTGCAGCGGGAGTCTTCCGCTCTCCACGCCTGCTTAACTTGGCCTCTCGCGGCGGTTTGCTGGTAAGTCTTAAGTCGATTACGGTAACACACCCCACACATTCTCACCTACACTGGCATGCACACTTTGTCTTCATCTTCGTAGTGGACATGCGCTTCGCTAGCACTTGTCATTGGCAGCGGCGCCGTGACGCGCTCCATTGAGTACAAAGAGGGCATTGGACCCAAGCATCTAGCCTGGGCGCTGCACTGTGCCATTTTAGGTGCTGTTATTGCGCCGTTGTGCTTCATCGGCGGTCCGATACTAACCCGTGCCGCTCTCTACACTGGAGGCATTGTCGGTGGCCTGTCCACAATCGCTGTATGTGCTCCAAATGATAAATTCTTGTATATGGGTGGCCCGTTGGCCATCGGTCTTGGTGTTGTATTCGCATCCTCCTTGGCATCCATGTGGCTGCCACCGACCACTGTTCTTGGCGCTGGTAAGTGACAACTAAGGCATCTTCTTAATGGGTAATCCCTTACACATTTGCAATTCTAGGCTTGGCCTCCATGTCGCTCTATGGTGGACTTGTCCTCTTCAGCGGTTTCCTGCTCTACGACACACAGCGTCTAGTGCGTAAGGCCGAAATGTATCCGCAATACGGCTATGCTCCCTTCGACCCCATTAATGCGTAAGCTTCCAGTGAGATTCTCTCTTGATCCTGATAATAATTGATTTACTTCCAGTTCAATGTCAATCTACATGGATGTCTTGAACATATTCATTCGAATTGCGACCATCATGAGCGGAAACCGTCGAAAGTAGTTAATTATTAAACGAATTGTGATGCAGTGAAACTAACTTATGCTAATACATATACAAATACTTAAATAAAATTGTTATTGAGCCTATTTAGGCCATCAAATGTGCATAAATAATCGTGACGTGTTATCGTAATCGATTGCAATATTGCGACTTCTGTTGAAATTCTTATGAAATTTGTTAATGCAAGGGTATGCGCTTTATTATTATACACATGGAAACTGTGAATATACTATATTATATATGTATATCATGACAAGTCTTTTATATATTCATATACATAAATTAAAACTGCTGCACATTCCGCATTGATATGAAAAGGATAGAAAATCTCATAGCTTCACTCCAACTCCACACCGCGCCCTGCGAGGAGTGTGATATTGTGTTAATATGTACTCTCCCCGCTGTGGATTCTGTGTTGATTACAGCAACCCATGTGGATGCTAAATTCAGCAACTCATACACCCACGCAACTGCAGGTTTCTTTCTCGCTTGCGCTCTCCTGCTTACATACATGCATGCCAACTGCAGCGAGCTCATCCAACTGATTTTTCGCTTACATTCACCTGCTCACACATACATGCATGCTTGCTATAGCGACCTCTTCAAATTGATCACACATACACCTACGCCACTGCAGTGTTCTCTCTTGCTTGTGCTTACCGGCCTACACATACATCCATGCTTCATGCAGCGGGCGCCCCCCACTGTGGATGCTAACTGCAGTAGGCTCACCCACGTTACTATTGTGTTAAAACCTTAACATTCAATTAACAGGGGACATTTGCTATCAAGATGTTATTGTTATGTATAAAAGTAAATCATATGTTACATATACTGAAGCGCCATACAAATATACAATAATATACATATTACGTATGTATTTACTCTACACATAAATGAAAGAAAGTACGTGGTAAACCATGTCTAGTCCCTTGCCTTGTGCTTTATAGAATTTAAATTGTGCAATGCAGTTGCGCTCTTTGCAAATGTCATTTGGTTGCACAAGTGCGATACATCGTGAAACATCACAATTTATCGCACCTAATCGCATAACATAACGATAAACTATCGCAGCACAAAGCTCTTGCGGCAGAGAATCGTAGTAAACGTTGTAAATGTCGGCAGGACAATGTGGGATACGATTTGTGCAGACATTAAAAGGTTTCGAGCTTAAGATAATTGGAATTGAGAGTTAAAGCCTGGCTGGCTTTGGCAACAGTGTCAAGAGTGTCACTAATGTAAAATAAAAAGCAATAGTTAACGTGTCGAGCACTTGCACCCCAAACAACAAAAAAACAGAACGAACACAATTCTTGCATTTGTTAGTAGCACGTATTATTAGAAATATAAAATTATTGCACATTATCATTAAGTGGATAAACGTGTTGCAGGTGCGAAGAACATATTCATCAGGCTGCAAATCACGGCTGACAACTGCAACGGGTAAGAGGAGTGTCTGTGCTACATGCATATACCGGCGTCTGGACACCGGGGCCGCGCCCTTCGTCCTGCGCCGGTAAATCGATTATCGATAACAATTGTCGATTGCACGCGTTGAATGAATTATAGAATTGATGAATTAAACATATTTATTGCAGCCAATATTGCGCAGCCAGCTGAAGCCCAGGAGCAGGATTCGACCGAGATGGAGCGCCGTTATTTAAAGAATCCCTTTGCGGATTTCTCAGGCGGCGAGAATACACCATTTGCCAGCGATGAGGAGCACATTAAGACATTGATATGCACCTATGTGGATGCCATATTGGAGCACTGTCATCCCAATAGCGATGAGGAGGACAATCGCGGTGATTTGTATGTGGGCAATGCGGGCATTGCGTACATGTTCTGGAAACTACACAGCTGCGAACAGACCCATGATCTCTATCCGGCATTGGAGCACGCCGCCGCCTTCATACGCAATGCCAAGGTGAATGCCAAGCGCTACAAGAAGCGTTCCTCCGAACGCTATTCGTTTCTCTGCGGCAATGCTGGTATCTATGCCGTCTCCGCGGCCATCTCACAGGCGGCCAAGAACACCGAGGAGCTGTCCAATGATCTGGCCAACTTCAAGTCGGGCATACCCTCCAGCAAGGAGTTCATGCACACCAAATACGGCTGCGATGAGGTGCTCGTTGGACGTGCCGGCTATCTATCCGGTTGCTATTGGCTTAATGATGTGCTGCCCGAGAAGAAGATCACCGACGACGATCTGGTGTCCATCTGTCAGCTGATCATCACCAGCGGACGCGAATACAGCAAACTGAACAATTCCCCATTGCCGCTAATGTATCAATACCATGGCACCGAGTACTTGGGTGCGGCCCATGGCCTCTGTGCCATCTTGCACATGCTCCTGGACAGTCCATGGTTCCGCACTGTGCCCATATCGGCGCCAGCTGCCGAATTGCGTGACATTAAGCGCTCTATTGATTTCTTTCTCGACCTGCAGGACAGTGAGGGCAACTTTCCAGTTGCTCTGGAGGATCTACGCTCGGGTAGGGATAAACGCTTGGTACACTGGTGCCATGGTGCTCCTGGCGCTGTTTACGTTATGGCCAAGGCCTATTTGATATTCAAGGAGGATAAATATCTAACCTCGTTGCGTCGCGCCGCCGATCTTGTGTGGAAAAAGGGTTTCCTGCGCAAGGGACCGGGCATCTGTCATGGTGTTGCCGGCAACGGTTACGTATTTCTCTTGCTGTTTCGCTTAACCAACGAAATGAAGTACCTGTATCGTGCGCACAAGTTCATGGAGCTGCTGACCAACTCGGAGTTCAAGCAGCGGGCACGTGTTCCCGATCGTCCCCATAGTCTCTATGAGGGCGTCGCTGGAACTGTTTGCTTTCTGGTTGATCTGCTCGAACCGGAGCAGGCACACTTTCCCTTTATGGATGTCTTTCACTAGAGAGAGTCGTGAGAGAGAGGCAGAGAGAGAGAGAGTCATCCCACCATCCATCACTCCAGTATCCATCATCCCCGCATCTTTAACACTTTAATCATCCGTTGCGAATTTCAAAAAAATAACTGAAATCAGGGAATTAACATTTTTCTAGTCATTTCTTTCATTTGTTATTTATTTGTTGTAGTTTTCTTATTGCCTATGTTGTTCGCTGGACAGATCTCAATGACCCCACCTTCCCCCCTGATCCCTTTTTTCCCCTCCCGCGCTTAGGGCTATTAATCAATTGTGTGCGTGACGCCAATCACCGAACGCAGAATGTTATCATTCTCATATCAAAATTCTCTGTGCTTTAAGCTAAGCAATTAAATAATATATAAATAATAATGCGCATATTCATATATACTATTTATATAAATATATATATATATATATACATAAATATATATATATCTACAATACATACATATACAATATATATTTATATACAAATACTTACATATGTACTTGCAGAAATTTAAAATACGTACACACACACACACATAAATATACTGTGCTTTATACCTACGAGTAACTCCATTAAGAGCTCCAAAATTCTATTGTCAATAAAGATTATAATATAAATATGCTAAGAGCATTTTCAATTCAAATTCAGCGCCTTCTAACTTCAGCTATCGATGTCGTTGAAGATATTGATAAATCAAATGCAGCTATGCTTATTGGCAATTATCGATAGTGTTTTAGAGCAGACTTCGAAATAAAATGATGCGACATCTATTGTTAAATGTATTAAGGCAGAATTTGATTTCGAAATTCAAACGTCAAATATCGATTTTCGATACTTCAGTACAGCAGGCATTGATTTTAAATGTTGCGCCTTCAATGGTACATTGTTGATATGCTAGTTACACAGACTTTAAATACATATACTTCATCTTTCTCTGCTATTGTCTACGTATATTTTAATATATAAGGTTGAAATTGAAGAGTTGCGCCGTCTACTAATTGATATTGTTGTAGAACAGGCTTTCAATCCCCAAGCCGCGCCTTCTCTCCGCAACTCTTGATATCGTAGTTATGAAGACTGAGTTCAACTGCTAAGATCAATTATCAATGCAATGTCGCCTCACTGCAGTCGTTAATCGTAGCTATGTAGACTTAGAATGCCAATAAAGAGTCGATAATGGAAACTATTTCAATTATATGCAGATCATTCGAGTCGAGTACTTTCGTAAAAGTATCACTTAACAAGCGTGGAATTCGCAATACGCTTATCAACTTGTAAGATACGCCAGATAGCAACGACATCGATAAGCTATAAGTCATTAATCCAATAAATCAAGCACCAATACGCGAGTTCCCATTGAGGCAACGAAAAACAACGCTAACAACTACAAATGCATTGGGGGCCCATGTATTGGTCTGGTTTTTGGGAGGAGCTTGACCAATTAGCCATAAATACTTATATGTACATTGCAATCATAAATATTCAGTTAACGGGGTTTCCACTCATGGCCAAATGGCGAGTCGACACTCTATGCCGTCGTCGTCAGTCGCACTATTGCCATCACTCGGATTAGGCACGCTTTTTGCAATTACCAAACTCAAGGCACAATCCACAATATGCTCAAGTTCAGAGATGTTCATTGGACGCTCACGTTGCTTATCGTTGGCGCCGGCCTCTTGGAGGCAGCTGAGGATCGCTTCCCTTTATCCATAATACACATCAATGATTTCCATGCCAAGTAAGTCTCAAAGTCATTGTGAATGTGATTGTTATTAGAATTATCTCACTGTCTTGCATTTGCATATTATAATTATAATCATTAGCATTAGCATTTCCACATTCATTATATTTATCATTATCATTACCATCTGCATCATTATCAATATTATTATAATCATTGTATGCATCATTTACATTGCCATTGTCTTTATCATTATCATCATAGTTCGCATTGTGTTTATAATTTGTATCAAAATTATTATCATTGCATTCATCATTATCATTATCATTAGCACTATCATTATCATTATCATGAATTTGAACATGATCATTATCATTAGCATCAGCATCAGCATTAGCATAAGCATAAGGATTAACATTGTCCGTGTCGTCTAATGTCATTAGCATTAGCATTATCATCTAAATCTTTATCGTTCCCATAATCATTTCTATATTCATTTCCATTTCCATTACCATCATCATTATAATTAAAGCGTGCAGTATCATTGCCCGAATCAGAGTCCGAATCAGAATTCCAATCACAATTGTTCACCGTCAAGTTTCTACTCGTAGTCTTTCACTTTGTTAGGTACATTTTGAAGTGTGGGGAGGGGGAGATAAGATCGTACATCACACATCGTACACGAGTTAAAGTAATCGCAGTGAGAGCCGTAAACAATCTTAATCAGGTGGGGCGAGTTTATCAGGCAAGCATATTAAAGCACTTACCATGTCGATAAGAAACTATCACCATGAGGAGGCGCATGCCCCAAGTGTCCAAAGTCATCAGATTTCAACAAATTAATATGAAGGTTTCGCATCCGGTTTGAATCCCCACAGATACGAGCCCACGGACAAGAATGGAGGCATTTGCGATGAGGATGAGGAATGCATTGGTGGCTATGCCCGTACCGTGTACACGGTGAGGCGTCTGCTGGAGGAGCGAAAGGATTCGAATCCGATTTACATCAATGCCGGCGACAGTTTCCAGGGCACACTCTGGTACAACATTGGCCGATGGAATGTCACCCAGGAGTTTCTCAATCTGTTGCCCGCCGATGCGATGGTAGGTTCAGAAACTCCCCCAATCCCTTAGTTCAGACTCCATTCTCTTGCAGACGCTAGGCAACCATGAGTTCGATCATGGCGTCGAGGGTGTTGTGCCCTTCCTGCGGACC
The DNA here is from genome assembly GCA_018901825.1 of Drosophila funebris. Lineage (NCBI taxonomy): Eukaryota > Metazoa > Arthropoda > Insecta > Diptera > Drosophilidae > Drosophila > Drosophila funebris. The sequence continues at coordinate 3,737,977 of JAEIFK010000455.1, read as the reverse complement.
GTCAACACGAGCATGCTGGTCGCCAACATGGACTGTGCCCACGAGCCCCTTATGGATGGACTCTACGAGAAGTCACAGATTATTGAGCGTAGCGGACGCAAGATTGGACTCATTGGCGTCATTCTGGAGACAACCTATGTAAGGTGGAAAGACAAGTTCCATATGGCAAACCTCCCACTTATTCCAACCCGTTCTTTAGAATCTGGCCAACACGGGCAAACTGATCTTTCGCAATGAAAGCGACGCCATTCGCGAGGAGGCGGCGATCTTGAAAAATCAGGGAGCTAACATCATCATTGTGATCTCTCATTGTGGCTATGATGTGGACAAGGAAATTGCCCGAGTTGCAGGAGATGTTATCGATGTCATTGTGGGTTCCCATTCACACACCTTCCTCTACACGGGTGACGCCCCCGGCCCGGATACGCCCAGGGGTGAATATCCCACCCAGGTGATCCACAGCAGCGGTCATCGGGTGCTCATCGTCCAGGCGGGAGCCTATGCCAAGTACGTGGGTAACCTAACCGTCTACTTCGACGCCCAAGGCGATGTTGTGGACTTTGAAGGTGCCCCCCTCTTCATGGGTGCCGATGTACCACAGGGTAAGTCCCCCAATCCCTTCTGATACCATCAAGACAGATAGACATAGACCTAACCTAGCTTCTTTACAAAGGAGTAGTCGATGGAGCATTGAGTTACTTCACTGTAGATCCATAGATAGATAGCTGATCTATGAAAATGTGCGTAAATCTCTCCTGTTTTTATTTATCTTATCCAGACAGAAAAATAGGTATAGAACCCTTGTAGGAAAATTCGATAAGAACCTTCCTAATTGTCGTAGAAAGAGTAAAGTAGATCTTACCTGGTTGTTATAGGGGAATAAGAGTGTAATTTTGCTAGCTTTCCAAGTAATGACTCAAGAAGATCTTTCCTAGCTATCATAGGAAGATTCGATTGAACCCTTTCTAGCTATGACAGGAAAGGCAAGTTGATCTTCTCTAACTAGCATAGAAAGATGCAAGAAGACTTTTCCGAACTATCCAAGGAAGATTCGAGTTAATCTCTCGTGGCTTTTAGAGAAAGAATCGATTAGACCCTTCCTTGTTGTCATAGGAAGATTCATGAAGATCTTACATCTCTGTTTTAAGTAAATCTTGTCAAACACAAGTAGGTCCCATAGGAAGGATTGTTTAAGCGAAGGAAGTTTGAATTGAAGCCACTAGGGTTACATTTACATTTAGCTAGCATCAGCTTGTTTAATCTTACAATGCCTTTCTGAGTCGAGCTCAACTCATATTGTTCCCGCAGACGAAGTTGTCGTGGCGGCAATGGAGCCCTGGCGGAAGATCATCGATGAGACGGGTAAGGTGGTTGTTGGACGCACTGTGGTCGATCTCACAAAGTCCGATTGCGGGGATCAGGAATGCAACCTGGGCAACTTCGTTTCTGATGCAATGGTGCACTCAGTAAGTGGATTGAGTTCCTCCTATTGAATTGAACCTTCATATCCCTAAACTGAGCTTCTCTTGCAGTTCACGGGATTGACACCCTTTGATCAGCCTGCCTGGACGAATGTCTCCATTGGAATAGTGGCCACGGGTGGACTGCGAGTGCCTCTGCTGCGAGGCAGTAAGTAGAAGGGGGAGATGGAGTAGTGGATCGGAACTAAGCAACTCTTTTGCAGATCTCACCTATGCCCACATGGTTAGCATGTCGCCATTTTCGAACCAACTGGTGGCATTCAATCTGCCGGGTGCAAAGATTGTGGAGGCATTGGAGTTTGCGGTAAGCAAGATCAATCTGCCCGAGGGAGTGACAAGCTCATACATAATGCTGCAAGTGTCCGGCTTGAGGATCTCCTATGATTACACCAAGCCCATCAACTCCCGTGTCATCTCGGTGCTCGCCCGCTGCGCCGATTGTCCTGTTCCGCTCTATGAGCCCCTGGAATCCAATAAATTGTATCGCATTGTCACGCCCGATTTCCTTCAAGGCGGAGGCGATGGCTTCTCCATGTTCACCGAGGGCACCGACATCCAGTAAGTTCCCCTCTCCCTTCCCCTCTCTCTGTCCTGACCTCTCCGCTAACAATATGCTTAACTTCCCTTGCAGAGTCAGCGTCACGGATCTGGATGCCCTCATCTCCTATGCCGGCAACACCAATCCCATCTACACGGGTCGCGAGGGACGCATCACTGTCCTCAACTAAGCCCCTCCTTTCCCCAGTCCCACATCGGATTCTTATCTTATCTTTATGTGCTTTTTTTTTTTTTTGTATTTAAATAAATATTGTACGTTTAAGCTAGCAATGTTCTTAGGTTCTCTTTCTTACTTTCCTCTTCTTTATCCTCAAGAAACTTTTCTCACAAAAACTTCTTTAGTTTCTTCTATTTCCGATTATCTTTTGCATTTGCAGATTTTCCGAATTAATTTACTTTTTTTCTTTCGATTTGCTTTCAGATTTAAGAGATTCTATGTTATAAATTCATTTGAATGCCCTCAACTCATAACTCCATCCTTTCCTTTCCTAAATATTCAGCTGAAAGTCCTCTTTCCTTTCCTCTTTCCCTTTCCTTTTATAAAGATTCTTCTAAAGATTCTTTCCGATGTTTGTCTTCTATACATATCCAATTCTTCTCCTGAAAATTACACCTAATAGATCTATATAACCTAGGAAACACTTGACTTCTATGATAAACTTTCCTTTCTCCTTCCATACTGTTTTCATTCTATCTCTTCTACCGGTTAATTCTCAGAAAAGATCAACTTATCTTATTCAGATATTGTTTCTTATAAAAATTGAAGTTATATTATAGACTGAGAATAGTTGACTATTTTTAGTCTTTCCCAGAAGAAGAACGAAAGAATATCCTTTCGCTTTCCTTCTGCTCTTTCTGTATTTATTCCTTCGATCTTCTTTAGTCTAAGAAACACTTTTCTACTGCATCTTCTTCAGTTTCTTTTATAGACTAAGAAAACTGGACTAGCGCCGTCTTAATATTCTTTCTTCTTCTTTAGACTCTTCTTTCTCTAAGTGGAAACCTCTTTCTGTGTCTTATTTTAGTTAGTTCTTCTTCAGTTAAACTTATTCCAGGGTTCTTTAAAAATACCTATCAGTCTTCCGATCTTTAGGTATCTTTATCAATATATCTATCAATCTATCTATCTATCTAACTATCTACCTATCTATTTATCAATCTATCAATCTATATATCTATCTCTTTATCTATCTGTCTGTCTATCTATCTATTTATCTATATATCTATCAATCTATCTATCTACCTATCAATATACCTATTCATTTATCTATCGATCTATCTATCTTTTTATCATTTATCTATCTTCATCTATCCATCCCTGGCCACATTTATGGACACCCCACAACTCTTCACCCATTTCAATCGCAGATGAAGTCGTTCTCTTAGCGCTGAGACCTTGGCAGGCAGAGCTGGAGGAGCAATCGAATCGCATTGTGGCCAAAAGTCGAGTTCCCTTGCAGCAAGTGGAATGCTCCAGAGGGGAATGCAATTTGGGGAATCTCTATACAGATGCCATGCTCCATGCCGTTCGTATCAAACGAATCTATGCTCAAAACTCATGATTCCAATATATAATCTTTCTAGTTTGTTAAGGACTCAGCGCCAATGTCGTCCAATTGGAGCAATGTGACAATCGCCTTGACCAGTCAGGGGAACTTTCGAGTGCCTATTCCAGCAGGTGGTAAGTGAAGATCTCTGTCAAGTTTACACTCAGCTAAGCTCCAATTTGTCGTTGTTAGACATCAGCTATAAACAATTGGTGGCCATGTGTCCCTGGGAGAATCGTTTGTTTGCCTTGAGTTTGCGGGGAGAGCATCTATGGCAGCTGCTGGAGGATAGTGTTGCCGCCATGAATGCCAGTTCATCTGCCCCGGCATCCAAAAGGTTCCTTCAGGTGTCTGGACTTCGCATCATCTACAACTTAAAATCGAAGCCAGGTCAGCGCATCGTTAGTCTAACAGCGCGTTGTGCCTATTGCGCTGTACCGCAATATCAGCCACTGCAGCTGGACCAGGATTATCGTCTGGTGGTCATGGAATACCTGGCCAATGGCAAAAACGGATTCGATTTAATAAGCAATTATGCAAAGGGACTTGAGTGAGTAAAGTTGCTAATAATAGAGTGTGCTATGTATTAATTTGAGCTTACAGATTAGGACCCCTTGATCTAGACGCATTGATGGAGTACATGGGCTTGGTAGCACCTATAACTGTCGGGTTGGAGCAACGAATACAATTTGTAAATTAAAAAAAACGGCAAAATACAAAAAACAAAAAAAAGAAGAATTTAAAAATCGCGCGCATTAATACTATTAAATCTGTTATCGAGCTTTCGCATAAGCACTTGAGAAAACGTTAAGTTGGCTGCATGTTTTAGTCAAGGCTGCCACCCTTGGTACTGTAGTACAAAACAGTTATCTTTTTTACTCGTTAGTACTTTGGTGCCCATATTCTTAAACTAGTACTTTCTTGTTGGAAAGTACTGTTATGAAAGGAATTATTTAATTATGTTTAATATTAGTTTTAACGCGATGATTAGATAGGAAAGTTTTGTTATTTACTTTTTTATGATTTCCAAAAATGAATTAATAAAATATTAATACTGAATTAATCTTAATATATAAATAAACTCAATTTCTTTATAAATTGAAGTTTTTTTTAATTTGCGCTTTTTTTCTATGATCTGGTTTCAAAAATTTTAATAAAGTGGCAACCGTGGTTCTAGTATACTTTTTGGTATTTTCGGCATTACCGACCGCTGTCATATTGAGCGCTTCACTCATTCAAAAGTCTTGTTAAGGTTAGGAGTCCGCCTGCGGCACATTTCGAGCAAGTGAGCTTGTTAATTTACATCAAGTTAAATCAAGTTAAATACATTTTCGTTCAAAACTGTTATAATCAATCAAACGCAGCAGCAAAGTAAGTAAACTCTCGCATATTTAATACACACCAGCAAGTACAACTGCCGCGTGTGCTGCTAAATTGCATTATCATTGTTGTGTGTGTGCTTGTGTTATATAAGATTGCCGGCTAAGCGAGCGACGAACTCGTTTCTAGAACGTTCTTTCCCAAATCTTAAATAGATTCAATAAAGCGTATGTAAGTTAATTAAGTGCACATAAGGGCGCCAAAAATCTCACATTCTGATAGAAAAGTTAATTTTTTATTTCAAATTGGAATTCGCTCTCACATGCATACACACGCACACACACAGACGCACAAACATGCACTCACGTAACAGCGAACGCACATGTTTTTTTCTATTTCGACATTTCTTTGGCTTGCGCCGGTTGAATTGTGCGGCGATTTCACAATTTTCATGTAAGAAAGTTGCATATTTGTCAAGTGGGAAATTGTTAATTTATGTTCCAAATAGATTTCATAATAAGTCAAATACATTGCAACGCTCTCACACACACACACACACACGTACATTGGCATGCAAACATATGTGCCTGTATTTGTGGGGGGGGGGGGGGGACGCGATTACATAAATGATTTGTTCTGGAATAATTGCTCTCACTTTCGTGTTATCGATACACCGATTTAATGAAGTAAACAGAAGCTGTAGAGTGTTAGGGATGGGCATGTGATGGAGGGGGGAGGGGGCAGCACGTGTTTTGATAACTTTCTCAATTACATTTTGACCTCTCGCCTTTGCTTGCAGATGTTCCGCTTACCAGTTTCACTTGCACGCACCACCATCAGCCGCCAGCTGGCGATGCGCACCTATGCAAAGGATGTCAGATTCGGTCCCGAGGTGCGCGCCTTGATGCTGCAGGGTGTCGATGTGCTGGCCGATGCCGTTGCGGTGACCATGGGTCCAAAGGGTCGCAATGTTATCATTGAGCAGTCGTGGGGCTCACCAAAGATCACCAAGGATGGTGTCACAGTGGCCAAGTCCATTGAACTGAAGGACAAGTTCCAAAACATTGGAGCCAAACTCGTCCAGGATGTGGCCAACAATACAAACGAGGAGGCCGGCGATGGCACCACCACAGCCACCGTCTTGGCGCGTGCCATTGCCAAGGAGGGCTTCGAGAAGATCTCCAAGGGCGCCAATCCCGTCGAGATTCGTCGTGGCGTCATGTTGGCTGTTGACACCGTCAAGGACAATCTCAAGGCCATGTCGCGCACCGTCAAGACACCCGAGGAGATTGCCCAGGTGGCCACCATTTCGGCCAACGGTGATCAGGCCATCGGTAAACTCATCAGCGACGCCATGAAGAAGGTTGGACGCGATGGCGTCATCACTGTCAAGGACGGCAAGACCCTGAACGATGAGCTCGAAGTGATTGAGGGCATGAAGTTCGATCGTGGCTACATTTCACCTTACTTCATCAACTCGTCGAAGGGTGCCAAGGTTGAGTTCCAGGATGCCTTGTTGCTGCTCTCCGAGAAGAAGATCTCCTCCGTGCAGACCATCATTCCTGCCCTGGAGTTGGCCAATGCCCAGCGCAAGCCACTCGTCATCATTGCCGAGGACATCGATGGTGAGGCCCTCAGCACTCTGGTGGTGAATCGCTTGAAGATCGGCCTTCAGGTGGCCGCCGTCAAGGCTCCTGGCTTTGGCGACAATCGCAAGTCCACCCTCACCGACATGGCCATCGCCTCCGGCGGCATTGTGTTCGGCGATGATGCCGATCTGGTTAAATTGGAGGATGTCAAGATTAGCGATCTGGGACAGGTTGGCGAGGTGGTCATCACCAAGGATGACACACTCCTGCTGAAGGGCAAGGGCAAGAAGGATGATGTGCAGCGTCGCGTCGATCAGATCAAGGAACAGATTACAGACACCACCTCCGAATACGAGAAGGAGAAGCTCCAAGAGCGTCTGGCTCGTCTCGCCTCCGGTGTAGCTCTACTCCGCGTTGGCGGCTCCAGCGAGGTGGAGGTCAATGAGAAGAAGGATCGTGTCCATGATGCCCTCAACGCCACACGCGCTGCCGTCGAAGAAGGCATCGTTCCCGGCGGTGGCACCGCTCTCCTGCGTTGCATCGAGAAATTGGACGGCGTTGCTACTCAGAACGAGGATCAGGTGGATATATACCCTGCTATTCCACATCCTGCCCAATCCCCACTAATCTCTGTCTTTCATTCCCGCAAAAATGTAGAACCTCGGCGTAGACATTGTGCGTCGTGCTCTCCGCATGCCATGCATGACAATTGCCAAGAATGCTGGCGTTGATGGCGCCATGGTTGTGGCCAAGGTGGAGACCCAAACTGGAGATTACGGCTATGATGCACTGAAGGGTGAATATGGCAATCTGATTGAGAAGGGCATCATTGATCCCACCAAGGTGGTGCGCACAGCCATCACCGATGCCGCTGGCGTTGCCTCGCTGCTGACCACCGCTGAGGCTGTTGTCACCGAGATTCCCAAGGAGGATGCTGCTCCTGGCATGGGCGGTATGGGTGGCATGGGCGGCATGGGAGGCATGGGCGGTATGGGTGGCATGATGTAAGCTCCCCTCGCTTCCCCCTCCCCCCATTACAATCCTACATATGTTTAAGCCCATGATGCACCGCGTCATGCGCACGGTTGGAACAGGAACAGCACTTTAATCCCACGCAAGTCCACCTACATTCTCTTCCCTTGGTGCATCAACCAGCTGCAGCCGCTGCTCCACACATCTAAACACACTTGGATCTTGCTATTCTCTCAGGGATGAGCATGAGCATTGAGATTGAGGATTAGCAGATTCCGAGCTTTTGTTTCGCATTTATTCCTTTCTGAACAAATTCACACTTGTCGCTGGCTGTGCGCTTGCCTTGAGGTTGGGCAGCTGTTCCTAGTCTATCCCCCCACCACCACCCTCCCCTCACACACACACACACACACACCCCTCCCCCTCTCTGCCATGCGCTGGCGTCTGTGCATCGTGTTCAACGTTTCTTTTTTTAACTATTCCTTAATTCTATTTTTTACATGTTATATATGTAAATGCAAAGAAGAAGAAGTACCGTTAGTTGTAAAATAATAAAAATACAATTTAAAAACAATTATCGATAAACGATTTATCAGTTTTACTTGTGCAACACAACAGAGAGAGCGAAAGAGACGAAAGATTTGTCGACAAATCTATTTGAAGAGAAACAGAGAGAGAGCGAGATAAAGGCTAGAAAAAGAGAGAGAGATGAAGGCTAGAAAGAGACGGGAGACAGGTGGAAGATATTTCTAGAAACCTGCGATCTATTTGATCTATTAAAAGTAATACAAACTGAGTGTAAAAGAAAACAAATATAAAATTGCAAAATTTACTTGGAGAGAGAGAGACAAAGAAAGAAAGAGAGAGCCAGAAAGAAAGTTCGAAAAGATACAATAGAAATAATATAGTTCTGTGCAGGGTATAACAAGCGCATCAGTCGAGCACGCGTAGCCCTATGATACCCTGTGTCAGTCGCATTAATAGAGTATTTTGATAATCATAGAATTGTGACTGCATTTACCTTACACATATGATGTACACGTGTATCGCTGTCTCGCTCGCACACATGTGTTAGCCACAACACGTAAGCGATGCAATGCGAAGGTTTCTTTCTTTCTTTTCTGGATATCTTTCATACTTATGGATCAATCCTTGTGAAACTTTCAAGAATGTCTAACAATGCTATTCTTGAAGCATCTGCTACGTTGCTATTTATTTGTAAGAAGAAGCTAAAGTTTCCTTAAGAAAACAAATGAGATTCTTCAGAGAATACGCGAAGAGTTCGAATAGAAAAGGTAAAGAGAAGTTGCGATGCTTCAGATTGAAAGGAAGGACAAAGTGATGATATAATGGATATTCTACAGAGCAGAAGAAGAAGAGTTGAAGCTTCTAAAAATAATGCGATTCTTCAGATTTAATTGAGACACAAAATTGTAGTGACAAACCAAGTTGGAGGTACAAAGTTAATTTATACAGCTTATACTAATAATAAATCTTTGTGCTTAAAATTATGGGGCAAAGAGGGAGGGATGGGGATAGGGGTAAGGGGAAAGATGGGAAAGGTAGTTGGGGCTACCTAATAGAGTTCAGCCTTCTGCATAACCGCCTCGACAAGGATCTTAAAGGAATCCTCAATCATGGTGATGTGCAGCTGAGCATCGCGATAGGAGCACAGCTTGGCGCACTCGGTGAGTGGCATCTGCATGGTGGTGACACCCAGCGATGACTGCGAATGCAGACTACGTCCAGTGTTCATCAATATGTTGACACAATCGTCCGCCAATATGGGGAACGTTTCAACAAAACGCACCATGGAGGGCAGAACATGTTTGAGGAACTTGCACTTGGCCGAGGAGGTGAGCAGGGATAACGTCGTCTGGATGACATTCAGACAGAACTTGGAGACACCCAGACTCTTGGGTATCGAGTAGTTCAACACCAGATGCGATGTCAACTCAATGGTAAAGATTTGTTTATCCATTTCGGTTACATTCAGGAATTCATGGACGAAGTCAATGCAGATGTGCATCGATGGAACGCTGGCCACAATCATCGGTATCACAGACTTGGGATACGTCTGGAAGTGCACCAATTTGGCCAGCGATGGCTCTGTGATGAACGCCTGATGCACATACGTCCCAATGATCCCTTGAATCTCCCTCAATTCCAACATTGCCACACGAGTCTCCGCCTTGCTCTCCATAAACTCCAAGACCTCCAGCAGAATGTGCACGGCGGCGCTTTCCTGTGACGCTATCAACGTTGTCTTCAGCTCCTCCCGATCGGCATCCGTCTGGACGAGTCCATTCTTGTCCAGCACCTGCTTCTGTTGCATGTGCACGTTAAGGTACGTCTTGGAGGCGGCCAGGCTGCCCTTGAGTATCCGCAGCATGATGACGAGCATATAAGGCGAACAGAAGACCTGTCGCGGACACCTGCAAGGAAGGGAGAGGCATTAGTCTCATGGATCCCAGCGAGAACTCAGCAATCTCTTCAGTTTACAATTTTGTGAATCTCTTCAAGATCATCATGATCTCTTCAAGATTTCGTTGTTCTTTGCAAAGATCTCATCGATCCCTTCAAGATTCTGATCGATTCCTTCCAGATCTCATCGATCTTTGCAAAGATTCCTTCAAGATCCCATGAATCTCTTCAAGATCTTACCAATTTCTTTAAGATTTCATCAATCTCTTCAAGAACTTTATAGGATCTCTTCGATTTCTTCGAAAATCTCTTCGATCTCTTTAAGATTTCCTCGATCGCTTTAAGATCTTTCCAGGATCTCTTCAATCTCTTCGGCATCTTACCGATCTAAGCAAAGATCCCTTCAGGATCTCTAAGATCTCTTAAGTATCTAATGGATCTCTTTAAGATTTTATTGATTGCATTGATCTCTTGAAGATCTCCACGATTCGTTCAAGATCTCCACGATCTCTGCAAAGATCCCTTCAACACTTCGTCGATCTCTCGAAGATCCCCACGATCTTCATCTTCATCCCTTCCACTGACCAACACTGATCTCTTCAAGATCTCTTCCCCTCATTTTACTTACGCCAGGACATCCATGGGCTCCAGCAGACTCTCATTGGCAAAGGTGCGTCTATTGAGGGAATCCGAGCTGTTGGTGATCGCACGCAAGGACATGATCCAGAAGGTGGTGGGGAGCACAGCATTGAGACGCAGCCACAGATCATTGTAGAGATCCTTGACAAAACGTGGCACATCCTTGTCAAAGACATGCGGCAGATGTTGGACCAATTGATGTGCATACTGGGCCAAGGATTCGGGTGGCAACTGGAGCAGATGCTTGAAGATGCGTATGGCCATATGAGGCTTCATCTTCACGGTGGCCAAGGCGCTACTCAGCAGCTCCGGCTTCAACTCATATTTGCTGGGATTCGAGCAGGCAGAGAACGACAATGAGGAGGAGGAACTCATGCTGGAGCTAACCAGATAGTGCTCCTCCAGCCAATCATCGACCATACTGAGATGCGGATAATTGGAGATGATGAGACGCAACAACGGATGGAAGAGGGAGAGATAATCATTGTGATACTGATGCGCCTTCTGCACCAGATACTTCAATGGTAATCCGCTCAAGAAATTGTTGGAGTACTCCTTCTGCTTGCGCCCGCCCAATGCGCTGAGGTTCATCAGCCGCGTATCCTCGTAGAGCATCAGGTAATAGATCATCAGCAGCTGGGCGGTGAGTGGACAGCTGACCTCCACCTGGGCAAGCTCATCGCTCTCGGCCAGCGGCTGCAGCTCCTCCGCAAAGAATGTCAATGGCGATGTGCGAAACACATGAAGGATTTCCAGCTCTGTGAACGGACGATGCATGTGATCGATGCTAATCTTGCCCGTGGGATTCGGTATGATCAGCGTGTTCACAAACACCTCGACCAGGGCGGGCATCACCGGATGCACCGGCCTCACCGAGCTGCATATCTGCTTGAAGATCCACGACTTGATGGGCACCTTGTGCTTGAGAAAGGTGCGCGACTTGAGCAACTGATGGATGCAGTGCACCGGCAGATAGCCCGGTATGGTGCCATTCAAATGTGGCGTCACTGGCACTCGCACCGCATGCAGTGCCACCACCTGTTCCGTGAACAGATCCTGGGTAAACAATTGCTTAATCCTGTTCGTGCTGTTCGGCCGTATGGGTATCTTCATGGCCAGCGTGGAGCAGACCATCTCGCTGATTGCCGTTATCTGATTGCTATGGAAATGTATGGCCAGCAGCAGGAGCATCTCACCGAGCGAGCTGCTCGTGCCGGACCGTTTGCAGAAGAAGGCATCCTCACGTATGAGCCACTGCAGCCATTCGACGGCCTTGTTCTCCAGCGGAATGGTGGACACCAGCGAGGGGCACGCAATGAGCATGCACAATGCGAGCGTTACGAATCTAACGCCCGATGCCGTTGCCTGTGGACAGCTGGTAACGAGTTGGGACAACGCATTGATCTCATCATCGTTGAACTTTAAGCCGCCAATGCCACGCAGGGCACAGTAGAGCCTCAAGAGCACAGCACCCTGCAGATTGAAGTCCTTCAGCTCGGAGGCATTGCTGGTGATCTTCACAATCTTCTGCAGCAGCTCCACACGCACCAGATTCAGTGCATCCCCCTTGCGCTTCTGACTTGTCCGAATGTAAAGCGCAAACCAGGAGCGTAGATTCTGATCGTTGCCCAGCAGCAGACCCGTGAGAAAGGCAATCTACAGTGGAAGAGGGAAGATATACATATGTAAATGAAAGCATCTCAGTCGTCTATCTTGCCGTAATCCTTACCAGATCATCCGGATGCTTCAGCGCCAATTTGAGCATAAACGATGGCACCTTCATCATGTCCACGCACATGGAGCGATTGGCCAGCGCCTGTGAGGGATTCATCTCGCTAAGGGACATCAACAGCATGAGCCGCTGTTTGCCATCCGTGCCATCCTCATCGCAATTGGCAATCACATGGGAAACCACATCCCGATAGCAATCGGGAAAGTTTGCAACCAACGCACAAACGATGCGATGCCCATTGGGCACCTGGACCAGGGCATCTGTCAGCTCGAGTATGTTGAGCAGGGAGGGTAGCTCGGCAAGCGCAATGCATAATATATCCACCACCTCCTCCAGATAGATGCCATCATCCAAAATTTCGGAATGTGTTGGCACCGTTGTTGTTGGACTTGCGCTTGCAGCTGGTTTCGTTTCCCCATTTGTCGCATTCGCCGTCACCTGTTGCTGCAAATTGAAGATCTCGGAGAGCACAACCCGCACCTTGCGTGCCACATCCGCTCGCTCAAATCCCAACGCAATTCCCGACTGCAAACCGTACTCCGGCTGCTGGGAGTCAAAGAAGCCAACAGTTGAGTTCTTTTGCCGCGTCTGCAGCTCCTTCTTCAGATCGTTCTCCAGCTCATGGTAGTTGACCTGCAGATAGGACACAATGCTGTTCACCACCTCGATGCCAATGAGCACGGCGAGAATTTGTTTGCGCGACTCCATCGATGTCTCTGTGTTGTCCAGCGGCGAGAGCAGGCTCATACGCACCAGCGACGGCAACACCGGCCGTATCTCATTCTCCGGATAGCCGGCAAGTGATGTTATGTCCAGCGTTTGCATTGCGGCAAAAACTCGTGCCGTCACGTCGTACATTTTGACCGGCATCGTTGCTGATATGACTGTACAGGCGGGCAACGGCCCGCACTCAGAATAACCTGTTGCCAAATCAATGCCAATCTCGTATTTTGGCCAGCAATCATCCGATGGATGCGCATTCGCATCACAGTTCTAAATCCAACCCAAAAATCCCTTAGTAGCCTGCTATGGGCATCGATACCAAGCATGCATTTATTTACATATATACGTGTATCGATAAGTTGCACTCAATTCGGTATTATTTAGCCCCAAAAGTAAAATGCTTAGCAATTAAACACTGATAAACACGCGCATTTTCTTGTAGTTAGTTGTGTAAATGCATAAAGTATTTATTGCCATTATTATGCTATACGTATATCAGTAGTTCTTCCATGCATCTCACAGCCGGCATGCACTTGTATATGTAATAGGTGAATATCGAGAGAAACTAAGTAGGCCTGCCAACTCGTTGGCACACATCGCGTGAGTTTTAATTGAGTGAGCAATCGACTTATCGATGTTTTTTCTTTTTTTACTGATACATACATTTTCCATTCGTATTCAGCAGTCACTTTTTTTTTACTCGCAAGTGTAGTTCGACCGCAAAGAATAAATGTGAATAAAAATAAAAATAACGTGAAGAATCTATGTGAATTGTATGTTTTATGAATCAATTAGGGAAAATTGAACAGCAAGTTTGCCGAGTAGGTAAGTGAAAGTTGGCAAAGTGCAGTGAAATTAGGCGGCAAAAAGAAAATTAAACGTCGGGAAAAATACATAGACCAACGCCCTAGTGCCAGTGCTCAGTTCATAGTGTGGAGCTAAAAAAAAAGTATCTCAAAATCGAAATGTGGGACAGTCGCAAGTCAGTTGATTCCAGTAGAGTGTAATTCTATTAAATAACAAATAAACTGGCAAAGATATATGATCCATGTACAATATATACTATGCATGCACAAATCCACATACTATATACATTCATCATACATATACATACGTACATACATAATAAAAACATCATCGATTAAAATTGCCTGCCCCCGACTTCGACTATCACAGTCACAGTACGTTCCGTTCGCTGCTGGCGTTGATGACATCATTCGGTGTTTTTCAGTTCGTTTAGTATGAGAGATGTGAGAGCACATAACGTAGAGTCGTGTCGTGTCGAGTGTAGAGTGGTGTGTGCTCGTGCTCTGTGCTTATTACGCTTATGCCGTTACTGGGCTGCGTATCGAATTGGATGACTAGTACAAGTACGAATACGGATACAAATACAAATACAAGTGCTAAATTAAATTCAAATTTTTTTTTCCAACATCAATTGCATCAAGTTGTGAATCGAATGAAGCAAAACTAAAGTTGAAACTGAAACCAAAACAAAAATGTGACACACTATGCGTGCATAATGATTGAGAAATAAAGCAGCGGCAAATGAAACAAGAAAAAAAGAATGAAATACTTGCGTCAGAACTGAAGAAAAGTGCGATAAAAGACAATATTTAATCGAGATATACATGACATATACATATGTTTTTTTTAATCGTATACAAATACACACAAACACAAGCATACGCACAATATCTATCAATCGCTCTCTCTTTCCTACTCATTTCTCTTTTTTTTCACTCATTCACATACGCATATTTAGACGCAATGCACTTCGAAATACAGTTACGTGCACACACACACACACACACGCACACGCCTCATGTAAAAATAGGAAATCCTTCCAAGAGGTCACGAGTTGAATTGAAGTTGTTTATCGATACACGGGAATGAATGGGTGGAAAAGAACGAAAACTCAACTCTGTGTGTTGTGTGTGTGTGTTGCACTTGTCCATATTTGAAATACACACATACGTGTGTGTTTTGCCTGCATATGTATAAATACATATATATGTATATATAAATACATATAAATTTGTGTGCGTGTGTAGTGAGTTTTGGTTGTGCGGCCCACCTTGTTTATTAGTGCCGCCGACAGGCCAAAAAGAAACATGACAAATCAACGGCCATAACTCAAATTGTACAGTTGTAAGGTAATAAGCACGTACTGATGATGTAGCTACATAGCACACACAAACATACGTGTTTAGTACGTACGTATGTGTGTCTGTTAATGTATGTATGTCGAGTGTGCTGTGTGTGGAGAAGCCTCAAAGTTATTTGAGCGATTGTTTGTTAAAACAAAAAAATAAATTACTTTAGCGCTGCTCCGAAACTGGTTTTCCATACATACAGAAACAAATACAATGTAAAGCAACGCAATAAAAAAAAATGTTATTTTGTTGTCGTTGATGTTGTTGTTGTTTTTGGAGTTTTCACTTCGGTGGTTGTTTGCATTGAGAATTAGCTTACTCTAAATGACGTTGCTGCCCTGGTTAATTGAACGACAATTGCACAACTTGAAGTTGGCCCCAAGAAGCCGCGCCTCGCGCTAATCAAATCAATGTGATGAACTCACTTTTAACAAGATCAACACGCATACATGTGTATATTTGTATGTACTGACGCATATAAACATACATTCATGTTTGTATGACATGCAATCATAATTGCAAAGTTTGCCTGAGCTGAGTTCAAAACCTACCCCATTTATTGAGACTGCGGTACGTCTCCCCCTCCCCATCATCCGCTTTTGCTCGCCGCTGAAGTCACCCTGCTTTTAGCTCTCAGATACACAGATCCACTCTCAATTTTTCTACTCTCCGCTTCGCACACACACAGGGTTTCTCGCTCTGTCTCTCCATATTGCGTGCGTGTGCCGCCTGTTTGTTTGTTTGTGCTACGCTTTGCACTGGTGCTGGTGTTGTTGTTTGCTGGTTTGTCTGCGCTCTGTTTTCGTTGTGTTCGCTCTCCCGCTCTCTTTGCTCGTTTATCTGTCGTTCTGTCGGCAAGTTTTAAGCTTCGTTTTCGTTATAATCAGAAAAATATTACGTAATAGATAATAGAGCTGCGGGAATGCGAATATGTGTCGGTGTGTGTATTTGTGTGTTTTCATATGTAAATAAAGTTGTGTGCTAAATGCTATTGTTTCTCTCTTTATTGTTGTTCTTTTTTCATCATTGTTGTTGCAAAATTAGCTCATGCCCATTGAGAACACAAATTAAATCAACAAGGCAACACAGCTTTCCAGTGCAATTTTTTGTGTGTCTGATGTGTTATAAAAAAAGAATGAAATAATAATACAAAAAAAAACATAATTGCCACTAACTAAAAAATACATTCATATGCTTAAGTATGTGTGTGTCAATGTATATATATATATGTGTGTATATAGCGTGAAAGGGAATGACCTGCAGAGCATGGAATAAAGGTCAAAATACACTTGCAGCTGTGTATATATATATGTATGTGTGTGTATAACAGTATGTATGACACATTTCGGTCATTCCGATAGTTTTGTGAATTGAATTTCCTGCAATTTCATCATCCCCGCCTCCACCACCTTGCGCCTGCCCCACCCACTGCCTAAAATTGAATTGAGAATGTCAATGCGGATGGGGCGTGATGTAATCGCGTTAACTATAAACCTAAAATAATAAACAGTCACACACACACAGACACATGCACGCAGACACACTTACAGTGAGTGACAATTGTCAGTGTTCTTGGACACACAGTTGACCCAGGCGCGACCCGCGGGCCACTCAATGTGACGCCATTGTGTCTTATGAATCAGCGTAAATGGAGTGGAGAAAGAGGGGGAAAGGGAGAGAGAGCGAGAGAGAGTGAAGCAAAGGAAACGAAAGTGGGGAACTGAGTAGCACATATAACGGAACAGAGCAGCGTGAAAAGAGAGAGTGTAAGAGAGAAGAAGTGGGGGGCACTGAGCAACACCCACTAAAGATGAATAGTGAATAGTGTGTTTAATTATGCGTTTGAATATGTACAGTGAATAGTGTGAATAATTATTAATTTTCTTCTCTTCTTCTTCTTCCTCTTCGTTTCATTACAGTTATTCTTTGAGATTTGTTTTCGGTTCTGGGAATTTAGGGAATTAATAAAAATTGAATTCTTTGCGGTAAAAATTGTGGACAATTTGCAAGAGGAGCTAAAATGACGACGGACATTTCAATTGTTCGATGGGATCCCAGTCAGGGACCTGGCAACGAATATATCGATGAATACGAATACGATGGCGGCAATTCCAGTTCCCGCCTCTTTGAGAGATCCCGCATCAAGGCATTGGCCGAGGAGCGAGAATCTGTACAGAAGAAGACATTCACCAAATGGGTTAACTCGCATCTATGCCGTGTCAATTGTCGCATCGCCGATCTCTATGTGGATATGCGGGATGGCAAGCATTTGATCAAACTCCTTGAGGTTCTATCCGGCGAACGTTTGCCCAAACCCACCAAGGGCAAGATGCGTATACATTGTCTCGAGAATGTTGACAAGGCATTGCAGTTCCTACGCGAGCAGCGTGTCCATCTTGAGAACATTGGCTCCCACGACATTGTCGATGGCAACGCATCCCTCAATCTGGGCCTCATCTGGACCATTATCTTGCGCTTCCAGGTAAGACATGATCTATTGTAAATGCACTGAGAGCAAAGGTTGCCACTCAAGTGAATGCGAATGTGTTAGTTAACAGTGAGGGAACGAAGCAACTGTTAGTTTTTTAGGAAGTTTGAAATTGGGATATGTTAGTTAACATCTATGTAGTTAATCGGAGTTAGTCGGATAATCAACGTCGAACAGTTAACAGAATGCGTTAATGTTAATACCAAACACCTGCTTACATTTTACAAATGTTACAGTCACATTTAATGTTAGTCAACCATACAGCTTAAAATAGGTTAATATTATTAACATTCGTTGTTAACATTCGTTAACGACTAGCTATACAGGTTGTTGAGTATGTTAACAGTTTGTTGAGTTAGACACTGCATAATATAGCCGAATGATAGCTAAGGGAAGGGATTGTTGGTGAAGGAAACCAGAAACTGTTAACAATCGCAATCCATTATCTAAAAGAATGTTAGTTAACTTCGCTACACGTAACATTCGGTAGCTTACAGCCTTAATAACAGAATGTTAGTGTTCAGCCTTTTTTTATCTCAGAGCAGCAACTCTCTTTAAACTGTATCCAACCATAATCTTGAACTAATCTAACTCAATCGTCATGTGCTTGAACCTCGTAATCCTAATCCCAACTTAGATCCAAGATATTACCATCGAGGAAGTGGACAACAAGGAGACAAAGTCCGCCAAGGATGCCCTGTTGCTGTGGTGTCAGATGAAGACCGCTGGCTATCACAATGTGAACGTTAGGAACTTCACAACATCATGGCGCGATGGACTCGCCTTCAATGCCATCATCCACAAACACCGTCCAGATTTAGTGCAATTCGAGAAGCTATCAAAGACGAGTGCGATACACAATTTGAACAATGCATTCGATGTGGCCGAGGATAAGCTTGGTTTGACCAAATTGCTGGATGCCGAGGATGTGTTTGTCGAGCATCCCGATGAGAAATCAATCATCACCTATGTGGTCACCTACTATCATTACTTTAGCAAGCTGAAGCAGGAGACGGTGCAGGGTAAGCGTATCGGTAAAGTCGTTGGCATTGCTATGGAGAACGATAAGATGATCCATGATTATGAGCACTTTACCAGCGATCTTCTCAAATGGATCGAGACTACGATACAATCCCTGGGTGAGCGTGAATTTGAGAATTCTCTTGCCGGTGTCCAAGGGCAATTGGCGCAATTCTCCAACTATCGGACGATCGAGAAACCTCCCAAGTTTGTGGAGAAGGGCAACCTGGAGGTGTTGCTCTTCACGCTCCAATCAAAGATGCGGGCCAACAACCAGAAGCCCTACACACCCAAGGAGGGTAAAATGATATCGGACATCAACAAGGCCTGGGAGCGGCTCGAGAAGGCGGAACACGAACGTGAGCTGGCGCTACGTGAGGAACTGATCCGTCAGGAGAAGCTCGAACAGTTGGCGGCCCGCTTCGATCGCAAGGCATCCATGCGAGAGACTTGGCTGTCGGAGAATCAACGCCTCGTTAGCCAAGATAACTTTGGTTTCGATCTGGCGGCCGTCGAGGCCGCGGCCAAGAAGCACGAAGCCATCGAGACGGACATCTTTGCATATGAGGAGCGTGTCCAGGCTGTAGTCGCCGTTTGCGATGAGCTGGAATCGGAGCGTTATCATGACGTCAAGAGGATTCTATTGCGCAAGGATAACGTAATGAGATTGTGGACGTATCTGTTGGAACTCTTGCGGGCCCGTCGTATGCGCTTGGAGATCTCGTTGCAACTGCAACAGAACTTCCAGGAAATGCTCTACATTCTGGACAACATGGAGGAGATCAAGCAACTGCTGATGACCGATGATTATGGCAAGCATTTGATGGGCGTCGAGGATCTGCTACAGAAGCACTCGCTGGTCGAGGCGGACATCAATATACTTGGTGAGCGTGTCAAGGTCGTTGTACAGAACTCCCAGAAGTTCCTCAGCGACGATCCCGAATCGTACAAGCCCTGCGATCCCGAGATCATTGTCAGCCGCGTCCAACAGCTGGAGGATGCTTATGCCGAGCTCGTTCGTCTGGCCGTCGAGCGTAGAAGTCGCTTGGAGGAGAGTCGCAAATTGTGGCAGTTCTATTGGGATACAGCCGATGAAGAGAACTGGATCAAGGAGAAGGAACAGATTGTGTCCACCGATGAGATTGGACATGATCTCACCACGGTCAATCTGTTGCTGAGCAAGCACAAGGCACTCGAATCGGAGATCACCTCCCATGATCCCCAGCTACAGAATGTGGCCAAGGTGGGTGCTGAGCTCATCACGGAGGGACACTTTGGAGCCGATCGCATCAAGGATCGCCTCAAGGAGATCCTTTCCAAGTGGGATCATCTACTCGATCTCACCAAATATCGGCGACAACGTCTCGAGAATGCTGTCGAGTATTTCCAACTGTTTGCTGATGCCGATGATGTTGACAATTGGATGTTGGACACACTGCGCATTGTCTCCAGCGAGGATGTGGGCCGGGATGAGGCCAACGTGCAGTCTCTGCTCAAGAAGCACAAGGATGTTGCTGATGAGTTGAAGAACTATGCCGAGGTCATCGATGCCCTGCACAAACAGGCCGAGACCCTTAAGCTAAACGAGCCCGAGAAGGCGAATGTGGACAAGCGTCTGGAGGCAATCGACACACGTTACAAGGAGCTCACCGAGCTGGCCAAGCTACGCAAACAGCGTCTGCTCGATGCCCTCAGTCTCTACAAGCTGATGTCCGAGGCGGATGGCGTGGAGCAATGGATCAAGGAGAAGACCAAAATGTTGGACACCATGGTGCCCGGCAAGGATATCGAGGATGTAGAGATTATGAAGCATCGCTTCGAGGGCTTTGACAAGGAAATGAATGCGAATGCATCCCGTGTCGCTGTCGTCAATCAATTGGCCCGCCAGCTGCTCCATGTCGAGCATCCCAATTCGGATGAGATTCTGGAGAGGCAGAATCATTTGAACCAGGAATGGTCGACGTTGCGCGAGAAGGCCGAGGCCAAAATGGATGACCTTAAGTCCGCCCATGGCGTTCAGACCTTCTACATTGAATGCCGCGAGACTGTCTCATGGATAGAGGACAAGAAACGCATCCTCACTGAAACCGACAGCCTCGAGATGGACTTGACTGGCGTGATGACACTCCAGCGTCGTCTCAGTGGCATGGATCGTGATCTGGCTGCCATACAAGCGAAACTCTCAAGCTTGGGTCGTGAGGCAGACAACATTGAGGTGGAGCATCCGGAGGAGGCTCAACTAATCCGTGAACGTATCGCACAAATCGAACTGATCTGGGAGCAATTGACACAGATGTTGAAGGAGCGTGACTCGAAGCTGGAGGAGGCCGGCGATGTGCATCGTTTCCTCCGCGATCTCGATCACTTCCAGACCTGGTTGACCAAAACCCAAACGGATGTCGCCTCCGAGGATACACCCACATCACTGCCCGAGGCCGAGAAGCTGCTTAATCAACATCAATCGATACGCGAGGAGATCGACAATTACACCGAGGATTACAAGGTGATGATGGAGTATGGTGAACGTCTCACCTCGGAGGGATCGACCACAGATGATCCGCAGTACATGTTCCTGCGCGAGCGTCTCAATGCCCTTAAGGATGGCTGGGAGGAGCTGCATCAAATGTGGGAGAATCGTCAAGTGTTACTCTCCCAGAGTCTCGACCAGCAGCTGTTCAATCGGGATGCCCGCCAGACAGAGGTGTTGCTCAGCCAACAGGAGCATTTCCTCAGCAAGGACGACACACCGGTTAATCTCGAGCAAGCTGAGAATCAACTGAAGCGTCACGAAGCCTTCCTTACCACCATGGAAGCCAACGATGATAAGATTAACACATTGCTTCAGGTTGCCGACACCCTTGTGGAGAAGGAGCACTTTGATGCCGAGAAGATTGGCAAGCGGGCGGAGAACATAACGGGACGTCGTGATGACAATCGTCAGCGTGCCTTGGATCAGCACGAGAAGCTGAAGAACCAGGTGAAGTTGCACGAATTCCTGCAGGATCTGGAGGAGTTGGCCGAATGGGTGCAGGAGAAGTATGTGACATCGCAGGACGAGACCTACAGAAGCGCCAAGACCATACACTCCAAGTGGACACGTCACCAGGCCTTCGAGGCTGAGATTGCCGCCAACAAGGAGCGTCTCTACGAGGCCGAGAAGTCCGCCCAGGAGCTGTCCAAGGAAAAGCCCGAATTCAAGGATGTCATTGAGCCAAAGCTCAAGGAGTTGGCCAAACAATTCGATGACCTGGAGGTGCACACAAAGGAAAAGGGCGCCCTCCTCTTCGATGCCAATCGCGAGGTCCTCGTTCAACAGACCTGCGATGACATTGACTCGTACATCACAGATCTGGAGAAACAGATTGTCAGCGGCGATACCGCCAATGATCTCACCTCCGTGAACATCCTTATGCAGAAGCAACAGGTTATCCAAACCCAGATGGCAGTCAAGGCACGTCAGGTGGAGGAGATTGACAAGCAGACAGAGTATCTGCAGAAGACGGTGCCGGAGGAGAAGATCGAACCGATTGTCGTGAAAAAGACGGCGGTGCTCGAGCGCTTTGAGAAGATCAAGGCGCCACTTTTGGAGCGCCAAAAGCAGCTTGAGAAGAAGAAGGAGGCCTTCCAGTTCTGTCGCGATGTTGAGGATGAGAAACTATGGATTGATGAGAAACTGCCAGTGGCCAATTCCAATGATTATGGCAACTCCCTGTTCAATGTCCATGTCCTGAAGAAGAAGAACCAATCCCTGGCCACGGAAATCGACAACCACGAGCCGCGCATCAATGCCATCTGCAACAATGGACGCAAACTGATCGATGAGGGTCACGAGGATGCCAAGAAGTTTGAGGCCCTGATCAGTGATCTGACCCAGAAGTGGCAAGAGCTCAAGGATGCCATCGAGAATCGCAAGAAGCATCTGTTGGAGTCCGAGAAGGTGCAACAGTACTTCTTCGATGCCCAGGAGGCGGAGTCGTGGATGAGCGAACAGGAGCTCTACATGATGGTCGAGGATCGTGGCAAGGATGAGATTAGCGCCCAGAATTTGATGAAGAAACACGAGAATCTGGAGCAATCCGTTGAGGATTATGCCAACACCATACGCCAGCTTGGTGAGGTCGCCCGTCAGTTCAGCAGCGATGATGTGTCCAGTGGTGATGCCGTTGCCGTCAAGCAATCCCAACTGGATAAACTGTATGCCGGACTCAAGGACTTGGCCGGCGAGCGTCGTGCACGCCTCAATGAGGCACTGCAGCTCTTTATGCTCAGCCGCGAAGTTGACGATCTGGAGCAATGGATTACGGATCGTGAGGTCGTGGCTGGCTCCCAGGAGCTGGGACAGGACTTTGATCATGTCACGCTGCTGTCGGAGAGATTTAATGAGTTTGCCCGTGACACAGAGGCGGTGGGAGGTGAGAGGGTCGCCAAGGTCAATGGCATTGCGGATAATCTGATTCAGGCTGGACACTCGGATTCGGCTACCATTGCCGAGTGGAAGGATAACTTGAATGAGTCGTGGCAGGATCTGTTGGAGTTGATCGAGACACGCACCCAAATGTTGGCCGCATCGCGGGAACTGCACAAATTCTTCCATGACTGCAAGGATGTCCTGGGACGCATCCTCGAGAAACAGCACGGTGTTTCCGATGAACTGGGACGTGATGCCGGCTCCGTGTCAACGCTACAGCGCAAGCATTACAATTTCCTGCAGGATCTGACAACACTGTACTCGCAGGTGCAACAAATTCAAGAGGAATCCGCCAAACTGCAGGATGCCTATGCCGGCGACAAGGCCAAGGAGATTACCAATCGGGAACAGGAGGTACTCCATGCCTGGGATAATCTTCAAGCGATGTGCGATGCCCGCAAACAGAAATTGGCCGACACCGGGGATCTGTTCCGGTTCTTCAACATGGTCCGCATTCTCACCATCTGGATGGAGGATCTGGTGCGACAGATGAACACATCAGAGAAGCCACGTGATGTCTCCGGCGTTGAGCTGCTAATGAACAACCATCAGAGTTTGAAGGCCGAGATCGATACACGTGAGGATAACTTCAGTGCCTGCATCTCGTTGGGCAAGGAGTTGCTCACCCGGAATCATTATGCCTCCGCTGATATTAAGGATCGCCTCATGCAGCTAAACAACAGCCGGAACGCCCTGCTGCGACGCTGGGAGGAGCGATGGGAGAACCTTCAATTGAGTAAGTATCTCCCTTTGTGCGATTAACTAATTAATAATAATAAATTAAATCCATACTAATCTCTTAATGCTCTCTCCTTCTCGTTACTTCATAGTCTTGGAGGTTTATCAATTTGCTAGAGATGCTGCCGTTGCCGAGGCTTGGCTTATTGCCCAGGAGCCTTACCTGCTCTCATCAGAACTGGGACACACCATTGATGAGGTGGAGAATCTGATCAAGAAACACGAGGCATTCGAGAAGTCTGCCGCGGCACAGGAGGAGCGCTTCAGTGCCCTTGAGCGTTTGACAACAGTGGGTTTCCTCTCTTTCTGCATTCTGCTCCCAGCTCATGCTTTGTTATCTACTTTTAGTTTGAGCTTAAGGAGATGAAGAGGCGCCAGGAGATGGCCGAGGAGGCGGAGCGACAACGCATTAAGGAGGAACAGGAGGCTAAGGCCGCGTCTGAGGCGGCGGAGCTGGCCAAGCGTGAGGCTGAGCGACGTGATGATGTTGATGTGGGCATCGCCCATGATGAATCAGGTAGAATCCCCCTTTCAATACTATTACTAACTGTAACTCTAACTCACCTCACCTCACCTCCTCCCCCCATCATTTTAAAGCACGTAGAATTAATCTGAAAAGCAGTTAACCTCCCCCACGCCCCAACTATAATAGCTCCATCTATCCATCCCAGTCTAAATGAAAATCAAACATAAAAAATTTGTGTATGTGTAACCAATTAAAATATCAATATTCCATCTCATTCACTCATGCTAACTAAACTAAACCAAAAAAAACAATAATTCGATATATTATCGAACGGATTAATCCAAACTCAATCGACTAACACAAATCCATAAGCAGCCGCTGCAGACACCGCCGTTGACGTTGAACGCGTTGTCGAGGCACAAACAGGTATAACTCATCTAATGGATTCGCTCTCTCTCTATCTCTCTATCTATATCTTTGTCTAACTTTAGCTGTATTTGTTGTAGTACTATATTTATATATGATTAATTGTTTCATGTCAGTCAAATTAATTGAAGTTTGTTCTGCAGAGCGTGGCGCAACTCCAGCTGCTGGAGATGGTCAGGAGGGTTATGTGACACGAAAGCACGAATGGGAATCGGCCACCAAGAAGGCATCCAACAGGTCTTGGGATAAGGTAATTAAATAAATCATGTAATTGCAATTGTCCTTTGCCATTCACACAAAATACAATTACATCTATCGGCTTAAAATTTAAAATTCCCTCAACCCTATTGCCATTTAAAACATTTAAAATTAAATAATGCCAATTTCCCCTTAGTGTCGTTGCACTTTGTCATTCAATTGAAATTGTTGGCTTTTTACTTTGGCACTAAAAAATACCAAAAACGCCTTAGTTCGCTCTGCTCTATTTATAGCATGAAAAATTATATTTAATTGATCTATGTCTATTTTTAAGGTATATATGGCTGCACGAGGCGGACGCGTCTCGTTCTTCAAAGATCAGAAGGGTTACAAGAGTAATCCCGAATTGACCTTCCGCGGCGAACCCAGCTACGATCTGCAAGGCGCTGCCATTGAAATTGCCAGTGATTACACGAAGAAGAAGCATGTGCTGCGAGTGAAGTAAGTCGATACCGATATCTTGGCCTATCGAGATATCTAATATCTACATTTATTTCACATTTGCAGGCTCGCTAATGGCGCTGAGTTCTTGCTACAAGCCCACGATGATACCGAGATGACCCAATGGGTGTCCTCTCTGAAAGCCCAAAGCGACTCGGCAGCTGTGGCGGCGAGCAGATCACAGACTTTGCCAGCTACTTCACAAAAGGACGAACCAAAGCGCAGATCGTTTTTTACTCTAAAGAAAAAGTAAATTTGAAACCATAAGAGCAGCTAATTAAAAAAAAAAAAACAAAAAATGAACAGAAAAAACAAAAAACAAACAAAAAATACATATATTTTTTTCATATATTTAATGCAAATCTTATTTCATAAAAACAACAAAGCAACAAAAAAAGAAAACGAAAACTTGCAAGAGAAACAAGCAAAAGAAGTTAAACATTATTATGCTTATCAAATTTGCACGATAAATACTGCTATTATTGATTAAACGTATGTATCTTATTTATTTAAACAAATACAAAGTAATATAATGATAAAAAAAAAAAAACAAAACAAATTGAGAAAAACTCGTGTATGCATTTCAATGTATTCGATAAATAAACGAATTATTCCTCTAAAGTACACATCAATTGTTATTTATCGTTATCGCAATGAGCATTATCCTTTATTATAAATAAAGTGGATCACGGCATTGATATGACCATCATCAGAAGGACTCTAACAAGCACTTGCCTCATGGAAGGTTGATTGATGACCTCATAATAAGTCAATTGCCCTAAATATAGAAAAGTTTCCCTACCAAGTCGTCTACTCGTGTCCTGCCAGGTCGTCTCGTTCCACGCCGTCGTACAATATAAGGTGGCATCGTGTAATATCGTGTCATGGTGTGTAAAGTCTTCTATGAACAATTTTTATATATTTGAATTTTAATGCAATATCGTGTCATGGTGCGCAAACTCTTCTAAGAACAATTTTTAAATATTTGAATATGAAATTGGATTTTAAAACGCATTAAATGTTGAACAATAAAATAATGAGTTTTATTAAATTTCAATAAATTAAATATTTAGAATTAAACATTTTATGGCCTTATGTGTGTGACGTAGCTTGGAAAATATATCGATTGACATTTACGAGAACAGTGCGTTCTCCTTTATTGGGAGTGTCATGTCTCGTGACGTCGAGTCGACAAAAAGTTGACCTGGTTTTTTGTTTGTTTTTAAGTTGACCGCCAACAATTGCAATTTGAAAATGTAAACACACGGCCAGTGCTGCCAGATGTTTCGATCGATAACTGTGAAAAATTGCATCGAATCGATAGGAGTTTTAGTGAGTAGGTTGGCAGGCTCGCGTGCAAGCAGAACAACGGCGACTATTAATTGATTAAATATTTGGCTTAACTTAAGAAACGCAACAAACTAGCAAAATAATTGATAAATAGCAATGTAAAGCGTGGTTTGCTGTATGTGCATAGAATAAGCGCAAGTGTCATATTAGTTTACTTACAACCCGCTTAGAACTCTGCTCACAATGGCATCGAACGAAGACGAACAAACGAAAACGAAAACTACAATTCATTCTAAGCCAAAGCCACTATTTGTGCGTGTGTCTGCTGTGTCTGTGTGTGTGAGTGTGTGTTGAGTGCTGTGTTGTGCGTGTGTGTTGGTCTGACGACATTGACTAAGCCCAGCGCCTTGCACTCCACCCCGCCACCACCGCCCCCTGGTCCCTTCTTACCACCCACCCAGAAACTAGCAGCTAGTAACCGTAACTCTTCTTCTTACTCTGCTTCAACAAAGTGTTTCCACAACAAAAAAGCAATAAAGCGAAAAAAAAAAAACAAGTGAGAGAAAAAATAGAGAAACCAGTGAAAAATAAATTGGTGTCTCAGAATAAAAGAAAGAAATGTGCCATGTTAGTGTCGTCGGCTCCAGCGGCAGCGGGTGAACACATCAAATAAGCCCGGAGTATAGACACATTCCCCTGCTAATCCAAAACTGTGAGGCAACATGTTCAACCGGCTGGTCCACGTTGGAGCAGCTGCGGCTCCCGTCAACAGCAGCACAACGGAGGCAGCGATGACGATGACGACGACGGCAACAACAACGACGACGACGACAACAGCGTCGACAACAACAACAACAACGCATGTTTCCAGTGGAGGATCAGCTCCCATTAGTGATCTCTATTTGCGTCCATTGCCGTATCTGGATGCTAAATGGTTGCGCGCCGATCTCATTGCCTGCCTGCGCAACGCATCCGAGGGCGCCGTGCTCTGGAATCATCTCATCCAGGACTGTGAGCTGGTCTCCTCATCCACAGCACCGCTGCTCAATGCACGTGGCCAGCTGTCCTATCTCGGCGACGATGGCAAGCACTATTGTGGTGCCCAGCAACTGCAGTGCGCCTGCTGCCAACCGGAGTACTGTGGTCCACTCTCGGCCTGCAACTGCGATGGCTGTCGTCCGCTTGACTCCGATACGGCCATCAAGAAGCTCACGTCGGCGGCGGCCCAGCAGGCGGCAGCTGGACAACAAAATGCCACCGAGCTGACATTGAGCAGCTGGCTCTGGAGTCAACCGCCAAATCAATTGGCCAAAAATGATTGCCAACGCTCGCTGATTGGAGAGCTCCATGAGCTGGCATTACGTGCCGCCGGCAATTGTCTTTCGGCACAGCAGCTGCGCCAGCAGCTCTTCATCTATGAGCGTTACTTTGTGGCCCTCAAGCGGAGTCATCAGCCTACCCCTGCTCCACAGCCATCTGCCCAGGCGCAGACGACGCCATCCGGCCTACACGAGGACACCGCTGCGGTTGTGCCGGCCGAGAAGGAGAAACGTCGCCAGCTGCAATTGGAGCCGGAACATGCTGCTCTGGGATTGGCACGTGTCGGCACAAGAGCCGCCTTGAATTTTAGCTTTGCCTTCTTGCGTCGCGCTTGGCGTTCTGGCGAAGATACGGAAATGTGCAGCGAACTGTTAAGTGAGGCACTTGAATCTCTGCAGGAGTTGCCCGAGGCATCCCTATTCGATGCCGCCGCCGAGGTGTCTCCACTGTGGCTGGAAGTGATGGAGCGTTCAATTAAGTTTCTGCGTCTCGTCGCGCTCGGAGATCCCATGGGAGGACGTTGTCTGGCGCCTCTCACGGACAGGCATACAGCCTTGTGCCTGCTCCTAGAGCTGGGCGTCCAGAAGGGCACATTGGCAGCGACGCTGGAGTGTGTGGTGCTGTTGCTGCTGCTCTGGGAGAAGGACAACGATAATGGACATGGCAATGTCAATGGCGATAATCGTGATATGCCACGCAAGACAGGTGCACCTCTGCTGCGCATCCTGCAGCGCTATCAACGCTTGGGAGCAGAGGCAACTGCCAGCAGCTGTGGTGGCGGCAGTAGCAGCTCAATCAGCAGCTCGAGCGGCACAAGCGTGGAACCAACGCCTGTGGCCAGTGCCACAGAAACTTTCTTGCGTTTTCTCATGCTTCCCAAGAGCAGCGCCGCCATTGTGGATCTGCGTCGCGCCGCTGTGGTCATCATCTCACATCTGGATCGTCTTGTCCAGCCGCATATGCCGCACTTGCCCAGCTGCTTTCTGCGTCCCATCAGCAGCTCAGCGATGACATCTTCGTTGGAACAGCAACGTGTGTATGCCTTGGGCTGGCCAGCGTTGTCCAAGGAACAGCAAGGGTTCAATGTGGAGCCAGCGTTGAGCTGGACAGGCGCATCCACTCAACAGCCACCGCCGCCGCCACCTTTGGCTCTCCTCAGCTGCAAGTTCCAATTGAAGCAAGTGGCCTGCAGCGAGGATGTGGTGCTCCTACTCAGCGAGGAGGGGAAACTCTATAATTGGCATATTGCCAAGCCGGAGGTGGAGCCTCAGTTGATCGACTTTGCTGAAATTGCCAACGAGACATTTGTATCCATTGCATCGCATTGCGAGGGACGCCACTTTCTGGCCATCGATAGCAACTGTAAGTTCTTCTGCCAGTGTTTCCACAAGATTCGTTTTGGCATTCACAGTATGTGCTTACACGAAAAATCCCTATCGGTCACCGAATATCCCGGCACGAATATCCTTCCCACACGATCCCATTCAGTTTGTACTCAATGTCCCCAATGGTTTTGTTGTGCATTGCATTTTAAATTTAAATTTGAATATTTAAGAATTCAAAGTATTTCGCAATAGTAATGCTATTAATTTATTTAACATTGTGATATTACTCTCCCACTCTCACATGTCATATAACATTTTCAGAAATATCCCTCTAATATCCATTTTGTAATTTGTTGCATTTGCATTGAATGTTCACATTTGTTCGTCCACGAATGCCCTTACAAATATCCCTCTTACACGATCCCTTTTGCCAGCTCAGCTTACGGTTTACATTTGTCAACGAATATCCCTGCCAAACAGTGTTCATAAAAAAAATGCCCAACAATTTTAGTTTGTTAACTGATATGGTAACACTTGCATTTCAAATTTAAATTCAAATTTTATTATTTTAAATTTTTAAACTCGGTTTGCAGCCCAATTGCGTTTTTAAGTATTTTAAACGCAGTCATAATTCTTTTTTTTCTTCTTAAATTTGCAAATTGGTTTTAATCTTCCAATTTGTCTGGGAACTTATTTAAAAAACTTCACCTTAGCCAGTTTTTTTGTTTACATTCTAAAATGCACAAAAAAATACCAAATGTTTTACAAATTAAAGCACGACTAACCAAGTGATTCCTTTACAGGTAACGCATATTCATGGGGTCTGGGCGAAGGACATCGTCTGGGACATGGAGACTGCCATGCGCGCGAGGTGCCGACGAAGATCGAGACGCTGGTGCGACTGGTCAAGTCCGTCTACTGTGGCTGCTCTTACAGTGCTGCCATCACCTGTCGTGGAAATCTCTATACGTGGGGCAGGGGCATGTATCGTGATGATCAATATCTGCCGGCGCTGGTTATGGCACTGAAGGATCATCAAGTTGTGGACGTCGCCCTCGGCAGTGGAGATGTCCATACGCTTTGCCTGACTTCGGAAGGTCTAGTTTATGCCTGGGGAGATGGTGACTATGGTAAACTGGGCAACGCCAGTTGCAACAGCAGCCTGCAGCCACAGCTCATCGATTGTCTGCCCCGCGTGCAACGCGTCTTTGCGGGATCACAGTTCTCCTTGGCGCTGACCACGGAGGGACAACTCTACAGCTGGGGCAAGGCATCCTGTCTGGGGCATCAGCAGGTGGAACGTAATGTGCAAGGATGCAGCGTGCCTAGACTTATTAGCAGCTTGCAGGTACGTCTAAAGAATCTTTTCTCTTAATCTTTGACTTAATCCAATTGAATTTCCAGCATAAACGAATTGTGGATGTGGCTGTGGGCGTGGCACATTGCCTGGCATTGAGCAGCAGTGGCGAAATCTTTGGCTGGGGTCGCAATGACAACCAACAGATTTGTCCCGCCTCCGTTTGCAGTGAACCCTTGATACGTCAGCCCATACTTGTGGCATTGCCAACACTCCCCGCCAGCGGCATGGCCTGCACCGCCTCCCAGAGTCTCATCTGGACGCAGAGCACACGTCAAGGTGTTCCACTGCGTGCGCCATTTGTCATTGATCTCGGCGAGCCAACGTTTCGCCTGCTCGACCAGCTGCTGGGCATGTGCAGTGCCAGCGCCGCCCAAGATAATCGACAGACACCCAACCAGGAGTCGGAATGCATTGCCGTCGCTTGTCTTAATCTTGTGCGTTTACAATTGCTGGCATTGATTGCCAATGGCGTAGAGCCACGTAACGTTGGGCTCGCTAGCGGTGGCAGACTTCTAAACAGCCTCAAGACACGAATCCTCAGCCTGGCAGGTGGAAGTCAAGTGCTCCGCACGATTCAAATCGCCGCCCAACAGGCGTTGCAGGTAAGCAAGCGGCCAGTTATAACACAAAAATCCCAAACGGCTTTAATTTTCCAATGAATATACCAAGAAATATCCCTGTCACGCAACAATGTTCACACAAAATTCACGACTGTTCTAATTTATGCTAATAATTTCATTTTGAATTTGAATTTAACATTGAATATTTAAGGTAATATTTATCCTATTAATGCTATTAATATTCCTCGAATATCCCTTACATTTTTGTATCGTTTATTGCTTTTGCATTCTGTGCTCACACAAAAATGTCCCATCATTTTGTAATTTGTCAAACAATATCCCAATGAAGGTCCCTTTCACACGAGTCCATTTCCCTTGCGTTAAATCTCATACGGTGTGCATACCAAAATCCCAACTGTTTATATTTCTGCAAAGACTTGTGTAAAACTTTTGTTTTAATTTCAAATTTAAATAATTAATATTTCAAAATTCAGTTTGCAGCCTAATTGCATTTTGAAGTATGTTAAACGCACTCCTAAGTCTTGTTTGCCAATTAATTTAAGTTTTTCAATTAAAATTTGTTAAAATTACTCCGTACTAGCCTTAGGCGCCATCTTGCGCAATTCATTGTGTACATATGAAAAATGGACCAAAAATGGACAAAGAAGAAAAATCGAAATTTTTGATTTGTGTTTAAATACAAATAAATTGCTTGGCAAGATTAATCCATTGTCTTTCTTTTCTACAGGATGGCTGGAGCGTGCTCTTGCCAACGGCAGCGGAGCGTGCACAGACTTTGACGGCACTGTTGCCTTCGGAGCCAGGACAAGCTTGCTCGCCGGGTCATCGTTTCATGACCGATCTGCTGGTGAGTTCCTTGATGGCCGAAGGGGGATTGGAGACGGCGCTGCAGCATGCGATACGATTGGAGAGCAGTTCCTGCTCAACGGATTGTACAGATGGAGCCCATTTGCCGCTGCTGCAGTTGATCACGCGACTTCTGGGCAACAATGCATCGCTTACCCAGAGTCGCCTCTCGGTCACGTTGCTGGCCAAGCACCAACAGCTGCCGGACGAGGAGCAGCAGCAACAGCATCTGCAGCATCAGGCGAGCATAAGTCCCAGCTTGTGTTTGCTGCATCGCTTTCAGCGTCTGCTCCTGGCGCACATTCACCAGGCGAGCAGCGAGGACGACACAGCAGGAGCGGAAGCATTGCTCTCTCAATATCTGCACAGCCTAATCCCTGCCTGCGTCAGCACTTTACAGCAGGCTCACGAGTTGGCACTGCAATGTCGCGAGCCAAATGAAACTTCACTCGCTGCTCATCCGCTGGGCGCCGCCTTGAGTCGCGTGCTGCAGGCAGACATCTCGGATGCACTGCTTCACGAGTTGCTCGTGGGTCTTGTGCTGCTCAAGCGTGATAAACCACAATGCTTAGCTGGATTTCGTTGGGCGCGTCTCTGTTTGCCACTACTTCGTGTGCTGGATCGTCTGAATCGTGCGCTGGGCGAGGGCGAACTACGGGATGGCGATGACATGGGCTGGCCAGGCATCATTTGTCGTGGCGGACCCAAGGGCACTGCGCCGCCACCAACTGCGGATCCCGAGACTCATTACGTGCGACGTGCCGATCTGGATAATCTTCTCCTCGATGGCAATCGCTGCATCATTCTGGCGGGCTACGTCTGTGATCTCTCCAGCTACAGGTAGGCAGTGTAGCAGAGTCTATTATAAGTTTGTCATGCAGTGCTTAACGCCTTTGTTGACCAGACTGAAGAGCTGAGTTGCCATGTTGTGTCTGTTCTTCTCCGCTATGTTGAGTAAAGTTGGCTAGAGCTTTCTGGATTGTCAGGGCAGCCGTGGCACAAATGATAGATGTCTGCAAGAAAAGATCATGAAATCTTCGTTGGGCTGAAACTAACTTTTGTTTCCTGTCTGTTTTCTCTTTCATTGTGCAGCTGCGAGTCGGAGAACTTGCGTGCCCTGCTAGAGTTGGGACTGGGCAAGGATCTGAGCGTGGAGCTGAGCACGGCAACGCATCGTAGCATCATGGAACAGCTGTTGCAGCATCATAAGCTGGGCAAGTACATGGCAGCACAGGGAGCCAATGAGGAGAAGGTAAACTAGTGTAAGATCATTCAGTATGAACTGCTAATCCTCTCCAGCTCTTGCAGGCAACGACTCCGACAGCCACACGCTTAACCCACTTCAGCTCGGAGTGTGTGCTGGCCCAGCTGTTGGGTTTGGTGGCCAATCTCATGTGCAGTGGTCCTGGTCTGCAGCCGGCGGAGTTGCAATGCCGTCAGCTGGACAAGTCCACGTTGCTCAGTGGTGGCCTGCTGCTGCTCCAGCCGAGCAATCCCTTCGATGAGGAGAAGGGCGAGGCACGCAGCAGTCACAGCACAGCAGGAAATACGCCCACAGAGGCGCCGCTACCGCCTCCTCCGGCTCGTATTGCATTGCAGAATCGCGTTGATAGCTTCATCGCTGGCCTGGCAGAGGCGCGTCTAACGGAACCACTGGTCTCCAGCTGGTTGGCTCACACCGAACGCTACTGCAAGGCACACAATCTCATGTGGCATCAGGAGTTTGCCACAGAGCATCCTGTGCAGGAGCTGGAACGTCTCCTAAGTGCCGTCCTGTTGCGTCATCAGTGCTTGGGAGGAATGGTCATAAGTTCACTGGAGGCATCCGCCTCCACAAGCGAACAACAATTGCTGCCCAAGCAGCTGGGCGAGATTATACGACTGGTGCATCAGGCCAAGTGGTCGGTGGTTAGGACACGTCAACAGTTGAATCGCAGCTACAAGGAGGTGTGTGCTCCCATTCTCGAGCGTCTGCGCTTCTTGCTCTACGAGGTGCGCCCGGCGATAAGTCCACAACAGCGTGGCTTACGCCGGTTGCCCATACTACAGAGATTGCCACGCTTCCGGCTGCTTGTGCGACGACTGTTACAGGAAATGCGTGCGGCGAAGCAACAACCGGTGGCCAAGCCCGAGGATCTGCTCAATGCGAGCATACAACAACAGCAACAACAACAGCAACAACAACAGCAGCAGCAACAACAGGAGCTCTTGATCTATGACCAACAGCAGCAGGAGGAGCAGGAGAAACAGAAGCCCAAAGAGCAGAAGCAACTAGATGAGGAGGAGTCGTTGCTGCGTCGCCTCAACGAACGTCAACTCCATGCGGATATCGAACTGGACGCCACATTGCTGCAGGACATTGTGGACTTTGCATTGCAGGACAGCTGCGATGTGGAGACAGTGCGTCGTGCCATGTACTGTCAGATGCAACGTTTCCAATTGCGTCTCGCTGGCCTGCAGCTCGTCCAACAGCTGCTAGAGTTGCAAGGATGCATGGATGCCACACAGTACAGTCTGCTCAATGGTTATCTGGGATTGCATCTGAAATCCGCAGCAAGTGGAGCATCGCCACAACATGTGCTTGGCCAGTTGAACATGGTGAGCGCATATCAAAAGGCGCGTCTGCTCCTCGCACAATCCAGAGTCCTCGACTGGGCAGTTAGGGAATTGAGGCGTCTGGTCAACCAGGAGCAACAGGGTGCAGCTCGGGGAAAGGATAGCTGTAATCTCAGCACATATGTGCTGCTCAAGCGTTTGCCACGTGCTCGTTTTCTTATCAGCGTGTTTGGTCTGCTCGCAAAGGAGCTGGGGGCCAATGAGCTGGGGCTGCTGATCAACTCGGGATTGTTGGGAACTGTGCTGGGATTACTTGCCCAGACGGGCGGCGAGGCGGGCAGTCGTCGGAACAGCACCGAGTTGAGTGTGCTCTATGAGGACAGCGTGCTCAAGCAAAAGTGCAGCAAGGCGCCATTGAGTGGACCCGATCTGGCGAAGCTCATGAAGATTGGCACACGCATTGTGCGTGGCGGTGATTGGAAATGGGGTGACCAAGATGGCAATCCTCCTGGCGAGGGACGCATCATCAGCGAAGTGGGCGAAGATGGGTAAGTAACCATATGCAGCCTCTCCAGCTTGCCTCTATCTAACACTCCATCTTTGCGGCAGTTGGGTGCGCGTGGAATGGTACACTGGTGCCACCAATTCCTATCGCATGGGCAAGGAGGGACAATATGATCTTCAGCTGGCGGACAGCGCCTTGAATGTCGCCTCACCCACGGAACCGGAGCGAGAGGAGTTGGCCAACACGGAGCCACCGCCCAGCAGTGAATCCCATCCCTCCAAGCTGTTGCGTCACTGTGCCGCAAAATTGCTACAAATCCTGGCCGTGGGCAGCGGCCTCCATGGTGCCCAGCTGGACAAGCATGCGCTGCGTGGCGTCACAAGCATGTTTCGTGCCATGCTCGATCCCAAGCCGGCGTTGGCCAATGTTGTTCACTGTCTGGACTGGTTGAATCTTGGCTTCATACGAGCCATTGCAGGTTCGTCTCGAGGGCATCATCCCATCATCACAGCTAGCAACTTAACTTGTTTCGCATTTTTAATTTATTTTCCAGGTGACTGTCCACGTCTCTGTCTGGAACTCAGTGCGCCCAATTGGCTGACCCACTACTTCAATCTGTTGGAGCAGCCGGCGGGCAATGAACGTGGCGTCTATCGGCAGTTGCATTGCCTGCGCCTGCTGCAGTGCATCCTCTCCTCGTGGGGCAGCGAACAGGAGCCACGGATGACGTCACTTGTGCGTCAACTCTTTGCCACGCTGGGAAGGATTGCACTCCATTGTCCAGGCGATGCCACACTGCAGTCACAGGAGTTGGGTAAGGCACGCGTCCTGCTGACCGCCTCCCACTCCGGCAGCGTGGCCGAGGAGCTGGTGGCTCTATTGCGTCGCCTGCACACGTTGCCCCATTGGAATGCGGTTATCAACTCATTTATGGCCCAGAAACTGTGCGTCGCAGCGGAGTTGCTGCAGGGAGAGTCACCTCAATTGCCGCTGGACACGGAGCATGGCTTTGTGCTGGGCGTGCTTAGTGCCATGGGTGGCTACGATTTGCGTCCACGTGTTGGACTCCATTGCTTTCACGAGGGCAGTCACATGATCATCGCCAGCTTCACGCACAAGGGACGTTGCCTGCTCGCCCAGAGTTGTTCCACGCCCAGCACCCAGACGGGACTGGTCAAGGTGCCATTGTCGACGGTGTTGCCTCAACTGGATCACAGTGTCTTCAGTCTGACACGTCTGCCCATGAATGAAATGCTGCTCAATGCCTGGACAGTGCTGCTCTATGGACCAGCAAATCTTCAGGGTAATCCCAATGCCAATGGCAACTGCTCCAGCTGGGAACTTCTGAATGCTAGCGAGGGACGACTCGATGTGCGTCTTCTGCGCAGTCAACAGCTTCAGTTGTCCGTGCTCCACACGAATGGAGTACTCTACCGTCATCAGGCGGCACTGCGCAAGATCCTTAAGCAGCGTGCTCCGGCTGGTGGCTACAATAACATTGAGGGTATCGAGGAGACAGAAACAGAGACGGAACCCGAAGCGGAGCAGGAGCATGAGATGGAACATGAGCAGGAGCAGCCCAACAATGCAAGTAGCAATGCAAATAGGTAAGGTGCCCATCAAGTAATCCTCTACTGCCTTGAGAGACTCACATTTATGCTTGTTCCAGCAGCAGCACGAGCAGTAATGGCAGCCAACAGCAGGAGCAGCTGCTCATCCAGTGCCTGCTCCTGAGGGCAACTCAACCCTCGCCCGTTAAGGCTTGCTACAGTTACACGGATCTGTCGACAGCGGCGCTGAACTGCGTCCAATCTTTGGCCAGTCAAGCGCATCAACAACTCAATGCCGAGGATCAGCTAGAACCCTTGGTGCTGGCCAGTCCAGCTCAGCCGACAATGGTCCATGGCATACCCGTTTACAATGTGGCCAAGGAGCAACTGCAGCCGTCAAAGCAGCAGGAACAACAGCAGCCTAAGCCCCCAGTGTTGCCAGCTAGCGATGCTCAGTTGATTGCCAAGATTATGGAAATGGGTTTCACGCGCGGCACTGTCGAGTTGGCGTTGAAACAACTATCGCTGCAAGCGGAGGCAATCCCAACGCCGGAGCAGATTGTGCAATGGATACTCGAGCATCCGGATGTGTGTGCCAACACCATTGAGGAGCAGCCAACTGACCCTGAGCCGGAGCAGGAGCCCGAGACGGTGCCAGAGCTGCAGTTGCAGCTGGAGCCCATAGCAGACCCAGAACCGGAGAAGGAAACAATCACTGGTCAGAGCTCCAGTGGAAGCAGCTCGTCCAGCAGCAGCAGCAGTAGCACCACCAGCAGCAGCAGCGCTTCCTCGGATACGGTGGAGGGTCAATCCCAATTGAAGTTCGAGACACGCAAGGATTTCCAGACTGCCGATCATTATGCGCTCTATGTGCGAGGATTGGTGCGTCCCGGGATGTTGGTGCGTTGCTGTCGCGACTTTGAGGAGATCAAGCAGGGTGACATGGGCACTGTGCTCATTGTGGACACGGAGGGATTGCATGATCTCAATGTGCAGGTCGACTGGCGTAATCTTGGCAGCACCTACTGGGTTTGCTTTGTCCACATCGAACTCGTGGAGGCTTCCCAGAGTCAGTTGCTCTCTTTGCCACTGCCACGTCCCCCGCCGCCAATAGCAGTAGGTGCCCGCGTGAGATTACGCACAAATGGTGGAGCACGTCAAGCGGGCACATTGCTACGCTTGGGAGGATCACGGACAGGACAACCGGACTATGGACAGGTGACGGCAATGCGTGGCAAGCAATTGACAGTGGAGTTTCCGGATCAACCCAATTGGCAGGGACACATCAACGATGTGGAACCGTTTCCACCGCCACCGCCACCGCCTCCTCCACCGCAAGCGCAATCCCAATGCCAGCTGAACAATCCTGCCGTGGTACAGCCATCCCATGTGGATCTCATTGAGGATTGGTCACGCTGCATACGCTCGCTGAGCGTCAGCTCCAATGAGACGGATGCCAAGCATCTTCTGGATGGCAGCGGACTCGCCTGGCAGAGTTGCTCTAGCGGACCGTGTCGCCATTGGATACGTCTAGAGCTCCATGATCGCGTGCTCGTCCATAGTCTCGCACTGAAGGTTAGTCCAGAGGATCATTCGCATATGCCTTCCCTGCTGGAAGTGCGTGTGGGGGAGTGTGTGGACAGCCTAAAGGAATACACCTGGATACCCGTCTCGGCCGGCTCCAGTCGCGTGATCCTTATGCAACAGGTGGCCAGCTATTACCCTTGGATTGAGATTGTGATCAAACAGTGTCAGAACAATGGCATTCAATGCAAGGTGCATGGCCTGCAATTCATCGGACGACGCCAACAGCCGGACATTCAACACATGCTCGCGAATGCGCAGTTCCTTGCCTGTGAGTATGTCACGGGAGCAGCAGCAGCCGCAAGCGGGGCAGGTGCCTCATCCTCTGTAATAGCTGATGGCACAGAAGGGGCTTCGACGTCGTCGGCAGGAGGGGAATCTCTGCCAGGAAGCGCCGAACAGGAGTTGCCCTGCACCGTCATGGTCTGGGGTCTCAATGATAAGGAGCAGCTTGGTGGCCTCAAGGGTTCCAAGGTGAAGGTGCCCACGTTCTCGCAAACCATCAGTCGCCTGCGTCCCATTCACATTGCCGGCGGCTCCAAATCGCTGTTTGTTGTCAGTCAAGATGGCAAGGTCTATGCCTGCGGTGAGGGCACCAATGGACGCCTGGGATTAGGTGTAACCCACAATGTGCCACTGCCCCATCAGCTGCCCGTGCTGCATCAGTATGTGGTCAAAAAGGTAGCGGTTCATTCGGGCGGAAAGCATGCGCTTGCCTTGACCCTCGACGGGAAGGTCTTCAGTTGGGGCGAAGGTGAGGATGGCAAGCTGGGACATGGCAATCGCATGACTCTGGACAAGCCGCGTCTGCTGGAATCATTGCGTGCCAAGAAGATCAGGGACATTGCCTGTGGTTCCTCACATTCGGCGGCCATCAGCAGCCAGGGAGAGCTCTATACCTGGGGATTGGGTGAATACGGACGTCTCGGGCATGGCGACAATGCCACACAGCTGAAACCAAAGCTGGTGACAGCACTCAATGGACGTCGGGTCATCCAGGTGGCCTGTGGCAGTCGAGATGCCCAGACGTTGGCCTTGACCGAGGATGGAGCCGTCTTTAGCTGGGGAGATGGTGACTTTGGGAAGCTGGGACGTGGCGGCAGCGAGGGATCAGCGACACCCCACGAGATCGAACGTCTGTCGGGGATTGGAGTCATCCAGATCGAATGTGGAGCACAATTCAGCTTAGCATTAACTCGAGCTGGTGAGGTGTGGACCTGGGGCAAGGGAGATTACTATCGACTGGGACATGGCGGAGATCAGCATGTGAGAAAACCTCAACCGATTGCCGGATTACGTGGACGCAGAGTGATTCATGTGGCGGTGGGAGCCTTGCATTGTCTAGCGGTGACAGATGCCGGACAGGTGTATGCTTGGGGTGACAACGATCATGGTCAACAGGGAAGCGGAAATACGTTCGTGAATAAGAAACCCGCTTTGGTCATTGGCTTGGATGCGGTCTTTGTGAATCGTGTGGCCTGTGGCAGTTCCCATTCCATGGCCTGGGGTCTGCCCAATGCCAGTCTTGATGAGGAGAAACGTGGACCGGTACCATTTGGCAGCACACGCGATCCCCTCGGTGGCAGCAGCCTGGGCATATACGAGGCGGAGACACATGTTCATCCTCAGGATGCCGCCGGCAAACTGGATGCCAAGACCACAGCCTCAACCTCATCTGCGGCTGGCGCAGCTGCTGCGGCGGCAGCTGCCACCAATTCCATGGCAAGTCTCAGCGAGAGTCTGGCCCTGGAGACGCCAGCAGCACGTCAAGCGGCGCTGGGACATGTGCTCCGTGCGATGGGCATACTGCAGGCAAGGCAGCTCATTGTGGCCGCCCTCACGAGCCACAGCAAGGTGAACTACAAGGAGACGTCGGGCAGACAGACGTCGGGTGTGCAAATCGAACTGGAGGAGCAGCTGACCAATGCAACAGGAGCAGCGACAACGACCACGACGGCAGCGATTGCCCAAGGTGGAGGCGAGGCGCCGGCCGATGCCAGTGATGCCGCCTTGCTGCAGGAGCAACATAGTCCTGCCGAGCTGGAGACGCCACTGGTCACAGCGCCGACCGCACCAGGTGCAGTGGCTCCGCTCAGTGCGGGGCCCTTGAGCGCCTTCCAGAGTTTGACGGGATCACTGTCCATGTCGGGCATGTCAGCTGGTTCGCATTCCCGCATGTCGGCTAGTGCCATGTCCGTCATGGCTGCCACAATGACTCAGCAGGAGGAGATGCTCGCCCAGTTTAGTCACAATCATGGCCTAGATGACTTTGGCACATTGCTCCAGGAGCCGGAAGCCAAGAGTCTTGTCGAGCTGCTTAAGCTGGCGGTTTGTGGACGCTGTGGTCCACCCAGCACTGCGCAAACCATTGCCGAGACCCTGATCTCGTTGAGCAGCAATGCAGCAATAGCGGCCATGCTGCTGGAAACATGCATCACAGAGCTGGAGGATCTGTGCACGTCCAGGCACTGCCTGGGTAAGCTGCCCAAGCCCGTGATGCAGGAGAGCAGTCATCCCTATGTGGACAACATGAATGTGAGCGGAACGGTGAGGATACCAGGGGCAGAGATGCTACGCTTGGAGTTCGACAGTCAGTGCAGCACCGAGAAACGCAATGATCCCTTGGTAATCATGGATGCAGCTGGTCATATGCTTGCCATGCGCTCGGGACGTGAGTTTGCCCACTGGGCTCCCGAGATTCGTGTGCTCGGAGATGAATTGCGTTGGAAATTCTGTTCGGATAGTTCGGTTAATGGCTGGGGCTGGAGATTCTGGGTGCATGCCATCATGCCGGCTGCAACGCTGGGCGAGAGTGGCTCTGATCGTGCTGTTCTCTCACAGCCCTCGATGGCCCTGGTGATGGCGCTGATGGACGCACGCCTTGCACCTCGACAGCCCCAGGTGCTACTCCGCTTGGCAGCCGCTTTAGCGGCATGCGCACAACTTGGGGCATTGACCACGGCACAAAGGATTTGGGCATTGCGTAAGCTGCATGCGGTGTTGCTGCTGGAGCAGGCACCACGTCCCCAGGAGCCGGCGTTGGCGGCAATCCTTATGCCGCTCATACCGGAGCTGCTGCGTCAGTATGAGTATGAGGAGCCGCAGGTACGTGGTGGCATCCATCTGATGCACTCGGATTACTTTAAGACACTGGCTGCCTTGGCTTGTGACATGCAACTGGACGCCGTGCTGCCCACCACCACCAGTTGTGGCATCAGTGGCATCAGTGGTATCAGTGGCATCAGTAGCATCGCTGGCATCAATAGCATCGCTGGCATCAGTGGCAACAGCGGCAATGGCAGTAGCAGCAGCATCAACTCAAGCACATCGGGGGATCTGCACAAGTGGGCATGGTTCAAGCGCTATTGCATCGCCGTGAGAGTCGCCCAATCCTTGATCCGTCGCACCGAACTGCCACGTCAATTCTGCCTGGAGGTGCGCAAGAAGTTCGCCGAAATGCTGCCAGCACCGGCTGCAGCTGCAATTGGAGCGGCAGCAACAGCGGCCGTCACGTGTGCTGGCTGTCAATCTCCGGGTGCATCCTTGATCAACTCGACGACATCGTTGTCCTCCAGCACGGCGAGCAATGTCTCCATGACGGAGCAGCAACAACAGCAGCTGCTGCAGCAAGAGTTGCTGCTGGAACAGCAATCGAAGGAGCCGCTGCAGTTGCTCTTGCATGAGGATCACACGCTGTTCCAAGCACCCCACGATGCCCAGCTGCTGCAGTGGCTCAACCGGCGTCCAGATGATTGGGCCTTGAGTTGGGGCGGCGCCAGCACCATCTATGGCTGGGGACACAATCATCGCGGTCAACTGGGTGGCCTGGAGGGCAGCAGAATCAAGACGCCCACACCCTGTGAGGCGCTTAGTCTGCTGCGTCCCGTCCAGCTGGCGGGTGGAGAACAATCCCTGTTCGCTGTGACGCCAGATGGCAAACTCTTTGCCACTGGCTATGGATCCGGAGGACGTCTGGGTGTTGGTGGCAGTGATTCGTGGGCAATTCCCACACTGCTCGGATCACTGCAGCATGTGTTTGTCAAGAAGGTGGCGGTGAATTCCGGTGGCAAGCATTGTCTCGCCCTGACCACCGATGGGGAGGTCTATGCCTGGGGCGAGGGTGAGGATGGCAAGCTGGGACATGGTAATCGCATGAGCTATGATCGTCCGAAGCTGCTGGAGCATCTCAATGGCATGAGTGTGGCGGACATTGCCTGTGGCAGTGCACACTCTGCCGCAATCACCGCCAGCGGACATGTGCTTACCTGGGGAAAGGGTCGTTACGGGCGTCTGGGACATGGCGACTCGGAGGATCAGTTGCGTCCCAAGCTGGTGGAGGCGTTGCTGGGCTATCGTGCCATCGATATCGCTTGTGGCTCTGGAGATGCACAGACACTGTGCATCACGGATGACGACAATGTGTGGAGCTGGGGAGATGGGGATTACGGCAAGCTGGGACGTGGTGGCAGTGATGGTTGCAAGTTGCCGTACAAGATCGAGAGTCTCGCCGGCTTGGGTGTCATCAAGGTGGAGTGTGGCTCACAGTTCTCTGTGGCACTGACCAAATCCGGAGCCGTTTACACCTGGGGCAAGGGAGACTTTCATCGGCTGGGACATGGCTCTGTGGATCATGTGCGACGTCCCAAGAAGGTGGCAGCGCTGCAGGGCAAAAAGATCATCTCGATAGCGACGGGCTCGCTGCACTGCGTCGCCTGCAGCGATGCCGGTGAGGTCTACACCTGGGGGGACAACGATGAGGGGCAGCTGGGAGATGGCACCGTGACGGCCATACAAAGGCCACGCCTCGTTGCCGCCCTTCAGGGCAAGCACATTGTGAAGGTCACATGTGGATCAGCGCACACCTTGGCCCTGTCAACATCTCAGCTGAGCGAGCGTCTGCGTCCACTGCCCAATCCTCCCCTGGAATATGATCTCGTGCGGGATCTGTCGCCCGAGGCATTGCATGCCCGGCTTATACTCCTGCATCATTTCTCGGAGCTGCTGTGTCCCTGCCTGGCCATGTTGCCCATAGCTGGTGATTTGAGTCTGGGCGCGCTTAAGGATGTGCTCGTCTACAACATCAAGGAGGCCGCCTTTCGCAAGGTCATCCAAACGACCATGGTGCGAGATAAACAGCATGGTCCCGTCATCGAACTGAATCGCATTCAGGTGAAGCGTTCCAGGAGCCGTTGCAATGGCCTCGCCGGCATCGATGGCATGAAGAGTGTCTTTGGCCAGATGGTGCAGAAGCTGCCGTTGCTCACCCAGGAGGCGTTGGCGTTGCCCCATCGCGTGTGGAAGGTGAAGTTCGTTGGTGAGAGCGTCGATGATTGCGGTGGCGGTTACAGTGAGTCTATCGCCGAGATGTGTGATGAGCTCCAGAATGGCAGTGTTCCCCTGCTCATCAGTACGCCCAATGGACGTGGCGAGGC
The DNA here is from genome assembly GCA_018901825.1 of Drosophila funebris. Classification (NCBI taxonomy): domain Eukaryota; kingdom Metazoa; phylum Arthropoda; class Insecta; order Diptera; family Drosophilidae; genus Drosophila; species Drosophila funebris. The sequence goes on along the minus strand of JAEIFK010000455.1, from coordinate 3,694,182 downwards.
GGGTGCCAATCGGGATTGCTTTCTGCTCGATCCCACATTGACGTCTGTGCTGCAGATGAACATGTTCCGTTTCCTGGGCGTCCTCATGGGCATTGCCGTGCGCACGGGCTCGCCGCTCAGTCTCAAGTGAGTTGACTAATCCTTTCCAGCTGATGTCAGTAACTAACGTTTCTCCTGCTCTGTCTATCTCTTCTGTAGCTTGGCGGAGCCTGTGTGGCGCCAGTTGACCGGGGAGCCACTGCGTCCTACGGATCTCACGGAGGTGGATCGCGACTATGTGGCAGGTCTGCTCTGCATACGCAACATGGACGATGATGCCAAGCTCTTTAACACTCTGGAGCTGCCATTCTCCACATCCTCGGCACGTGGCCATGAGGTGCCGCTGTCCACCAGATACACGCACATCTCGCCCAGAAATCGCGCTGAATATGTGCGTCTTGCGCTCGGCTTTCGGCTGCACGAGTTCGATGAGCAGGTGAAGGCGGTTAGGGATGGCATGTCCAAGGTTATACCGGTGCCTCTGCTGTCCCTCTTCTCCGCTGCGGAGCTGCAGGCCATGGTCTGTGGCTCACCGGACATACCGTTGGGTCTGCTCAAGTCGGTGGCCACCTACAAGGGATTCGATCCGAGCTCCGCGCTTGTCGGCTGGTTCTGGGAGGTCATGGAGGAGTTTACCAACCAGGTAAGTTGTCATCTCATCATGAGAAGCGGGCAAGGGATTGGAATGGGATTTAATTGAACTCTATTGCTCTATTGCAGGAGCGTTCGCTGTTCCTGCGCTTTGTCTGGGGACGCACTCGATTGCCGCGCACCATTGCCGACTTTCGAGGACGCGACTTTGTGCTGCAGGTGCTCGAAAAGAATCCTCCAGATCATTTCCTGCCCGAGAGCTACACATGCTTCTTTCTGTTGAAAATGCCACGATACTCCTGCAAGGTAAGCACTCGATACATGCATTTATCGGCAACAGACATTCACATCTGTCACATCCTTCAACTGTCCATTCAGGCTGTGCTGCTGGAGAAGCTCAAGTATGCGATTCACTTTTGCAAGAGCATCGATACCGATGAATATGCTCGTGTGGCGATGGGCGAACCCACCGAGGCAACTGGCAGCGAGGACAACAGCGATCTGGAGTCGGTTGCCAGCCACGATGGCTAAATGTAACGAAATTATATCGCTAACGATTAATCGATTTATCGATTGAGCGATTATAGATTAATCGAGTTGATATGCTGACAACAGGGGAGCAGGTTGCCAGTCATAGGCGCTAAAAAGCGAAATTAAATGTTATCGTTATCGATTTATTGATTAATCGATAGCAGCCAGCTGGAAACGCTTGCCAGGCAGTATGAAACCAACGATAACGATTAATCGATTTGCGATAACGACATACCTTTGATATTAGGAAAAGCTGTTGCTGCTTATCCTGCTACGCCTGCTTAGCATTAAACACACACACACATAAACGCACTTGTACCAGCATTAGATTAGCCGTTTTATTGAGCAGTCGATTAATCGATAACTCGATTGGAGTCGTTTAGCAATTGCAATTTGCACATACAGAAACACACTCATCTTTGCCAGAGCGAAGACACCAACACGAAAAAGACAGAGAAATAGATGCGAGGGAGCAGGACAGAGAGAACGAGAGAGAGAGAGAGCGAGAGAGATGGCGAGAGTAAGGTGAGAGAGAGAGAGAGAGAGAGTGAATAAGTTTGATAAGTTAGAAGCCGCAACCAAAAAGCAAAAGAAAGCGTTAAATGTTATTTCCATATTGCATAAATGTTAGTTAAAAAAGTAAAAACAAAATGAAAAGTCCACACTCATAATTCTACATAAACAGAATATATATATACGTATATATATATATATATATATATATATATATATAAATTATTTATCGATAAACATAAACATATGCTTACAGAGACATAGCTTACCTATTGGCGGTTGGAGGTGAAGTTTCCCCCCTCGATTCAGCCTGATGCAGTTGATAAGATATTAATTGATATTAAATATTGTTTATGATATGAAATAAACCCTAAAAAGTCCTACAACTAAACGATAAACGATAACACTATCTAATATGCTAATGATGATCAATTCTAGTTACGTGCTTTGAGGCAAAACTAAAACTAAAAAAATAAAAACAAAAACAAAAAAAAAACTTAAAAAACAAACTGAAAACAAAAGTGAAAAACTCTGAAATCTAAATAAAATATATATTATGAAAAATATATAAATTACTTTGATATATGTTTTAGGGTATACGACCTAAGATATACCCTAGTTATTATGGTAAACTAAGCTTATTATATTGCGAAGTCAATTGACAACTGTATGAGCTGATGTCAATGCTCACTTTATAGTCTATATATGGAGTCCGAGAGAGCTTAATGATTTGAATTGTGCGTCCGACTTTTGAGGCGAATTGATTAGTGTTGCAAAAGGCGAAATCCTTTTGATATTGTATGGCACTAAAAGAGTGGGACGACAGCATACGAGTGACTCAGTGTTGGTTGAGTGAAAGAGATAACAAATAAGAATCCTTCCGGTTGATGCAACAAAGCTCAACACGGGCGCCGAGATAATAGTGACCAGCCACCTCAGTCTGAAACATTGAGGTCTATACGACATATATACATTATATTATTAGTATATGTATAATTATTTCTATATATAGAGAGACTTACATACATCAGTTCCCAAGTCAATCAACTAATTATACATTTTCAAATAATATAATTTAAGTGAATCCCCGTTAGATTCTAATAACTTACGTTATAAGTTAAATCTTCTTTAGATCCTCTCAAGCAACACTCGTACTGCCCTATAATGGGATTGCACAGCTAGAGACTTAGAAACGTATTGAAACTTCCTTGTGCTGAATGGCAGAATAGAACTAGTTCCTAAGAAGAGATCCATCTGTCGTCTGAATCTTTAATGTCATTATTTGATCAGCTTCAAACTCCAACTCCTATAGTCAATGCATGTCGCATAATTCAATACCTATGATGGCAAATGGGAGGTAAATTGTCTTGGAAGACTTGCTTATTCTATGCATACAACTTGCTCAAGGCTTAGTCGTCTAATGTCTTTAACTGGAGAAGAAATAAGAGGATTCCAATCCTAGGAAGTCTGCTAAATGTTTTCTATTCGCAGTTATTGCTTAGCAGATTTATTCAAAATTCTATTGTTGATTGTGAACTGAAAATTTATAGTTATCCCTACAACCTGACACCGGGAGCTATCATTGCTTGCTCCGAGTTCCAATTGTGCAAATCATTCATCGAAATCCTCGAAGAACATTTCCGAGGCAAAGTCATCGTCGAAGCCGCGATAACGTGACTGTGACTGCGACTGCGACTGCGATTGTGATTGTGACTGCGAGTATGACTCAGGCTGTGACTGTGACTGTGGTTGTGACTGCGCTGACAGATGCTGCGACTCCTCAAGGATGGGAGTCAAGTCTGGATCGGCGCTGGTGTTTGTGGGCACACAGGAGCGTGGTGCAGTGCGTCTTTGGCGACTCAGGAGCTGATTATCCGCACCATAATCGCTGCCATCGTCCTCCAATTGATCAGCGGACTCCAGAGTCTCTACAGCAGCGGCAGCAGCGGCGCCGGCAGTGGCTGTGGCAGCGGCAGCGGCGGCAGCAGCAGCAGCTGCATGTGCATTGCACGTGTCCTCGCTCTCATAGATGGATGAGCGAGTTGGTTGCGAGTCACCCAAGACGGCGCCAATGACATTGCGTAGGACACGCGAGGCGGCCTCCTGCATGTGTCCAATGATCTCACGTGCGGGATGCACTTGATCCACTTGCGGTGCCTCGTTGCACGATTGCCTCAGATGTGTGGGCTGATGTGTTGTCTGCTTGGGCGTGTCGATATGTCGATGTGGATCCTCGCAGGGACACTTGCGACGCGGTGGCGCCGCACTTCCTGATGATGCTGATGATGGTGGCGGCGTTGGCGGTGGTGGCGGTGGATCATCACTGCAGCCTTCATCGCGGGGCGGACGACGCTCCGAGCGATCCCGGCATACCGCACAATTCTTCTCGGGCGGTGGCACCCCAATTTCCGCGTTTGGATCACAATGTCCCACCGGATGCTCGGGCTTCTCGGCATCGCAACTGCATTGATCCTTTGTTTCCACCGCCTCCTTTGGGGCTCCCTTGCCCCGTCGCACACGATACAACAGATAGAACACGGCCAATGTGGCGTACGTTGCCTTTGCCACCTGCGGGAGACAGATGAACAATGGAAATGAGGAACATTCATTCTTCACTTACATTCGCCCGTCCGTTTACTGTGGTCCCATTGAAATACTTCTTGAAGCCGTCGGCCATCGCGCCACAATGCAAATAGCTTCCGGTTTGGTCAAGTCTTAACTATGTTTCTACCGTTTTACCGGGTGGGTGGGGAGTATGTCTGGTTCCTGAACTGTAAGTTCTCAATTTTGAGAGCTAACTATGAGACTGCTGACCGAACACTTCAACAGCTGCCTACTGAGCTCCACTAACAAATGCTACGAAGGCGAAACGAAGGCAAATCACAGCAGGCAGTGTCTTAAGATCTCAGAATCTCTTGTGCTTCTTCTATCCAGAGAGGAGAGTGGCACGACAATTTGTTATAAGAAGATTACAAATGATTAAGTGCACAAGAAAGGCAAGGAATTCGTTTAGAATTCGCAACCGGTTAAAGCATAAGCATTGCCTTAAGACGATCCAACTGGTTAAGTGTAATTATACCCTGTACAGGGCTATATTAACTTTGTGCACAAAATGTGTAACAGGCGGAAGGAGGCGTGACAGACCCTATAAAGTGTATACATATATTCTTGATCAGTATCAACAGCCGAATCGATTGAGCCATGTCCGTCTGTCCGTCCGTCGATCTGAATGCGTTGATCTCATTTTAAATTTTGGATACCTCCCTCAACGTAGGCCCTTCTTATTTAACAGGTGCTTGAAGAATATCATATGGAATAAAAGCTGTATGTTTCATCAAGATCGGTTTATAAGTAACAAAGCAAAAGACTATAAGAGAGGGCCTAAAGGAATGCAGAACACAAAGAATTCATTTAGAATTCGCAACTGGTTCAAGCACACGCCATGCTAAATGGCTCTCCAGATCTTAACACTGAATGAAACAATTGAATGTGCTCCTCAAAACATAAATATATTCGTATAATAATGTTATTAACGCAATTAAAACACAAGAGATTTGGGATAACGCTTAAATTCTAGGATTCTCTTTTTTTTTTTTTAATCATTTCTTGATGCGGCTCAGGCTGGCGAACTTGCGGATTTGAATTGAGCTGCTACATATGGAGGAGGCAATCGCTTGAACTGGTGATTCGCTATTGGAAGAGCTTCTGCTGACAGCCCTTGCAATATTTGATGGATTCACGGCGTTTGGCATTGCGACGATGCATCTTGACCAGCACATAGATGAGGCCCACTGATGCCCAAGTGGCCTTGGCAACCTGCAAAAGAGGCCGCAAGGGGTATACCGTTGGTATAGGGGGAGGTGGAAGGATAGGATTCTATAGAATAGTCTCACATTGGCACGTCCGCGTACAGTGTTGCTATCAAAGATTCGATTGAACTTGAAGTGTTCCGACATCGTTGCGAGTTGCGTTGAAGTTGAAGTTGAGGTTGAGGTTGAGGGCGGAATTCTTCGGGAATATCAATTTCTATAAACGAATTTTAAATAGGAAATTGAATTTTGTCGATTATTTCGATGTGACTTTCTCAAATGTACAAATGTCTACAACAAACACACACTTGCCCCCCTCTCCCTTCCAATCACTCGTCCCTCAATCGAATTGTTGCGTAAAATTCAAAGTTTACTTTGATCTCCGTCTAACCTGATATCATCATTTACTCAGTACAATTATAGATACGATTGTCAGTTGTCATCGGGAAATACTTAGAACAGGGAGTACTAACTGAAAGATACCCTGTAGATAATGTAATGATCTCGGACTAACCTGGTATCATCATTTACGCCGTTTGACAACTTTCAATTGTCAGTTATCTTCATGAAATACTTAAAATGGAGTGTACCCAACTGCAATATACCCTGTAGGCATCTGAAGCTAATACTCTTACAACTTTCAATTGCATGCAAATATATGTAGATACGATTGTCAGATGTCATCATGAAATACTTAAAATGGAGAGTACTCGACTCGAATATACCCTGCAGACAATCATCTTAAACTTCATTTGACAAGCTTCAATTGTATTCTCTTCAAAAAAGAGTGTACTTGAGAGTTCTGGCCACTGAAAAGTATGAAAGAAACTAAATTTATTGTTACTACTTTCATATTATCTATATATTATTATCTTTAATCAGAAAGAATAACCTCCTGATTATATACTATGGTTATTCCTCAATCATGCTACCCAATCTAATTTAAATTGTTGAATACAGGGTATAGGGTATATCATCTGTAAATCATAGACATACGAACACCTCAATTAAGCGACTATCTAAAATATAGAGTTATTTATTTTGTTGATATAGCTGCCGAAGTAAATAGATAAAGGCACGCGAGCTTATCTATTCCATTTGGGAAATTCTATGGAATTATATACTAATCCAATTCTAATATTCACGTAATCTGATTAGATGCCAAAATAATGATAATGATAATAGAGACATAACTTAGGGAAGTGCCATCAATTGAGTTTGAGGGTTGTACTTCAAGGAACTCATTTATCACGGTTATAGTACAGCGAGCTGAAGCAGTTAATGGGAGAGAGAGAAGGTTGGAAACGTAGGGAGAAGTAAAGTAGCTTGAGAAGTAAAGAGATGCTGTAATCAAAGTCATTAATGAAGAGAGAAGTAAAGAGTGTAAAAATGCAAGAAGAGAAGCAAAGCGATTGGGAAAGTGAAAGGCAAATTGAGACATTTGAGTCCATCCAGCAAAAGCAGAACGAAGAGAAAAGTGAGAAGTACAGCGAGAAGATATATGAGAAGCAAAGTAATAAATAAATTGAGAAGTAAAGCGCAATAAGCCAGAAGCGATACAAGAGAAGAATACAGACTTAAATCCAGAAAATAGTTTATAAATGAAGTGAGAAGTTAAGCGACTAAAGAAGCGAGTAAAGATAATAACAAAGCAAGAGGAGACTCTAGAAGCAAAGTAAGAAGACAAGCAAGATATGAAGTGTGTAGAAAAGTGAAGAGACATGTAAGGAATCGAGTAGAGAAGTGAAGCAAGTTGAGAAAAGAGAAGTGAAGCAAGTTGAGAGAAGAGGAGTGACAATAAACATAAGAATCAAAGTAAGAAGTGTACCGAGAAGATAAGTAAATAGACAATCTAGGAATCGAATAAGTAGCTAAATGAGAAGTAAAGCGAGAAGAGATACGAGAGTTAAAACTTCAAATGCAGAAATAAACGATAAAGTTGTCTCTCCTCTTCTTTCATGAATAAATGAAATGATAAGTAAAAGAAAAGTAATGAAGAAACACGTGACACTAGAAACAAAGTAGGAAGACGACCAAGAGAGAAGTGAAGCGACATGTAAAGAAGCGAGAAGAGAAGTTAAGCAAATTGGGAAGAACGGAATTCAGTCAGAATTAAAAGTTAAGCAAGAGAAGAAATTAAACGAGGGAAAAGCAAATAAAGATGAAGAGTAAAGAAACTCTTGAATGAAAGAAGGAAAGAGTAAAGCGAGAAGTGAAGTGAAGCAAGTAGAGAAGAGAGAGGGAAACTGAGTGTAGAGAAACGAGATGAAGCAGAAGAATCAAGGAAAGAAGTTGGATAATAGAACAATAGTATGCAACAGGCAAGAAACTAAGTCAAGCGAACACTTGTCGTGTAATTGAAGCGAGAAGAACAGCGAGAAGTTCAGCGAGAGACTAAAGGACAAGAGAAACAAGACATTGGGCGTGTTAGGATGAAAGATGAGTGCAAGCAGGGGAAAGCACTCAAACATGAAGGAGTTAGAGACGTCGCTCTACACAATACGTAGCCTCGTGTGTGTGTGTGTGTGTGTGCGTGTGTGTGCGTGTGTGTGCGTGCCTAATCATGAACATGCCAGACTGTGCATGTATGCGAATGCAAATATTGTTAGTGATATTGGAGCTGTACGACTGCAATCGGTTTGTGGAACTCACAGATCACGTTGACCTTTGCGTGTTGCAATGAACAAATGTATTTGATATTTGTATTTGTTTTATTTATTAGTTTTTATTTTTGGAGAGGATCGGAAATCGTGGGACTGTAATTACGGATCTATCTAGACATATATCATATAAGTGACGGATACACGTGGAGCGTGAATGGCTTGTACAGATTGTACAGATGAGATTGATGGATGCCGGGTGTTATCTTTGGGGCGGTAATGAACCTACCCCAATGACGTGTGCCAAGATTTGAACAATAGAGCAATCCCCCTTTACTTGGAATGCCTATAATTTTTGGATGGGTGTGTGACAATTTATATGGATACATATAATGAGGTTATTTCAATTCGATATCGAATTGTATAAAAGCCATCGAGATTTGCATATGCTGATCATATCTATGTGGGAACTTTCCATGAACATGAGATACGATTTGCTGATCAGTTGTCTTCTCTTGGGACTGCCGCTCTGTTGGGCCGGGGTGAGTTAACATCTTGAGTGGACTATGGGGATTTCCTTAAACGAAATCGGCCCCTTCGCAGGCAACGGAGGAACAGATGTGGGCCGCTGGCAAATTGATGCGAGACGTCTGCATGTCCAAGTCTCCCAAGGTGAGCGTCGCCACGGCCGATTCCATACACAATGGCAACATACCGGACGACAAGGATTCCAAGTGTTATATAAACTGCGTGCTCGAAATGATGCAGACGGTGAGTGGAGCTTTGTTTTGATCTCATCTCAGCTCTACTCATCATATGTTTGAATCGCTGCAATCTACGAATAGATCAAGAAGGGCAAATTCCAGCTGGAATCGTCGCTGAAGCAGGTGGATCTTCTTATGCCGGATAAGTACAAGGCTACCTACTCCAAGGGTCTCGAGCAGTGCAAGGACTCTACCGTTGGCATTAAGAACAACTGCGATGCCGCGCATGCGCTTCTCACCTGCCTTCGATCCAAGATCGATCATTTTATCTTTCCTTAGACAGTTGATGTTGCAACTGATCATATTTCCTCAGTCCCTTGTGTAACTGCTCCAAGTTCCCCCCACTGTGTCCGACAGGTCACGTGCCAGCTGAGCATTATAAATAAAATAGATTCGATATTCGATAAACGTTGAATGTTGACGAGTACGAATGAATTACGCCGCATTGTCATTGTCCCAGTCCAGCGAGGGTTGTTGCAAAAGTAACGGAAGGTAACGGTGATATAGAAGTTAGGAGATTCCTCGAAGGGGCTTTAGACTCTAGTGTCTCAGGGTCCCAATTGAGGCTTCTTTATGGAGGGGTCTAAGTCCAGAGGTCTCAGTCAAGGCAGCTTAGGGATCATAGTTTAGGAATTACCGTCGGGGAGTCTTATTTAAAGAATTTAATACAAGCCGTCCAAGTCATCGGAGGGGTCTCAATCAATGCATCTCTCTAAAGTCAGTCATGAGTCTTGAGTCTTATGCAGAGGATCCCAATAAAAGGATGTTAGTTAAGAGGCTTAATCCGAAGGGTTTTAATGAAGACTTCTATGCGAACACGTCTCAGCCAAGGCATCTGACCTGAGGAATCTTAAACCAAGCGCTGGGTCGATGGGTCTCTGTCGGAGGCTGCTTTCCTGCCTATTTGATCAGGTAATTCTGAAGCAGCCCTCGCACATTCCGATACAGAAAGATTGATGGCGCTGCTACACGCTAAATGGATGTTGATCTACAAGCAGAGATCCGCTCCAACGCTTGCGTGTCGCCGGAACTATTCGTTGGCTGGGTATAAATGGAGCGACACGAACTTGGATGGAAGAAGAGTCCAGAGTGAACACTTCAGAGAGATGTCTATAGCAAAGCAAGAGACCTGGTTGGCTACACTACTGGTGTTGGCCTTTAGCAGCGCCTGGCTGGTTCTAGTCCAAGCCGACGATGATACCACGACGATGAAGCTGAGCGAGGTGGTGGAGTTGTTGCAACCATTGGGACAGAGCTGTGACCCTATTCCCGAGAAGGGTAAGTTTCTACCCTGAACATTTACTGCATTACACTGCTCAACTCTGCTGCTTTCTTCTTCCTTACTCTCCCTCGCTCTCTATCTCTCACTCGCAATAGAGGAAGTGGAGGAGATGGTGCTGAACAAGGAGGATCCATCGTATGAGAGCAAGTGCTTTCGGAGATGCTTGCTGGAGCAGTTCGACGTTATGCCCAAGGGTAAGCAGCAATACGATGCCAACAAGACGGTGGATATGATGAACATGATGTTTCCCGAAATGGAGGAACAATCCACCATAATTACCTCCAAATGCAATCAGGCGGCCGGCATCACCGATGAGTGAGTAATCCTACCTTGAATTTCTTTACGTCCAAGATCCTCTCACGCAAACGATACTTAACCAGGTGCGAGATTGCGCATTCCATTGCAATGTGCATGCTGGGAGAGATGCGCGCCAGCAACTACAAGATACCCAAAGTCGAGGAGTAGCTAAAATGCCACGCCTTGCGCCCACTCCAGACACTCCTTACAGTTTCATATTATTTGTATTTTGGTTATATTTTCTTTTTTCTTGAGTGAGGTATCTCTCGGAGATGCCTGCTACTGTTACTTAGAACCCTTATAAACCCTCCTAGATTTGTAGATCTCGTGTTGATGTTGTTGGACATGATTGTGGTACCTGGACATGCACAGGCTTTGAATAAAGAGAGAGAGCCCCTCTAATCTTTGTGTGATATGGGTAACTGGGACACGGGGCTCTACCAGTGCAACTTAAGCCTATTCGTCTCCAGTTGCCTGCCAATGCATTGATTCAGTTGATGCGCCGCCTCGCAGGGTTTGGTTGTGCTGATGGAGCGATTGCAGATCTGGGCCAGGCTACAGCCCAACGCAATGGCCAGCTTATTGTCCTGCGTGACGAGACTGGTCAGCTCCTCCACACGACGCAGATTCAAGCGATTGCTGTCGTTGTCCATCTAAAACAAGGCGTAGCTTAAGTTATCCATGCTCAATCCTCAATCTACATTACTTACAATCTTGATGCCCTTGAGCACACACTCAACCAGACACTTTTCCTTGGGCGTGGGACGAGTTTCCCTGATCAGCGATCGCTGTGGCGCTTTCATGCCCAGCTTCTCCATGCAGGTTTGCTTCGTCTTGTCGATCATTTGTTGGACCTGCGCCAAGTTCTTATCGATCAGCGTCCAAAGCGGATCACCACTTCGACCTCCAAAGAGACGACCCAGGTCAAATGCTTGACCTGTGCCAGCCGACGTCCCTTGTCCCTGGATGCACTGCATCAAGCAGCAGCTGATCAGCGCTATCAGTGCGGTTCTCATCATCTTGTGGTTTACTTTCGATGTTCTGGTTACAGCTGCTTCTTATGGCTTTTATAGCCAACGCTTGAACGCTTGAACTCTTGACCTTCTCGTTCCATTACTCGCATTCTCTTAGCATTCTTCAGATCATCTTCTTTGCGTTTTCTTCATTCTTCGTTCTTCATTCTTCCATTGCTTCCATTCTCGCACTTTCGCTGAGGTCAGCAAAGCACGCACAGCTCAAGTTCAAGTTCGACATTC
>JAEIFK010000455.1:3652500-3680000 GCA_018901825.1 Drosophila funebris | reverse complement strand
CTCCACAGTCTTGGCAAGAAGTGCAATAATTGTTATAAGTTTGAGCATAATGAGGTTGTTAATAGCGCTCCTGGATCGCATCTGGAGAGGATTGGGAGTTACAGTAGCCGCTGGCGAGCTTTAACTTTAGGGGGGTTGATCTGGTTGAGGCGAAGCAAAGAGAAGCAATGGGATGTGCCAAGTAAGTGATTCCTTAGACGATCTCTTAAGAAGGTAAAGCCGAATAACGGATATCATGCTCTTCTTAGTGCACGAATATTGAGGCTTGCAGTCTTCGGAGGGTATTACTTGAGACTTGAGGACTTGGCTGACTAGGATGGATGGAACTGTCGGCACATTTGAGTTCCCGGTGCGTTGTGGTAGGTCCTTCAATTGTTTTGAAATATCTGAAAGATCCTTAACACATCTCTTCCATCAGTTCTCCTATAGAAGCTACAATTCTGGAGCGATTCGGGCTCTATGATACTACTCTTCTATGTGGCTTATCTTCTGATAGAATCGCTCTCCGACATGGAGTGGAAGCAAACAGAGCTCAAGTCTGGTTCGATACGGCACTTGGCTGATATCGATAAATTATCGATTTTATAGCTAATCCTTAACAACTTCAGTTCATATTTGAATATGTCTCCATTTTAATAAGGGAGTTATGTATACTATATATATAAGTTTAGATAATGAAGACATTTATACATATAGAAATCGATTGAAATAGTTTTGTATCTCAGCTTAATCAACTTGACGTCACAAGAGAACATATTTCCATCTGTTTCCAACTACAATCAGTTGATCGATCGATTAGACAGATATTGCCGAAGAACTGAAACGGCTTTATCAAATTGTACTTTATCAACGATTATATAGAACTTATCTATCTGTTGCAATAAGGTTAGCTCCGATTACAGCTAAAGCCAGATAAACTCGGGACTCAGGGACATTTTCAGAAGGTTGCTCCCATTATTTATATTTATATTTATAATCGCGATATTTATGTTCAGCAAACTAAAAGCTAACCAAAGTTTCAAATATTTACATTTATTGTATTTATAATTTTATTATAAATGAAATTTAATTATAAATAAATAACAAATAAATTAAATGGAAATATTTGTTTATAATTGGCAATTGTTGACCTAAAAGTTGCTCACACTCCTGTATATCCTTGTGAATTGCCACAGGACATGTTTTCTCATACTCATATGAGTCCTAGCTTTCGTTTGGCATTCAAGGATTCGCAGGATATCACAATAAAATTTCGCAAAAATTTTTACAGGGGGAGACCAAAAAAATTTGTGAAAAAAAACACAAAATCGCCTGTAGCTCGCGCATTTCAAGGACTATCTGAGTGTCCTTGGGACCACTGATAGCTCGTATCCTGTCAAATCCGAATATACAATCAAAAGGACGAAAGTCCTTGGAACGCTCAAGTTACAAGGATTTTTCGGTATACAAGAAATTAGCCATATCTTGCCCATATCCTGGCGTATCCTTTTGAGTCCTGTGGCAAACAACACGTCTCTATCAGACCTATCAACTGACCAAAGGACATTCAAGTCGTCCTTGTAGTTTCGCAATTATCAAGGATTTTCTGTTTTTGGCCCAATTCCCAGCGACTTTTGAACGAAATTTTCCAAGTGTCTGATCCTTAGATGACCCCCATATCCTTGAATGCCAATCTATAAAGTTGAAGCTTACGAACCTAACGCATCAAGTCCTGCCAAAATTGGCAAGGATATGGAAGAGATTGAGTTATTTTTGTATTAAGCAAAATGTTACTTTATATAACTATCCTTGAGGATTTGAAAAGGACTCGTCTTTTTGGATTTTGAGCCATGAGGACTATCGTTTGGCACTCAAGTATTTGCAGGAACTCATGAAAAAGAACGTCTAACATATTTGAAAGGGATTTTCCTAGGAAAAAAGGTCCTGAAGTTAGTAAATTGGCTATAACTTTGTCATTTCAAGGACTTTGCTGATGTCCTTTGGTATATAGATAGTTCAAATGCTGTTAAGTCTGAGCATATAATGAAAAGGACGAAAGTCCTTTAAATAGCCAAGTTAAAATCAGTTTTCTGTTTTCAGAAAGTAAGCCCTAACTCAGCCATATCCTGGCGGATCCTGTCGAGTCCTGTGGCAAACAACAAGTCAGTATCAGTGTTATCAACTGGCCAAATGACATTCAGATCGTGGTTAAAGTTTAGGAGTTAACAATCATTTTGTGTTATTCTACAATTTTCATTTGATGTTTGACTTTAATCCTTAGAAGACAGCTATATCCTTGAATGTCAATCGATAGAGTTGTTGTTGGCTAGATGAACCCAGCAGTTGCTGTCAAACTGCGCAAGGAGAGGCACAAGCTGGAGCTGATTCAATTGAAAAGGAAAGCAGTTTTTCTTCTATATTTATTTATATTATTTTAGTGATTACAGGGTATGTTGTAGTGCATAATAAATAGTTTAGAAAATACAAAAAAAAAAAAAAGAATCGCTCGTTTTCAGATTCAAGAGAAAGCAGAAGCAAGCGCGTTAATAAGTTAAAGAGGAGGTTACCCAAAGTGTCTGGGTCTTAAATTAGTTATAGAAAGTTCTTAGGCACTCAGGGCTGGAGGAGTACTTGTTGTAGCTGTTGTTGTTGTTGTTGGTATTGAGGGATTCGCCTCCACGTCGGAGCTAATGTGCACAACGGAAGGTTTCTCCGTTGCAAGCTCTTGAACTTCCTTTGCAGCTGGACGAGCGCTGCGCGTGGGAAGGAGCAGACTTTCCAAGCCACCCAGGGGCGCCTCAATGGCAATATAGGTGAAATAGGCGAACAGCAAAGTGAAACCAAAGTCCGACCAGAATTTAAGCATCTGCAAGAAGTAGAAACAGTTGAAGAATTTCTCTTCCTGCCATAGAGCTGAAAAGGATGGAAGAACTTTACCATTTCGTAGTTGGAGAAATAAGTGTTTGTTTGAGCGCGTCGAACGTTGATTTCCTGGATGAAAATGTGCCACACGTACACAGAGTAGGAGAGCTTCGACAATGGCTGCCAGAGGGGGGAGGAGAGGAAACTATTGGCCATGCCGCCATAGCCCTGCATGCAGGCAAAGACAACCCAACACAGACCCAAGGGCCAGCCAAGGCGAGTGAGCGTATAATAGAGCGAATCCCCCCAGCATGGACAGCTTGGGGCCATCGAACTTATCGTAGGGCGCCAATGAAAACAGACAGGCAAACAGGAGGACCAGACACGACAGCCAGCCTGTCCAGACAGCGAGACGATTAAGCTTGAAACTCCTGCCCCGATTCACGTGCAGGAAGTAGCCAAAGACGGCGCCAATCAACCAGGGCGTGGCATGCAGATGGGTGGAGAAGTAGAGCAGGCGCTGCGAGTCAAAACTGTTCAAGCCGTTTCTGTAAAGAGAGAGGGAGAAAGAGAGAGTGAGAGATAGTGAGAGATAGTTGCAGGAGGAAACAGAGAGAGAGAGAGAGAGAGAGAGAGAGAGAAGGAGAGGTGCAGGAGGAAGGAAAGCAAGGAGAGAGAAAGGAGAGAATATATAATGAATCAAGAGAGAGGGGGATGGAAAAAGAGAGAGAGAGAGGGAATAGAGAGAAAGTTGCATGAGAAAAGAGATAAATAAACAGAGAGAGAGAGAGAGAGAGAGAGAGAGAGAGAGAGAGAGAAGGAGAAGTGCAGGAGCAAGGAAAGCAAGGAGAGAGAAAGGAGAGAATATATAATGAATCAAGAGAGAGGGGGATGGAAAAAGAGAGAGAGAGAGAGGAATAGAGAGAAAGTTGCATGAGAAAAGAGATAAATAAATAGAGAGAGAGAGAGAGAGAGAAGGAGAGGTGCAGGAGGAAGGAAAGCAAGGAGAGAGAAAGGAGAAAATATATAATGAATCAAGAGAGAGGGGGATATAAAAAGAGAGAGAGAGAGAGGAATAGAGAGAAAGTTGCATGAGAAAAGAGATAAATAAATAGAGAGAGAGAGAGAGAGAGAGAGAGAGAGAGAGAGAGAAGGAGAGGTGCAGGAGGAAGGAAAGCAAGGAGAGAGAAAGGAGAGAATATATAATGAATCAAGAGAGAGGGGGATATAAAAAGAGAGAGAGAGAGAGAGAGGGATAGAGAGAGAGTTGCACGAGGAAAGAGATAAATAAATAGAGAGAGAGAGAGATGCAGGGCGAAGGAGAGAAAGGAAAATAGAGAGAAAGAAGTTACAAGGTAAAAGAGACGATTAGGAGAGAGAGTGATAGAATGACAGAGCGTTGCAAAAGAGACGCAGAGAGAGAGAGAGAGAGGGAGAAAGATAAAGAGAAAGAGACACATACATAATCGAATATTTTCTAATTTGTTTAACTTGATCTATGATTAAAGAAATTTAGCTTTAAGAATTGTTCTTTAAGCATTTGCTGTGCAAACCGTTTCCAATTCGAGTTTCGTACTTCTAATAAGAATCTTCGTACTCATTTCTAGATAAACTAATACTTATTTCAAGATTATTTTCTCTACAGTAAAAAATTTAAATTAAATAATTAAATTTAAATTTAAATTAAAAAAATTAAATTTCGACTCATTATCAAGAATTATTACTTACATTAAGTATGACACTTAAAAGTTTTTCAATTGTTTCAGAACGAATTTTACTTCTTTCCATAATATATTTTCTATAGCTTGATTTTTGTGTATTTGATTAAAGAGCTTTCATGTTAATTTTAATTTTATTTATCAAGTATGACTCTAATGCGAATTTACTTTTTTCAATATTATTTTTTCTTAAATTAAGACTGTTTGCACTTGATTAAAGAACATTTATGCCTGTTTTTTTTTTTTTAATTTTTACTTCTCTTAAATATTGTTTATACGAGACTTTACTTGTCTCAAGATTATTTCTTCTTAAAATAAGATTTATTCAAGATTATTTTCACTTATTTGAAGATTTGTTGTACTTGATTTAAGAACTTTTGTGCTCTTTTTTAAACTCATAACAATTATGGTTCCCAAGAGATCTGACTTGTTTCAAGATTATTTTGTCTTAAATTAAGATTTGTTGTACTTGGATTAAGATTGTTTGTTCTCAGTAGTTAGTACTTATATTTAGTATGGTTTTTAAGAATTGCAAATACTTAATTCAAGTTCAATCGAACTTAAGTTAAGTAAGACATTTACGGATCTGTGTACATTCGCACTTACCTGAAGAACATGGAGTACTTCTTGACCATCATGAGGGTAAAGAGCCAGACGGAGAGCAGGACAATCAGTGCCACAATGGCCAGGGCGGCCTTCTTGCCCCACTTGTAGAGAGCGAACAAGAGAATCGGGGAGATGAGGTACAGCTGCATGTCCACGCTAAGATACCAGGTATGGCCCAAGCACTACAAGGACAAGCAGGGATTGATTAGACCATAATCGTTTCGGATGACTCTAACTAAACCTACAATATCCATAGTCGCATAGTTCTGCACAAAGAGCAGGGTCCAGAACCAGGTCTTTTCACATTTCTTATAATCGTAGCCGACATTGTCCAGCGGGGCGTCGAGCAGGAGGGGCATGAGCTTCATGTAGACGAGGATGGCCACGGCCAGCAGAGGGGCCAGGCGCAGATACCGATGCAGATACATCAAGGGAACATTCAGTCTTCCGTTGGTCCTTGAAATAATTAAGAATTTAATGGCTGCTACGCGGCAATGCCCGGGTGCAAACATACTTGTTCATGGCGCGCAGTGCAATCATAATCACCAGCAGACCGCTGAGAAAAAAGAAGGTGTCCACAGAGAATACGCCGTGGATGATAATGTTCTGAAAGGGTGCCTCCAGCCACTGCAAGATGGGAGGACAACGTAGAAGATCCGTAGATCAATGAACTCTGAACTAAAAGGTGCCCTTAAAGCAAATCCCTTAGCTTACGTGGTAAAAGCTGCTCTGATTGATGTTGGGCAACATCAAGCCAAACATGTACTCATGTCCGAAGATAACCCAGAACAAGGACATGCACCTCATGCCATGCAGACAATCAATCACATTGGGATTGGACTTGGGACTGGTGAGACGGAACAGCGCCCGAGAAGTGGCGCGCACCGAGAAGATTCTGATAAGTGCAGGAAGTTGAGCTGCAAGAGATCCCACCTTGAGTAGGCAAAGAGAGAACTCGCTGGACTCGCACTCACCTTGATCCTGGCAGATGAAGTAATCGCATAAAGTGGCCAACACAGCAAGGCCACCAAAGACGGACAGAAGTACGCTATAAATGAAGGAATGAACTAAAAAGTCTACTCCCAGGCAAGCACGCTCTACCCTCGACTTACATGGTGAAGATGGTTAGCCCTGAGAGAGGTTCACGCTCGGAGGTTCGGCAGCTGTTCTCATTGATCACTTGGTCCGCATAGGTTGCATTGAGCACCCGCTTGAGAAAGTTATCCATATTGCTTGCCGAGCACGAGGAGGGAAAACAGATGCCAATCTTCAAGTTGACGCTACGCATGACCGTCGAATTGATACCCAGCATTTTGGCAAAGGGTACATTTGCCAAGCAGTACTTGCCCAACAGGACATGATTGCGGCTGATGAGCTGGTTAATATGGATGCACTCCTTGTAGTTGCCCAGATCAATGAGGTTCAGATTGAGAATACCCGCTGGCTTCGTGCCCCACGCATCAATCACTGGTCACGAACAGGAGTATTAACTTCAGCCTAACTCAAGAGATACAACTTGTACTTACTCTTAAGCGACCAAAGTGAACCGGACTTAATACCCTGCATCCACAATCCCATGTCGGCTAGACACTGCACATCCTGGGCACTCGGAACACGTCCTTCAATCAAATCCAAATCGCTTAGGCCAATGTTTTCAAACTCGTTTGTAAAGTCAAGTCCCAACGTTTGTAGCTTCCGCATTTCCAGATATTCCCTGGCTTCTATGTGATCTATACTTGGCCCATCCTGCTCTAGCTTCATGGCGCTGCTCAGCTCCAGTCCAGTCAGCGCATAGAGCACGCCCAGCAGTATTACAAAGGTCTTGACCATTCTGATTGAACATCGATTGATTAGTGCTTAGGTTTGTGAACGCCCCCAACACATTTATATACCCGATACTCTTGTCGCCATTCTTATCACCAGACATAAGAGCCGACAGTGCTTTAGTCCGAATATCGTTATCACTGTCCAACTGTCCAACTGAGTTTATATGCATAAAGTAATATGTGAATTGCTTTATGGAGATTGCTAGGAACTGAAACTGGAACTGAAAGGGACATCAAGATTTTGGAGATTGCTCGGTTCTTTAGTTGGAAGCAAAGTTTCCTCAAAACTGTTGTTAAGCTCTTAAGTGTTAATACATATATATATATATTTTGATTAGCAAGGTTAGACATTTACCATTTACCATTAACCATATCGTTAATCAGTTCTATGTAAAGAGACTCTGTTATCGATTACTGGGTACTACCCATAATACACCCACGCCTAATCGCTCTGATATTTATACTTATTACGAGATCGTTTTGAAATTGTTAACTGCGCAAGAACTTTGTTTATAGAGCTTTAACACTTTCATTTTCCACCTAGGGGGTATCTAAGGAACCTCAGATCCTCAGCCTGCGTTAGGTTTCGCCCAAGTTATCCCCTCATTTCCCACCTTAAGCGTGAATTTTACTTGAAAGCCCGTCAATTACACAATATGTACTTTGCATATAGCGCTTTAATCCTCCCATTTTCCTCCAAGGGGTGCAATTTCTGAAATGTTACTAGCTCCTTCCTTCCTGTGTATCTATTTCGCTTAAAATCTCATCAATTACGCAAGATAAACTTTGCGTAAAGAGCATTAATACTTCCGTTTTCCATCTAGGGGGTACACTTTCTGGAATTGTATAAGCTTAGTTCTTTAGCTTCCTACAGGTTGCTCCAAGTAATCCCCCATTCATTTCCCACCTTAGGCATCTGTTTAATTTCCAACAAATGTACATTTTTTGTAGTTAACAGAGGAATTTAAACATTTCTTGATTTCGTCTTTAGCATAGCATAGATAATTAGCTGAGATCAATTGTTAAATGGGGTATTGACATTATCTAAGACCCTGTACTTTGGACTTTCGTCCTTAATACCATTTTCGATCCAGATCTTTTGTCTTACGACTCTTCTCATAGATCTTTAGCATAAATCAAGCTCCAACCTTAAATTTTCCACACATCTCCCACCTTGGGAAGCAATATTATCTTATATATCATAAATAAAACCAATTATCTTCACGGAGGAGTAAAAATGTTAAAAATTGAGCATAGATCTTTAGCTTGGATAATATTTCATTTAATAGATTTGCTTCTGTTTCTTAATCCATCTCTCATCTCTCTCTCAGTCCGTATTGTCCCGATTTCACCTAATTTCTACCGAGGATCGAGTAAAATTTCAAAGCAGCAACTATTTAGTATTAAGCATTAGAAGTTTAGCATAAAACAAGTTGCAACTTTAAGCATTTCACACTATTAAGCACTATGTATGAACTTTTCTATCTTAAATTTTCCTCCCAGGGGGGTAACATTTCTAAAATATAACTGAAATCGAAATTTATGTTTGTTTTTCTTACATTTTTGGCTTTGAAAGTCGTTAGTGCTCAACAAAAAGTTGATAATTTTTTTTTTTTAATAGTTAAGATTTCTAATCTGTAATCTTAAGTTTCCTCTTAAATGTTTCCTCCCATATCAGGCGATTGGAAAATGCTACTGTCACATTCTTAGCACTCTTCACATTGATTTCTATAAATGGGATTATAAGAATTAAATAAGTATATTGAATATTGCCTAATAATTTATGTCTGGAGTCAGATAAGCTATCAGTCTTAATCTGAAGCAAACACAAAGTTCATATTAGTAGATAAGCACCAAGGGTTGCCCACCATAAAGAGAGAGAGACAGACAGATAGATAGAGAGAGACTGAGAGAGAGAGAGAGAGAGAGAGGGAGAGAGAGGAAGAGTGAGAACTGTCGGGGAATCTGATGAACAAATGGTCAATAAAATAAACACTTCAATTGATTACAAAATGAACACTTGACACTTGAAATCGCTTTGGTTCAGTGAGTCAGTCATGCATAATCTGTTTTGAAAGGCAAGAGATGGCATGAATCACATTCTAGGAATCTCTTCAGTCCTTTATAACAGTTAGCAGTTAACGTTTTGTGTAATGCATTTCTCCATTAAGTATTCTTAATTTAACACAAACAATAAAGTCATAAAACAGTAACCTTGCCCTCAACAACAAGAAAGAAACAAACAAACAGCAGCCCTGAGCTTTTATTTGCCCAATAAGAAACAACAAAGGTAGTTAATTACTAATATTAACCTACTTAATGCTACCGATAACCAGGTCCAGTATATGGCACGCTTCTCGGAGGGTTAATCACTGTACAATATATTACACATTGCTTCCTGATATTCCCTTTGGCACAATCTAAGACTAATGGATTTCACATCAGAATACTCTATCCCAACAATGACATTAGAGTAGAATATATACTCCCGACTCGTATATAAACCAATGGTCAAGGCAATATCATTTAAATGGATCTTGAAATTTTCAATTTCAATTTGATCTGCTCCATCTACATTCATTTCTCGTCAACTACAACTGATTTTAGTCACGTCTCTTCGCTGGTGACTACAGAGTATCTCACTGTCGAGCACTCCTATTAAGGGTTTGTTTGATATAAATTGTATGAATTGATTGGTTATATATTATTTATATTATATTATTATTATTTATTATATTATTATCATAAATCTAAACGAATCATTTTCAATTGTAATTGTTACAAACTCTTTAGTCATCTCTGTAGGGTATCTGACAGTCAGACAGCACATTTTGATTCGCAGCTTGTTTAATTCACATTTCTATCAAAATAGTTAAATTAATTTATCTAAATTCTGTTTGCACAATCTAAGTGTGGGTGTCTACAGGGTATCTTACAGTCGAGTAGGGCCTTTAAACAAATGTCATTTGAGTATTTGTTTATATTAAATTAAATAAAGTCATCATTTTCACTAATCTAGATTATTATAAAACAGCAATATTATTTGATTTTCAATTAATTATATGTTTATTTGCAAATCAATGAAGTAATCATTTTAATTATTATTGTTTATTTTAGATGCAATAACAAATCAGTCAATTCTCATATCAGAAATAAACTCTTTAGTAATATCGACAGGGTATCTGCTAGCCAATCAGTCCCTGGAAAATACAATTTATGTAATTTAAATTATTAATGAAAAATCTCTGTAGGCATGCTTACAGGGTATCTCCCAATCGATCAGTCCCTTAAATTATTTTTTTATTTTAAATTGAATTCCGTTTTTTCTAATCGAATTAATTTATTAAAAAGCTCTTCTGTAGGGTATTTTCTAGTCGATCAGTTCCTTTGAGTGTTTGTTTATTTTGAATTGAATATCAAATTTGATAATAAATATAATTTATTACAAAGCATGCTACAGGGTATCTCCCAGTCGAGCAGACCCTTTAAGCAAATGTCTATCAAAATAGGCAAATAAATCAGTTTATATATTCGAAATTCCAATGAACTCAACTAATGTCGAATACTCGCATTAACATTAACATTATTACAGGGCATCCCCCAGTCGAGTAGACCCTTTAAGCAAATGTCTATCAAAATAGGCAAATTAATCAGTTTATATATTCGAAATTCCAATGAACTCAACTAATGTCGAATACACGCATTAACATTAACATTATTACAGGGCATCCCCCAGTCGAGTAGACCCTTTAAGCAAATGTTTATCAAAATAGGCAAATTAATCAATTTATATATTCGAAATTCCAATGAACTCAACTAATGTCGAATACACGCATTAACATTAACATTATTACAGGGCATCCCCCAGTCGAGTAGACCCTTTAAGCAAATGTCTATCAAAATAGGCAAATTAATCAATTTATATATTCGAAATTCCAATGAACTCAACTAATGTCGAATACACGCATTAACATTAACATTATTCATTATCACTTTCGATTCGCAATTTACATAATCTAAGCTAATGTTAATTGCCTGTTAACATGGCTGAAATGAGAATGTAACTGCTAAAGGCCATTACACATGCTTGTCCACGTGGTTATGTCACGATCGTGGAGCACGTTGACATTGTGAATCAACCTTAACAATGGGCACAGCTTCAAATACAACATGGGTGGCTACAAGAGTTCGCCAAACAAACAAGAAGAGATTTCATTACATATTACAATTCTTAGAGCAACAATTTGTTATAGTTTTGTTAATAAGAATTAGTTTAAATTGCAGTTGTTTAATTTGGCAAACTTTTTGTGGCCACCCTCGCACTTGATAGTCTCTATTAAGTTAGTT
This sequence comes from Drosophila funebris, assembly GCA_018901825.1. Lineage (NCBI taxonomy): Eukaryota > Metazoa > Arthropoda > Insecta > Diptera > Drosophilidae > Drosophila > Drosophila funebris. Next base: position 3,668,662 of record JAEIFK010000455.1, on the reverse strand, counting down.
GTTTTCAGAGTTGAATGAACTCAAAAGTGAAATCAAAATTTCATCATAAATATTCGCATTGCTTGAGGATTTAAGCTTAACAAAGCTTTGGAAAGCTTTAAAGCTTTCGAGCAATTTGATCGTTCAACCATCTGGCAACACCGCGTTTTAACTGTTTCGATTGCTGTCAAGGTCGAACCCATCGTTATTATTGTGCGACTAGAGGGGGGCAACTTTCGAGTACTCGAACAACTTGTATGATAATGTCGAATACTACTCGTAATATTATTGACGTGATCATTTCGCGAACGTTTCAAACTCGAATGGGAATACCTAAAAGTGGAGAGCTTTAACCAATTGTTATGATAATGTTATCGGTTATTGCTCCAGTTGTACAAATTGCTATTGGTATTAAGCGCTCTGACAATCGCAACTCTCGTTGTAGTTAGTGCAAACTTTACTAACGATGCTTGCACGAATGAATGCACGAATCGATTGTGATCGACTGCAGCGTACCCAGTACTTCAGTCACTTACAGCTGTAAGACTGGAAGAGAGCTTCGGCAATCGCTTCTGTGGCTGTAGTTGCTGCAAACTTGATCAATAATAAAATAAGCAAATTGCTCAAATCGAGTGTGCTCGACTGGAGCATACCCCACACTTCAGTCTCTTACAACTACAAGACTAAGAGAGAGCTTTGACAATCACTTCTGTCGTTGTAGTTAGTGCAAACATAATTAACGATACTTAAGCGAACGTTTGAATGGAGTGTGCTTGACTAGAGCATACCCAGTACCTCAGGTTCTACAACATCAGGGATTAGAGGGCCATGATGATCGTTTCTGTGGTTGTAGCTAGTGAAAACGTAATTAAAGCTACGTGCCCGAAAGTTTGAATTTATTGTGCTCGACTATAGCATACCCGGTACCTCAATCTACAGAGCATCAGGGCTTAAATAAAGCTGTGAAAATCGCTTCTGTGTCTGTAATTGCTGGCAAACATAATTAATAATACTTACAACTAAGTTCAAGTCGAGTGTGATTGACTGGAGCATACCCGGGAGCTCAACTTCTATATGCTACTTAAGAATACTCAGAAGCATCGCTAGACACAAAATGTACATGTACATGCTGTTGTTGTTACTTAAGTTGTTACTGAGTGTCGAGTGTGATCGACTAGAGTATTCCCATTACCCACCATGAGGGGAAACTCGGCAATACTCGAAAGTAACGCGCAGACTTAAACAACAATTTCAGGGTTAAACTTAGAAAACATTGACCTAAGTTTCGAAATGATGCCGAGTGATGATAATGGAATAACAAATCTCTCAGTTTGCGATACGTTTTAAGTGCGTTACAACAAATGCTGTGGCTGCCTCTATGTAGCAGTGTGTGCAAAATTTCATGTAAATTATTGTTTATAATTATTGCGTTAGGGCAAATAATAGAAATGATTGACGTCAGTTCCGGGTTCAACTAACTCAGTTGAGTGCTCAATATAATGGCAAGCAAATGCGCAACGAGTTCGGAGAGTTGGAAGTTGAATGATGGAAGATGAAATGTAAGAGACTCAAAACCAACAAAAAAAAAAAAAAAAAATATAAAAATAAAAAAATGTAATCCCCCCTTTGATCATTTGTGAGTGTGTGTGTGTGTGTGTGTGTGTGTGTGTGTGTGTGTGAGTGTGTATGACTGTGTGTGTATATTTTTTTTTTGTGGGTATTTGTTGAATTAGATGCGCGTGTGGACGGAATGGGAATGTGGCTGGGAGAAGTAGGTGTATCTATCGGTCAATGCACCAATTTTATAACGTCAAAAACATAAAACACATGTGTTAGTTGAGAGTAAGAGTCTAAGATAAACCTTAGACTGAGGTAATGCGGTTATCAAAGACTCAACTCAACTCGAACTGAATTCAACATGCGACGACGATGGAGACGGCAGCGACGACGGAGGCGGCGACGCGATGTGACTCGCCTCAATGCGACTCGCCTCCACAGCGAGTACTTGACTCGTATTGGGGCGATTAGAAATATCAGTAAACGTAAATTGTGTGTTACGGCCGTATAAATATGAATCGCATCGCGGCTATCGCCTCATAACGGCCATGGCATTAGAATACCTCCGACTACAATTGGCACGAGGACGGAAGCGAAAAATGGGACAGCGAATGCAATGGGGTTGCTTATGCAGTTGGCAGCACTTGCTACTCCTGCAGCTGCTGCTGCTGCTGCTGCTGTTCGCTGCTTCTGGCCGGGCTCAGGGCTACAGTCGAGGGAAGCTACTCACCTGGCTGCAGCAGAGCAACTTTGGCTATCAGGTGCTGCAACAGGCGCACAACGGAAGTACGTCGGATGCAGATGCGGATGCGGATGCGGATGCTGATGCGGATGCGGATGCGGATACGGAAGCGGATGCCAGGTGCTTGGACCAGGTGCGTGGGCTGCTGCAGTTGGCCGACGCCAATAAGCTTCCGGCGTGGAGAGGTAAGACTTCAATTTAACATACAATCCAATGCGATCCACTACCATTCAACATAGCAATACGATCTAAATCGATTCAAATCGATTGCCATCCATTACGATCTAATGCGATCCCATACGTTCTACTATGATGCGATCTACTAGCTACTATCTCAATCCAATGTGATTCAACGTATCAATACAATCCAAAACGATTCAATGTGCCTTGTTACGTTCCAATAGAATCTAATTAGACTCAATGCGATCAAATGCATTACGATCAATTGCCATCCAATAAGTTCTTCTATGATGCATATCAATTGAATGCGCTCTAATAACTGCTATCTAATACAATCCAAAGCGATTCAATGTAACCCAATGTGGTCTACAACGATCCATTGCGATCCACGTTCCATTATGAAGCGTAACGATGCATTTGCTATCTGTTATACCGCTACACTATGATCCAATACAATCTCATGTGATCCAAAACGATCTGCGCGCTTATAATACAATACAATCCAATTCGATTCTATGCAATCCACTACATTCCTATGTGACTTAATACAGTCCAATACTGTTGCCATTGATCACTACTGTTTGATGATTCAATACAATCCAATGTGATCATATGCGATCCAATGGAATGTGACTTTTAACCGATTCGCTGCAATACGATCCAATGATTTCCAGTTCAAATATTTGCATTCATTGATTACTGATAAATGTGTGACACGACACGATCCAATATGTTTCAATGCAATCCAATGCGATCCAATGCAATCTACTTTAACTGAAACTCTCCCCCCATTCAACAGTGCTGGATGCTTGGGGCAAGTTCCCACATGGTCTGCTCTACGGTCACTTCATCGACATGGGGAACTACGATTCCTGCCTGAGTGCGCCCCATCTAGCAAGTGGAGAACTCATTGCCAGTAGCAAATACTGCCTGACCCACATACAATTCGAGGGTCTTGTGCCGCAAGCTATGAAAACACAAACAATACAGATTGGCGCCTGCATTCCTGCCACATGCAAGGCGGCACAGTTGAATCGCTGGATGGGCGACTATTTTGAACAACTCTCCGATCAGACAGAGGCGCCACAAGCATTGATGGTGCACGAACAGAACTGCGCGGTAGCACAGAGGGAGCCCATGTCCTCACTCGACTGGTTTGCGGTGTAAGTAATCAATTAGAGATAGATCTTTATACAGGCAGATCAATGTATAGATTGAATGGAGATTATAATATAGATAAATCATAATATAGATAGATGATAACATAGATAGATGATAATATAGATAGTTGATAATATAGATAGATTGTATTATAGCTAGATCATAAATTGGATCGATCATTATATAGATAGATCGATATATAGAAAGATTGTATTATAGACAGCTCATAATGAAGAGGATGATCTCTTATATAGGGAGATTATAATATAGATGGATCATATTAAAGATCAATGATAATATAGATAGATCACAATTGGATCGATCGTTATATGTATTGATAAACTGCAATATAGATAGCTCATAATGTAGAGAGATCATCATATAGGAAGATTTTAAGATAGATAGATGATAATATAGACGGATCATAATATATAGATCATAAATTGGTTCGATCTTCATATAGATAGATTGATATTGTTTTATAGATAGTTCATAATGTAGAGAGATCAATATATAGGGAAAATTATAACATAGGAAGATCATAGTATAGATGATAATATCAATAGATCAAAATATAGACAAATCAATATCTAAATAATAGAGCTATGATGAATGAATAGATAGAATGACTCTATATATATATACATTAGATATATATATATATATACATTAGATATATAATACTACATATAAATGGATCGCACTATAAACAGATCATATTAAAGACAGATCATAGTATAGAGAGAAATTAAAATTGGGAGATCATAGTATAGATCAATATATAAATAAATCATAATATATATATATATAGATGATAATTTATGTTAGATAAAAAAAAAGATAAAAGATAAATATTACAAATAGATCTTATTAAAATTGAATCGATAATCAGATAAATCAAAATATGGATCATGTTAATGATCAATCATGATCTAGATAGATCATAAAATGCATTGAGCTTAGTATACCCAGACAATATACAATTTTTATATATTTACAGGGCATTTCTTGTGCTGCTCTTGCTTCTGGTGCTTCTAAGCACGCTTATTGATTATACCAAAGGTGAGCTTCAATCCAAACTAACGAAGATTAACTCAGATCAAATGAGATCAGTTTGTAAAAGAGAAATCTCTGCTCTCAATTGTTTCATCAGAAGAAAGCTATATTTGTATTTTTTATGATATCTACGTGTGTTCAAGTAATTTGGCTAGCATAAAATTAATGACTCTATAAAGTTAATTTCTTGATTGTTCACAACAACAATAACGAACTGAAAGAGTGAACTCTTAACTTATTCAAGACTCATTCAGAGTTGAAAATTGAGTTGAAATTTCTTCAGATAGTTGAAATTTTTAAAAGCGAATCTAGGTCTAAGTCATTCTTCTTAGATACTTGTAATCTTCAAAAGCGAGTCGAAGTCTAATTCTATCTGTCTCTCTCTCTCTCTGTCTCTCTCTCTCTCTCTCTCTTTCTTTCTCTCTCATTTGTAGTCTTTAGATATTGCAGTTCTTCAAAGTTGAAACTTGTATGTTTATCATATGAAATTTTCCAGATATTTGCAATTGTTGTGATAAAGGTTCTTTATCAACTCTTCACTTTTACCCATTCCTCCTCTCTTCTATATGAATTCTTCAGCTATTCTCCTCATTATCTACTCTTCAGCTATTCCCCTTCTTTTTCTCTTCTCTACAAATTCTTCAGCTATTCCCATCTTATAAGTATGTTCCACCTCTTCAGTACATCTCCCTCTGTAATGAATTCTCTTTAGATCATTTCTATTGTTCTAAGAGTTTCTCTCCTCTCTAGCAACTCTTCAGCTATACCCCTTCTTTCTCTCTTCTCTATCAACTCTTCAGCTATTCCCCTTCCTTCTCTCTTCTCTAACAACTCTTCAGCTATTCCCATCTCATGCGTAATGTCTTCCTTTGCAGCACCCAACAAGTTGCTGACTTCCTTCTCGTTGCGTCAGAATCTGCGACAATTGATGCAGACGACAATGAAGACGGCGAGTACACCGACTCACCTGATACCCTGCCTGCATGGCATACGTTGTCTCACCATCATTTGGATCATCTATGGACACGACAACATGTTCATGTTGCAGGTTCCCAATGTCAACTCCTATGAGATTATCGCCTGGGCACAGACGCCCTACTCGATGATCCTCCAAAGTGGCGCCACAGCTGTGGATACATTCTTCCTGCTCAGCGGTATGCTCCTCGTTATGGCCACACTTCGTGAGCTGGAACGGTAAGTGAACTGATCCTCTCCAGCTTCACTTGAATGGGATTAAGAAATTCATTTGTGAACTGTTATACTGTTAAGAGGGGTATCTCATTGCTGTTGCGAAGTGTGTAACGGCCTGCAGAATCCTTAAAACTTAAGACAATACATAGAGTCATGTTCTGCTTTCCGTCTGTTTCTATGTAAAGCAATGACCTTACTAAAAAATAAATTAATTTACATTCATGGTTTTAGTTTCACCTGTAACATATATAGTAACAACATATAACATTAAAATTAGATACCTTCCGCCCTTCCCTTCCCGCGCATATCAATAAAAAATACTTGTAAGCTAAATATAGCCTGCATATCTGAACGTACACACTTCCCATTTGACATGAGCTTAAATAATACTCTTTTCTAAAAATACTGAAAGTTTCATAGAGATCAACATTTGAAATAAGAAAGCTGTACAACAAAGAAAGAAGAACGAAAAGGCATCGCTTGGCTGTGCCAGCATGTGTGAGAGCGAGATGCAGATATGTGTTTGCATACATGTGTATGCACTTGTACACACATACATACAAATATCATGAATCTCACTGAGTGTTACGTCACTCAAGTTAATTATTATCCAACACTGTCAAATATCACACTTGCTAACTGAGTGTTCGTTAAAAATTCGGAGATAGATATAGTTCATATATATTCTATGGTAACGGGTATTCTCTAGTCGAGCTCACTCGTATTTCTTGTTATACTTCACATAGTCTAAATGCTTGCAGTGATCCTGAAACGCTCAGCTTACACAAGTTCATATGTATATAATTCAAATATAATTTATAGTAACGGGTATTTTAAAGTCGAGTTCACTCGTATTTCTTGTTATACTTCATATAATCCAATTGCTTGCAATAATTCTGGTACGCTCAACGATTCATATGTATATAATTCATATATATTTTATAGTAACGGGTATTCTAAAGTCGAGTTCACTCGTATTTCTTGTTATGATTCATTATAATCTAAATGCTTGCAGTGATCCTGATATGCTCAGCTTACAAAAGTTCATATGTATATAATTCAAATATAATTTATAGTAACGGGTATTCGAAAGTCGAGTGCACTCCTCTAACTTCGTTCCCTTTGTAAATCGTTGATGTTTTTTCATTTCATGTTTCAGACAATCGGGAAAGTTGAATGTTCCCTTAATGTATCTGCATCGCATAGTTCGCTTAACTCCCGTCCTCGCTGTGGCTGTGCTCCTCTTTATGACGCTCTTCTCTCGCCTGGACAATGGTCCACTCTGGCAGCAGTTCACCAGCTCCGCTCAGCTGTGCAGCGACACCTGGTGGGCAACGCTGCTCTATGTTCAGAATTATGCGGCTGCTGGTCGCATGGTAAGCTAAGCTTTGATATATTCAAATTACAGGGTATCAAATAGTTGTTTCTTGCAGTGCTTGGGCCATTCTTGGTATCTCGCTGTGGATATGCAACTGTTTCTACTATCGCCACTGCTGCTCTGGCCACTCTGGCGCTGGCGTCGTCGTGCTGCCGGGGGAATTGCTGTGCTGGTAATCCTGCTCTTTGCCTGCGTCTTTAGCATTGTGATGTTGCATCAGCTGCAGGTCTTCAAGCGCAATGGGTAAGTGAAGGCATATCTCTCTCTCTCTCTCTTTGTCTTTCCCACTACTTCTCTCTCTCTCTCTCTCTCGTAGTAATCTTGGCGGCGACAGCCCTGAGATGAGAATGATCTATTACACAACGCATGCGCGTGCCACGCCCTGGTTGATTGGCCTCCTCTTTGGCTACTTCCTGCACAGTGAGCGGGGCAGACGTCGTCATCTCTCCCGGTGGCTGTTGCTGCTCCTCTGGGCTCTCGCACTGATCCTCATCTGTCTGGTGATCTGGATTGTTTATCCTTATACGCAACCAGGTGCTGCAGAGATTACTCCGCTGGCAGGCGCATTCTATTTGTGCTGCAGTCGCATACTCTGGCCACTCGCACTCTGTTGGCTCATCTGGGCGTGTCAGAGTGGGGCGGGGGGCGTGATTGATAGCCTGCTCAGTTGGTCCTTCTGGCAACCGATCTCGAAGCTCTCCTATTGCCTCTACATTTGGCATCTGCTCGTTGAGACTGTGAACATGGGACGCATACGCACAAGTCAACACTTTTCCAACTATGATGCCGTAAGTCATGCCCTCCTCTTCCCATGCGCCCTTGACTCCTCGTCTGAAGCCCGCATTCTCTTCTTCCCTGCAGTTCCTACGCACCTGGTCGGACTTTGGATTCACGCTCCTTGTCTCGTTGTTCATGTATCTCTGTGTGGAGGCGCCTTTCGTGCGTCTGGAGTTGCAACTATTGGGATCGCATCGACTACGCCAAAAGACGTCCAACGTCCATAATCCCACCACGCCCACTGTTAATCTATCTGTAATAACGACGCCCCCAAGTGTCTCGCAGCAAAATCTAGTCGAAGCTTAAGTGCAATCCTGCGCCATGACATCAGCTGAAAGTTATCCTGAGATATTCAAGTATTCACCTCGTCATAGTCAATAAACATAAGTAGAATCATCGTACATAATATGCTCCTTTGATTGGTGCTTTACAGGGTATGCTTTAGTCTTCTTCTTCTTCTTTTTGAACTTATTTAATAGTCTAAAGTTTTTCTTTTTGCGTAAGAAGTTTGGACATGCTGAGTCCTTAAATGACTACAGGGTGTTCGCAAGTCGAGCACTCCCTCATAATTACTTATGAAACTCTATTACTGTATCTAAAACCCATTTTATTGAGTGAGACTAATGTGTGCGAAATGATATTGTGCCACTTACAACCATTCACAGGGTATGCTAGGGTCGATCACGTTAACCAATTCACTTGCAAAACTCAACATGCTTCCCCAAAGATAGTCTGATTGATTAGGGGCAAGTGCTCAGCTGATCGTTTCAATAAAAACTGTTTGCAGGGTATACTATAGTCAATCAGTTATCCCAATTACCTTGTGAAACGGTATTTCCTTGTCCGAAGTTAATCTGATTGAGTTATAGACGAATGATAAGCTGATTGTTGCGATTTGAACTGATTACAGGGTATTCTTTAGGTGAGCACACTCTAATAATTACTACTACAACTCTTTTACTTATTCTAAAGTCTTTCTGATCAAGTAGGAGGTTTGTGCTAAGCTGATTATTGCACTTTCCACTTATTACAGGGTATTCTCTAGTTGAGTATACTCTTATAATTACTACTGCAACTCTTTTAATTTTTCTAAAGTCTTTTGGATTAAGTCAAGGAAATGTAATAAGTTGATTGTTGCCAATTGATGTCATTACAGGGTATTCTCTAGTCGAGCATACTCTTCTAATTACTTGAGTAGCTCTTTTACTTTTCCTAAAGTCTGTCTGATTAGGTTAAAGAAATGTGATAAGCCGATTGTTGCCAATTGATGCCATTACAGGGTATTCTCTAGTCGAGCATTCTCGTATATTTACTTGAGTAACTCATTTACTTTTCCTAAAGTCTTTCTCATTAGGTTAAAGAAATGTTATAAGCTGATTGCTGCCAATTGATCCCATTAAAGGGTATTCTCTACTCTAGCATACTCTTATAATTACTTGAGTAACTCTTTTACTTTTCCTAAAGTCTGTCTGATTAGGTTGAAGAAATGTGATAAGCCGATTGTTGCCAATTGATCCTATTACAGGGTATTATTTAGTCGCGCCTACTCTTATAATGACTTGTTGATGTCGAATGTGGAATTTAAGCGTATCAACGACTCGCAGCTCTCAACGATATTTCAGTTTTTCAGCAGCTATTGTCGTTGTTTTTGCTGTTGTCATTGTGGTTGCTATGGAAAAGCGCATAAGCAACGGCGCTTAACAACTTTTCCACTTTTCCACTTTTGCTGAGTGTGGACATGGATGCAAGAGACTCTCGCCAGATTCCAGATTCGAGATTCCAGGCCAGACCAGATTTAATTTTATTATTACATTTTGTTACTCAGCAATCGCTTTGCACTTTCAATTTCCGTTTGTGGATTATGTAAGCATTTCCCTCCGAAAGCGAAGAGCATTTTCATGGAGCTCAACTGTTGTAATGCTCATTTCAATTTCAGATTGTAACATAAACTGAATTACGGAATTGAATCGAATCGAATTGAATCGAATTGAATTGAATTGAATCGAAATAAATGTTGATTAATTGCAACCTCGTAAGTCCCACAATCCTACAAATGACTTTCAATGGATTTCAATCAAAATGTCTTTCGAATCGACTTCAAGTCATCGTAGCCCCCAGACCCGTAATTCAGCTGTTAAAGCAAACTGACAAAACGACGAAAATACTATGTCTTTTGGCATTATTCCAATATATATATATATATATATATGTATATATGTGTATGTACAATTAGATACATGTCGGACATAACTAAAAGTACATACATATATGCAGTTAATTGCTTGGCAAATGAATAAACATATCGTTACCTGAACACGACTGTGTCTGCTTGCGTCGACCCAGAGATACCCTGTTAACTTTGTTATAAAAATCGAGGAAATAATATAATGTTAATGGTTATGATAGTTATCTATAGTTATCTATAAAATTAATTAATTAATTAAATAATAAAAATAAAGCTTTAATGTAATAATATTTTAGAATAACAAATATTCAAATAATAATACTACTAAATATAATATTCAAATAGATAAAACTATAATAATAACTAATAATAATTTATAAATAAATGAAAATATGCATACAAAAATAAATAAAATATATAAATAAATGGTAAATTAACAAATTAAAATTAATTAATTAATTAATAAAAATAAAATAAATGAAGTAATAATATTTGAGAATAACAAATAAGCACAATGAAATGAAATGATACAACTTTCAATTTAAGCTAAAAAAAAAGAAATAAATAAAAAATATACATATAAAAATAAATTAATTATAACAATAAAAAAATAAATAAATATAAATAATCAGATAAATTAAATTAACAAATTTATATTTAAAGTCAGAGTTAAAATAAATAAATTAAATCAAATTAATTAATTAAAATAAATAATATTTGAGAATACCAAATAAGCACAATGAAAAGTAATAATAAAACTAAAATTTAAACCAAAAAGTAAAAACTATAAATATTATATTAATATTATATTATTATATTATATTAATATATTATAAAATTATAAATAAATGAAAATATACATATAAAAATATATAAATTAACAATAAAAAAAATAAATAAATGTTTATATTTATCAGATAAATCTAAATAAACATAAAGAATAAATTAAAAAATGAAAGTAACAAATTTATATTTAAAATTAAAACTGAAATAAATAAAAAAAATTAATACAAAGGCTTTAAAAAGCTTTTATGTAATAATATTTCAGAATCACAAACAAATAATAACAAGTAATGATAAAACTATAATTTAAACTTCAAATTAAATTATTTGCAATTAATAATAGAAAATAATATTGAAGTAGGAATATAAAAAGTAAAAATAAAAAATTGTGTCAAATAAATTAATATAAAAAATAAATTAAGAATAATTACAATCAATGATAATAATAATAAATAATAATAATAATAATAATAATAAATAAATAATATTATTATTATAATTATGAAAATAGTTAAATATTAATAATTATAATTGACGATAAAAAAATAAACAATAACAATAATAAAATAAAATAAATAATATAATTAAAAATGTTTGAATAAAAATAATATACCCGCTAGCTTGACCAGCATGTCGCCATTTACAGGGTATCTAAATAAAGGCAGTTTGAAAAAAAAATAGTAACTTGTAAATTTAATGTCTGCGTTATAATGACTAGTGGTGTAGTGATGTAGTGGTGCAGTGGTGCAGCAGCGGGCATGTTTTTGGCCCAACTGGAAAAGTGCCGTTAATCGCCAAAGTTTGGTGACCCACTGGGGTGTTGGTGTTGGTGGTGCTGGTGGTGGTGGTGCAGGCAGTGGTGCTGGGGTCGAGGTGTTGCTTTTTTTTGAGCGATTTAACTATTGAGTGGTGCACAAAAAAGTAGTGCAAAAGTAATTGTAGCCACGCACAGAACCCGTCACCGTCGCTACCTCAACTAAGCGGACTAACTGCCTGGTCGAGTGGCTGGCTGGCTGGCTGGCTAACCCGTCTAACTTGTTGCTTTTGGCCACTTAATCCGCAATACGCCCAGGCGTGGAGTGGCGCATCGAGTCAAGGCAGGCAACTGGCGGACATTCGATTGGCCAGTTCTGATTGGAACGCCACAGAGCGCAGTACAGCAAGCGCTCCACATTGCCTCGCTGGGATTAGAGGAGATCGCGACAAGGATATTCAACAGGATGCAGCGATCCAATTGCAACATGTTGACGCTGGCGCCGCTGCTGCTGCTGTTGCTGCTGTTGTTGCTGCCACGTGTGGCCGTCAGCGGTGCAAGTTACGCTGGAGGTGAGCGAGAGAAACGCGGTACGGTCACACTGGACTTTGGTCTACTCCTGCGTAATCTGCTGCAGAAGAGCGCACAGTTCTCCAGCGTCAAGGCGAACATAACACGGGACATTGTGAATGCCAAGACAATGCCACGTCCGCCGTTGCCAATGAGAACCACAACGACAACAACGACGCCAGCACCGCCACCACCACCACCACCACCACCTGCACCACCAGCGCGACCCTGGCCGCGTCCATACTACGGAGCAGGCTGGTATCCACGTCCCTATGATTACTATACGCCAGGATGGGATTATGATTATGGACCAGCTGCACCACCAGCTGCACCGCCAGCTGCACCACCAGCTGCGCCTGTGCCCCGACGCGTGCGTCCGCCACCGCGTCCTTTGAATCATTACTATGACTATGATTATGATGTGGACGCGGCACCACCGGCACCACCAGCACCACCAGCAGCACCACCGCCAGCAGCACGACCATATCCGCGTCCACGTCCAACACAGCAGCCACCGCCGCCACCGCCGCCGCCACCACAGCCACCGCAGACACCGCAGCGTCGTCCACGTCCACGTCCGCTGCCAGGAGCACAGTTGGGTGACCATGTGATCTATCAGTACGCACAACCGACTGGTAAAATACGAAAACTTTTAACTAATTGTCGTACAATTGGATTCTCTCCAACACTTTGCAGATACCTTCTCTAAGTCCAGATCCTTTGAGAACGATGCGGCGGCTGCGGCTGCGGTTGGAGCAGGAGCTGGAGCAGAGGAAGACGATGCGGCAGCTGATGCTGGAGAGGAAGCTGAAGCTGAAGCTGAAGCTGAAGCTGAAGCTGAGGCTGAACCTGAAACTGATGAGGAGAGCAATCCCATTGATAACGATGTGAATGACGCTAGCGATGCTGCCGAGCAGGGGCAACCAAACACTGGGAATCCCAATCCCTTCCTAGTTAACTATCCGGGCGAGGGACTTCCCAGCGAGGATTACTTTGCCTCCAGGCAATCCTTTGATCGAAGTCTAGGATTCGCACCTCAGTCGACCTACTACTAGCACAAAATGATCATCTTCCGTCATCCTGTTTTTTTTTTTTCTCCCCGCAATTTTTTTTTTTTCCTATTCGTAAAACAATTCGTCAGCTTTGTTATTGGCTTTTGTACATCAAATTTGCATTTACAATATAAATTTTTGTCGTAGTTTTCATGTCTGTGTTTCATTTGGCTCTATGGGGTCCTCCATGGTCACTTTATATTGGTTCTTCTGTTGAGTAAGTCTTCCATTTAGCTACGAATCTACTTGAATGCTTCGAATATTCTAACTTCCCACTCTCTTGAGAGTGATTCTGTTGTCAGTGTCCTCCATGATCACTTTACATTGATTCTCTTGTTGAGTCAGTGTCCTCCATGGTCACTTTATATTGGTTCTTCTGTTGAGTAAGTCTTCCATTTAGCTACGAATCTACTTGAATGCTTCGAATATTCTAACTTCCCACTCTCTTGAGAGTGATTCTGTTGTCAGTGTCCTCCATGGTCACTTTACATTGATTCTCTTGTTGAGTCAGTGTCCTCCATGGTCACTTTATATTGGTTCTTCTGTTGAGTAAGTCTTCCATTTAGCTACGAATCTACTTGAATGCTTCGAATATTCTAATTTCCCACTCTCTTGAGAGTGATTCTGTGTCAGTGTCCTCCATGGTCACTTTACATTGATTCTCTTGTTGAGTCAGTGTCCTCCATGGTCACTTTATATTGGTTAACCTATTGAGTCACTGTCCTCCATGGTCACTTTATATTGGTTCTTCTGTTTGGCATGAAGGTTCCTGTATACCCTCTCCAGATCGATTAGTTTTTCGATATCTTTCCCCCCACCCCCCACAATTAAAAACTAATTATGGCCACATTTCTCAACGTAGACACTTCTAACTTAACAAGTGCGTTAAGAATGATATAAAGAAGCAATGCTGAAAGTTTCATCAAGATCGGTTTATAAATAAGATAGATATTCAGCAATAAAAGTTATTTTTCCATTGAATTGTTGAGCAGCAGGCAGCACGTGTGTGCAAGCGAGACAGCGAACGACTGTGATACATGCGTCTGCTTACCATGTGTGCCCTTGTGTGAGAGCGAGATAGCGAACTACTGCGACACAAGCATAAGTAAATTAAGTGTCGTAACACTCAGCTTTTGATCGAGTATGTATACATATGTGAAAGCTTGCTGATACAAGCATGCAAAGAATTCATACGCTAAATGAGAGTTTCAAAAGAGTATTCTTCAATAAACAGCTGTTATGTTCTTACTCCGATTTTATCCAAAATACTTAATTTAGAAAACTGCGCAGGGTATTATACTGTCGCGCGCGCTCGTTTTTATCTCTTGCTGAGTAAAGTTCCCATGAGTTGCAAGTTCATTGAATATTGTATTGAATATTCCAACAAACTTTATTTCTTTTTTTTTCGAGTTTAGTTATATTATTGTCCTCCATGGTGCTCAAGTTCCTTAGCAACGTCCTCCATTGTCACTTTACTTCGGTATCAGCCAAGTGAGAAATCAATTCCATTTTTGATTGCTCTAATGATTTTCCCCTTTTATTTGTGATTATATTAAAAAATAGTGTTCGCGTCCTCCATGGTCACTTTAGTGCAGTGGTCTGAGCTATATAATTGCTGCTTATGCTTGACAATAAAAATAAATAAAATAAAGTATAGCTCGATTGTGAGCATTCGAATAGAAAAGAGACGCGAATCGAATCGTATTTTGAATATCCTAACAATTTTATTTTTTATAATATCCTCAAGAAATATCATTTAATAAGTTATTAACACATAAAACAAATTAAGAGTAGTATTTGAATAAAAAATTGTTTCATTTTATATTAACATCGTTTTTTTTGGTTTTCTTTGTGGTTTTTGCTTTTGGTTTGTGGTTTGTTCTTGCCTCCTGCTTCAACATTCTTCGCTTGTGATTTGTATATTTTTATTTTATCGATCCATTGAAATATATATATATATATACATATATATATATTTAAACATATATATATATATATATATATATCTTATATATATCTATATATATATATATATATATATATATATCTTTATTTTCTTGTATATTAAAGATTTGCATTTCTTTAATAATATTTTTTTTATATGTATAATAGTTTTGTGTTTAACTTCGCTTCTTCTTTTCCCTCATTATTTTCTTCTCCTTTTTTCTTTTCTTTTTGTTTTTTGTTTTGGGTTTATATATATTTTTTTTTTTTTTTTATTATTAATGAGTTGAGAATATCTTAAAATTTTGATGCTTTATTAGTTAAAGTTTGTAAAGTTTGCTACGTATGTATATATACATAAAAATAATTAAAACTTTATGTATGTATGTATATCGTAATATGTGTATATAATGTATGTATGTATGTATATACTTAAAATGTTATAAATATATATTTACATCAATCATAAACATTCGAATAAATCATATGCAGAAATTCAGTCTTATTAAATAAATCAAAACTAAGGTACTTTATGTAAGTGTGTGTCAGTGTCGAAGTGGTTTCATATATTTATTATTTACTTTTTACTTTGTTATTCTTTTCAAATTGTTGTACCGGTTGTTAATGTTGCTGTTGTTGTTGGAGAACTGAAATCAATTAACCAATCAATCAATCAATGCTTCAATCAAATCAAATCTATTTGTTAAATGTGGCTTACTCGCTTGTATCTCTTGCTAATTTCTAAAAGTCGTATTATTATTATTATTATTTTAATCAATCAACCAATCAATCAATCAATCATATGTTTCTTTTAAGAGAGTTCCGTTTCCGCTTACTTGACAATCAATTCACG